>JANAVB010019997.1:4183626-4736126 GCA_029216955.1 Iris pallida
TAGATAATATATATATATAGATATATATATATATATATATATATTTACGTATTTATGCATATAAAGGAATATACGTATATATGTATAGATTATTTAGATTATAAGATATATATTTAAGTATTATGCATAAATATATATATTAAACATTTTAGCTATATATATATAAGTAACTATATATAGTAGAAGCCAGCATGGAGAGCCCACAGAGGGCCAGACCCCTTCCCTGGCCAATCAGGCCCGAGCCAGGCCAAGCCCTCCCAAAACAGCCGACAGTCCCATCCAGGCCCACAGTAGCCAGCCCATTGAGTACCAGTGAAACCCAAACCCGATTCTCCTGTAAACAATCAGCCGTACATAAACGGAGAGAGCGCGATCGAGAGAGAGCAAACCCGAAGACCAAACCCTAACTCGAAGGCACGCCCTGGAGGCCTGAGACCGCGTGCTCCGCCAGGAACCGCGCCGGCCACCATCGCACGCCGGAGACCGTCGCCGCCCCTGGAAACAGGGGAACATCAACAGCAGTTCGGCAGGCCGAACCCCCACTTTACAGGTAAAGTTCTCATCCCTCGTTCGATCGTTCGTTGTTTCGTTTTCACGTATACGAAGCCAACCTAACCCTATCGACTCTCCATAAATTAGTTTTCAATATAGTCGAGTGATCGGTTTAGAATATCGATATAAACTTCGGGAAAAACTGTTCGGAATCGAAACAGTAAAACAGTCCAATCATCCATATTAGAAGCCAATTTTCGAACAACATATTCAGATTTTCAAAAAACTAATTAAAGACACTTTGAGACAACATATATTGCTTCACGACCCAATTCGTAGAACCCGATTACATCGACTACACGCAGAGAAATTGGGTCCCAAACTTTGACAAAAACCTGTTTTCAAAATTAGAAAATTGTCTGATACGACGTGCGTTCCGCCAATCCGGACGATGTGGTCGCGAACCGAAAGCATCGAAAGCTGCGTAACGGCTTCATGGTCGTGTGGGCTTTGACGGAATTCAAATTGGTCGCGTGTGCGCGACGAATTTGATGCGTATCCGTCGAAATTCATCGTATCAACCACTTTGAAAATTCCCTAATTACTTTGGGTATGCTCATCAGATCGAGACGAAACTTGCGCCAACAAGATTGTATCATTTTTCTGGTCTTATATGCCAAGTTTGGTCCGATTCTGAGACAGTTGATTGGATCGCAGTTTTGCGGGCCCCACGGTCCGATTCAACGGGCGATTTTGTGCACGGTCCGCTGAAATCCAACTTTGGATATACGGTTGGGTTCGTATCAGAAAATTGGACCTGTTGACATATAGTTTGACGACTTTAGAGACTGTTGACTCTGGCACGCTTTTCGGTGCAAAGCGGGTCCAGCTACGGACACCATTTTTGCTCAAAATTACTGTTTTGCCCCTGTATCCAGAATTGGACTTAAGGACAGGCAATCCTAGCTAATTTGACTATTCAGAGTATGTTGGCAATGTTTGTTTCAACTTTCAGAGACAGTTGTGATGACTTGGACCTTATGGCTTATCAGTTAACTATACTTTATTGTTTCTTCGTGCTACCACCAGGCAAGTATACCTTGCCTCTCTCTACAGTTTATTTTCATGCTTATAGTACACCTGTTTTAGTATGTTATATTTAGTTATCTTAGTTGCTATAGATTTATATGATACCATGTTTACTAATTTATTGTCTTGCTTGTATATCTGTATTACCTGACTGGATATTATAGTTACACCAGGCTTGTCTATATTATGGTTCATGCTAGAGTTGTCCTTACCTGTTTCAGGACCAAACAGTACTGTGTCTTCACCTGTATCTTGACTGAGTCGTGTCTGCAAGTATATGTGACTGAACTGCTATTCCTTGTCTTTCCTACAACCTGCGAGTCTACATACGGGGCGAGGGTTATCCTTTGCACCTGCGAGTCCATATACGGGACGAGGGTGACTTGTCTTGAAACTGACCCGTGAGTCCACATTCGGGACGACGGTTGGTATTCCATTGATCTACCAGCAGTTTATTTATGCATACTTGATCCCGTATCCATGTTCATAGTTACCTGTCAGTAGCCACATGTCAGTCTCCTGTCTAGTTCCTGTTTATACCCTGTTTATATTATTACATGATTAAACTGTTAGATAGGCATGTTTTATGTATCTTGCTAGTCCTCTGAGGACCGGATGATATCTTCTGGTTTAGCAATTGTATGGAGTTAGTTAGCAGAGCGGGATGGTAGAGGATTGCGATGCATGATACAGGTATTTGCTTGTGATATTTCTTTATTATCCTCTCGTGCTTTATAATCAGTACTATGATGTACTCTGCTTATTTATAGACTCATATCATTCTTAGAGTCTAATCGAACAATATGCTAATGGACTGCAGACCATGACCCATACTTGTTCATTCTTGTTTATATGATTCATGTGAATTGAGATATAGTTTAGATTAGATATAATACCCATGACCTTGACAGCTTATATGTACTCGAGACGGGCTGGAGTCCGCTCGATACGTAGCTGGCTTGTTCACGAGCTCGCGTCCGAAAACCGGGTGCGGGTCGTGACAAAGTCCACTGACCATGCAATTCGCGTGACAATTAAGAAGCCATCTTATTTCCAACCAATCTCAAGTTATATCTACGTTATGCCCCAACACATTCGCATTGATGCATGATGCCCCAATATATCGGTCAAGGCCCCGAAACGTTATCTGATACGCAAGTCATACAGATACAATATAAGGCCTTTTGCGATAGGCAGTTCTGTAGCAATTATGCCACAACTGCATATTTTGATGCACGATGTATATCTTTCAATATTTTATGACAGTTTGATGGCATTATGCCCCAACTACCCTCTACGCATACAAGTCGTATTTTATGAGCCCCGTACACATTTGTACGCCTCGATATTCCCTCTCAATGTTCTAGGCCTGATGTTCAAGGATTCTATGAGTCGTGCACTTGATGCACGCCTCGGTGTTGTATTTTAATGTTCTACCATCAACATCCTACCGCGACTCGTGCACTTGATGCATGTAGCCTCAATTGTTCATTATTCTACTCTTAGTATTCGACACACACTATGACTTCGACTAAGCCGAGCCTCGCACATAGAAATTACTAGAAACATAGCATGAGATATTGTTTATTTATTAGGCATAGAGGAGTAGGGGAGAAGGGTCTGAACCCACCCACCTTAAGCCGATACGCCTTGTCATTTCACCGAGCCGATGCAACTCGATTTCATAACTTCATTGCACGGCCAACTCTTTTGACTTAGCCATTCCGTTCAGCTACTCGACTGATTCGGCCTACCGCGCCTATGCCTTAGCTTGTTGCAAGACGATATTTTAGATTTACGGACACTATTGCAAAATAGGCAAAATATCGACTTCTTTAATTCAGCAAAAAAGTGTAGCTGTGAGACTCGTCTCATAGTATCGATATTTATATACGGATACGTATTTTGTATTATATTTCGTATTTTTTTGGTTTTCGAAACGCTTTAAAATTTTCCAAAATTGTAGATTTTCTTCTTGACCGGCATACCGATGGTGTACTGGTGTATACCGACGACATACCGCCCGAATAGGTTTTCCATATTTTAGATATTTTTGATTTCAGATATTTTTACGAATAGTGTTTTCGATATTTTTGTGAATAGTATTTTGCATATTTTGATGAATAGTATTTAGATATTTTCATGAGTAGTATAAATGCACCCTATTATCCAATGGATACTTGGTTTTCTTTGGATGGCCAAGATCGATTTAGATTGTGACATGGATCACGATTCAACAGTCACGATTAATCCATCCTTCTATATATATCCATTGAGTTTCTCTCCCCTCTCTCTTTTCTTCCATCTTCATTTTTCTTTTCTCTCTCCTTCCTCTTCCTCAAGCTTAGGAAGGCTTGACCTTGAGGCCTAAAGTGTGGTTTCGGAACCCCTCTTGGGGTGGAGTGGAAGATTAGGCTCGGTTGCTAAAACCTAGGCAAGTACATCTTGCTCAAAAGTGATATGACCATGTTGTATTTTTGGTTTTCCATTGAAACTAAAGCTTTATTGTTCTATAATATGTTTCTCTAAATTGTTAACATCTTTAGTATATAGCACTTTTGGTTTTGATCGATGGTATTACATAGATCTGAGATTCTCAATAGTATTTTCGAGTATTTTGAGTTATTTATCTTTAAATTTTCAAAATCAGTAAAATCTAATGCTTCCATGTTGTAGAAAATTCAATTCTATGCAATTTTGACTTTTGAAAATCCAAATTTTGATTTAAAATGAAGTTTTTATGGCCGAGACAAGTTTTAGAGTTTTCAAAAATTAAATTTCTGTGACGGTTCGGAAAATTCGAACTTGTTATAAAAACTTGCTGTGAAAATTCGTCGGTAATCCGCAGTAATCCGCCGGATTATCCGGTTAGGCTGTTTTTGTCTGTTTTTTTCCGTTTCTGCCCATTTTTGTCCGTTTTTGATATTTTCTTCGACTGTAATGAATTCTTATCATGATTAGATAACCTTGTATAGTTAGAGAATGATTGAACACACTATATATACTTGATACTAATATATGTACATAATTTGTTTTATGTCATGTACTTATCTTTTATTGATATTTCCTACATACCATGATATAGTTCCTATTTTATTTTCTGACATATTATGATATGTTTTCTTATTGATTTTTCCTACATGCCATGATATGTATTGCCATGCCTTTCCTAATTTTATTGTCCAGTACATTTGTTGTCTAGCCGTATATTGATTGATAGTAGCCTGTCATGGCATACTCATGATTACCGTACATGTTTAGATCGATTTAGTGGCTCGTAGTAGCGCACTTCCGTACTGATTTTCTGATTGACTTCTAGATTGAGATTGAATGCATGTTCTTTATTGACACCGTAGATTTAACTTGTTATATGTCTAATCTATTTGCATTATGGTAATGGACAATCGAGTGTGAGTATTGTCTATTGTATCGCTGTAGTGTGTATTGAGAACATTTGTCAGAGATATCTCGCAAATGACTTGTACTTATGGCTTGTCATTATAGGATGATTCTTGAGTATCCACGATTATAGGACTTGTACTCATGACTTGTACTCATGGGCCCCACAGTGGCAGGGATAACCCCGATTGGCGTGGGCCCTGACCTCTATTGATTGAGTAGATGTTTATCTACTATTGATATGTTTTTGAGTAGATGTTCATCTACTATTGATATGTTTTTGAGTAGATGTTGTTTATCTACTATTGATAGAGAGTATTGGTTGTTTTTATTTCTTTCTTTCTACCATCGTCGCCCCCTTGGCCACCCGAGTTACTGCAACGTAGGTGGTAGTGCAGTTCCTCAACTTGCATACTAGTAATTAGGATTGTGATAATCCTAGCTAGTTAATGATAGCAAGCCGTAGATAATGATTGGTCGTGCATTTTTTGTTGTGCATTACTTTATATGCTCCATGTGTCGGTGAGTGGCCAGAGGCTAAGTTCTGCTCGGGAAAGGTTCTGTAATCCCGGTCCTGGTTTGGTTTAAGGGTTATAGCTCCAACTTCGAGTAGTTCCTAAGTCCTTTGTTGTCCATCGACTTATTCTTCTCTATTGCTATATTGTTCAGTATTTTCCATTCAGTCATTTCTATTCTCGAGATACGTGTATTGGTACCGCACTTGTCTCGACTCGTATTTATTTATTTCTGTCATTATGTTGCTGTGTTGTTGTTGGACTTTGTCATTCACCTCGAGCTTTCTTTGTGGTACTTGCTATTTGGGGTCTGACCCCTCTGGTTTTGTTTGGCCAAATTTACCGCTGGAGCCCGAGGATTCTCTCTACCTTTCTCTGGATGACCGGCCGCTTGCTTAGATCTACGGTTGTTCCTCCTCGCAAGTGGGTTTCCTTTCCGTACCACGTGCGGTTCGTTTCAATTTGGGTGGTGTTAGCTAGGGCATGTGTTAGCCCTATTATTTTGAGACCTTCTCAGACTTCAGTTGTCACCACCGCTTTTATAAAATGAGAGTAATTTTGAACTTTTGTAAAATTGATCATGTTAATAATTAATTGGTGAATTTTTAGTTATTTTTAATATTATTTAAATTGATGTATTGTGATCGTGTCCCTTTCTAGTAAAATCTTAGAACTACTTAGCCTAGAGACTAACCATGACCATGGAGACCTAACCATGTGATTAGATTAGCTAATTACCACTTTTTAGGCTAAGGATATTTTGGTCATTTATGACATTTGAATTAATTTGAATTATAGTTAATTAATAATGTGCTAATTGAGATATTAGGCCTTAACCTCGAATTGCCCAAATCTAGATGCTAATCATGAACCTAGAGGCTTAGTTAGTAGAATTAAGAAAGTAATACAAACCCTAGAATATCTAGATATTAAGTTAGGAGTAGGATATTTGTTGAGCTTAAGATATTTAGCTAGAAACCCTAAATTGTTTTGGGCCTTTACTAGAAAGGCATGAATTACACAAGGTAGAGGCCTTTAATTCCAATAGAACTAAACCATAACCCTATAGATACCCCCATGACAGCCAAGGGCAGCCCCTTGCCCTATATAAACAAATGTTAGCACCCCCTTGCCTCTTTCATTACCCCCTTGAAACCCTTGTAACTCCTCTTCCCGAAATTTTGTGATTTTTTTTTTATTTGATTAGTTTACATTTAATTTTTCTATGATCATAGAAGTTGTGACTAAGCCCACAGGTGATTTATGACCATCTTGTGGTCACATGATCTCTAGATAGGGTTTATAAGCATGCTATAGCTATATTATATTTTTCTATAATTTTTAGACATTTTTAGATATTTATTTATTAAAGATATATTTATTTTATTAACTTTCATGAATTACTATAAGGTCATTTGGAACTATTTTGAGACAAGTTATTTTTATTTAGGTTCTAGGAAGTTAGAAATATTTTCTAGAATATTTTAGAATTTTTCTGGATTTTTTTAGAATTTTTGTCAATTTTTATATAATTAAAACCTATAGAAATTATATTTTATAGGCTTTAGGAATTTACTGTGAGGTCACATGATGATATTTTGTGTTAAAATATTTTATTTAGATTCTAAACACTTAGAAATATTTTCTAGAATTTTTTTTGGATTTTTCTGCAATTTATTTTGATTTATTTGGACTTAAAATAATTTTTAAATAATTTTCTGAATTAAAATAATTAATTACCCAGTAATTCACCGGGGGGGGCCCACCTGTCGGTGCCTAGGCTGAACCGCCTCTCTCTCTCTCTCTCTCCTATATATATATTATTATATTCGAAATCCTAATTAAATTTCAGCCGCGTTTTTGAGAGAGAGTTTTAGTAGAGATCTCGACTTCCCGAGACGATTGCTGTCAACTCTGACGTGATTTTAGCGTGCCATTTTTTTTTGATTCATCTCGAGGTAAACTTTTTGAATATATAATTTATTTTTGTATATATTATTCCTAAATTTCTGGAAAATTCGTAGAGTGTCGGTTGTCCGAAACTTGACACGTTTCGGTGTTTTCGAGATTCCGGGAGAACCAGAAATCAAAATCACAAACTGTTTGAAGTTTCGGAAAGCTAACACAAAGCTCTATGACATATATTTTTCCCAGAAATTAATTCGTCCATCTATTATTTTAGTTATTCTGTTGAACTCAGAATTGATCGGTTGATCACCGTTTTGGTCACGATTAGCCATAACGGCGATATCTTTTGACCAAAGCGTGATTTTGCGGCACGGTTGATTCCAGCGCACTCGTGGCACTGAAATCTACTAAGGTGCATTTTCAAAATCTAGAGTTCACAACATTTGACTAGATAGTCAACGGTACGTCTCGATTTGTGTGCCATGGTTTCCAAAATTGGGGAACACGACTTTGATGGCCAAACTTGCATGTTTAGATTATATTCAGATTATTATTAGGTTAAATTAGGATTTTAAGTGAATTATTCTAGAATTAATTATTATTAGATTAGTAACCCAACTAGCCACTATTTCATAAATTTAGAACTAGAATATTAGAATTGATTTATAGTTTTCGTGCATGGTTCAGGGTGCGATATGTGTTATAGGTTGATAGCTCCTAGATCGACATCCTCTCATCCTCGACTTGTGACTACGATTTGAGCAAGGACCATAGGCAAGATACCTTGCCTCTCTCTACAGTTTAATTCTATGTTTATAGTTTTCATGTTATTATTGTATTATCATTAGATACTCTATTTGTTATAGATTTTATATGATTTATTAGCTCTCTAGTTGACTTGATTTATCTAGTTTCTACATACCGTGTTCACCAGTTTATGGTCTTGCTTGACTTGACAGTGTAGTTATACTGGACTTGACTGTGTCTTGACTGAGTCGTACCTAGTCTCACCAGTACCTTGCTTGAGTCGTGTCATAGAACAAGTACATGTAATTGAACTGCTAAATCCTTGTTATTGTTTTTTTGGCACCAGAGAGTCCACTCGGGACGAAGGTGTTTGCCTTGATCTGTTTACATCCGTGAGTCCACACTCGGGGCGAGGATGTCGATTATTTGTACCAGAGAGTCCACACTCGGGACGAGGGTGTTGACTTGACTTGCACTAGAGAGTCCACTCGGGACGAGGGTTTTTACATCAGAGAGTCTACACTCGGGACGATGATGTTATACCTGCACCAGAGGGTCCACACTCGGGACGAGAGTGCCTTGCCGTAAACTAACCAGAGAGTCCACACTCGGGACGAGGGTTAGTACTAACCAGAGAGTCCACACTCGGAACGAGGGTTAGTGATTAGTTCAAACCTGCAAGTCCACTCAGGGCGAGTGTTTGGTATTCCATTGATCTCGTGTTCGCTTGTTCATTCAGTAGTTCAGTTACGTGTAGTTGTTCTTGTATTCCAGTTCATAGTCACTTGTTAGTAGCCACTTGTCATTAGTCATTTGTTAGCAGTTGGTTGTAGTCTCTTGCCGTGTTCATGCCTTTTCCTGTTTATATCCTGTTTATAGTTTATGCATGATTAAACTGCTAGATATGCATATTTTTATGTATCTTGCTATGTTCCTTGAGGACTTGATGATCTCTTCAGGTTTAGCGATTGCATGGAGTTAGTTAGCAGAACGGAATGGTAGAGGATTGCGATGCATGATACAGATATTTGTTTATGATAATTCATTGTTATCCTTTCGTACTTTTCATTCCTTATCATGAGATATTCTGTATATTGATTTAGTTTAGAGACTTTTGTTATACTCTTGGAGTCTTATCGGACATATATGCTAGTGGGGTGCAGACCACGATCCATACTTGTTCATTCTTGATTTATGTTACTCTTATGGATTGAGTTAGAGATTGACCTACCATATTTACCCTGCTCTTGACAGCGTATACGTATTCGAGTCGGGCTGGAGTCCGCTTGATATGTAGCTGGCTTGTTCACGAGCTCCCGTCCGAAAAGCGGGTGCAGGTCGTGACAACCCTAATTTGTGTTCTTCTCCAAATTCACCCCTTTTATCCAAATCAACTCCAAATTGAGCCTAATTAATTGTAATACACTGTCCTAGTGTAGAGGAAGCCTCTAGAAGCTAGCTAGCAAGGATTTGGAGCTTATTGACCATTACAAGTGGAGTGATTTTGGTCTCAAGTGTATTTATATTGAGATTCCAACTCTTAATAGGTAATGGCCTCTAAACCTATTAATTTTCTGATTTCTTTCCATAGATGCATTCATTTAGGGTCCCCCTAGCCCTAGGCCAAGTTTGGTAAGAAATTGAATCCATTTGGTATGCGTATCAGAGGAGTATTGGAGAACTATTCACAGTATTCGATGAAATGCCTCTTAGAAATAAATATTCATAAATTTTAAAACTAATTACATGATTTTGTAGCTTATACTATGTAGATTAATATTTATTAGGACTGAGCTGGTTTTAGTGTTGTTTTGGTGTCGTATTTGGACACGGGTGCACGACACGACACTGCGGTGCGGTGCGCTGCTACCCGATGGTGATTTCTCTGTGGACACGACACGTGGGGACCTAGGATTTGGTGTGTAGGTTAGGGACATGACTGACAGAGTGTCCCCAAAGTTTAGGGTGAATTGGTTCACTGTTCGAGGAGATATCGACTCCACAGTGGTCATTCGATACACACCCACACGCTATAAACTCCCTCTGATACGGGTTTTGACACGAGTCACGACACGACTTGGACACATGTTGATGGGTTCAGTGGATACCCTAACACCTAGGCTACCTATTAACACGACTGTATGACACATGGTTGGACACACTGTGTGCTAGACCCTTCGACACATGCGCACGAGACCCGTCTGTGAAGTATTCTGACACCACATTGACACCACTATTTTAGACACTATGAACACTTCGTGGACACATTTGTGGACACATGTGACACACATACCTAGACTCTACGACACCCCTGTGATACACCCCCTTTCCTATTTTCTACAGATATTCATATTACAGTAGGTTTTCGAATGAATGTATGTTTGATACATGTTTAGTAGTTTCAGTTGGTTATTTGAATTGGGTTTGTACAGTATGAGATTTGGGGGTTTAGTATGAAATATTGATTGTTGAATTTGGGTTTTAGTTGGGGATTTCAGATGTAGGTATATGCATATATGTAATTTCAGTAAGTATATATATATAGGTATTTGCATTATAGCTTATAGTGTCTAATATATGTTAGAAGTTGATTTGGTTTTAGGTTATCTGTGAGTAGTCTTTGGGTTTAGGTTAGATTCAGTATTGTGGGTGTGTTGTGTATGTCTTAGTATCATGAGATAATATAATTTAGGATACCTAGGTGTCAGTGGATTAGAGTCGGCCAAGAGGCCACTTGGCCATTGGGTTCGAACAGTAAGAAGTTGTGTTAGACTTGAGATGTAAGGGTGAGTCCATATTGCAGTAGCTAGTATCAGGTTTGAGTTTAGAAAGAGTTGAGTGCATTTGCATATGCTTTGGGGCTTTGGCGTTTGCACTGCCTTCCTTTTTGCAACAGCAACAGCATGACCATGCAGCAGTAATGTGGCAAAGCCACAACAGGTAGCAACATACCATAGTATAGGATGATGTATTGTAGTTTTCAGTCCATTCTTTAGTTGAGAGTGTGCAGGTAAAGGATAAATAGAGAGTAGGATTTGATAAGTGCAGGTTGAGATGGTATCCTGATATGGATATCCATATGAGTATAGATAAGGGCATGTCCCTAATGCAGGGCAAGGGAGTGCCCTGCAGGCTTGTACAGGCCATGTAGAGTGGTGCACAGGAGAGGGGCAGGCTTTGGTTTGATCTGTGAGTGGTTGTAATCTCATATTTCTGAGATTTGTAATGTGTGTGTCATATTATGTTTACTTGAGGGTTACCTATGGCAGTTATGAGTATGTGGGTTGAATGTATAAGATAGGAACATTCATGTATCAATGATAGTGTATCCTATTGTTAGTACCTTTTAGATGTTAGTGTCAGATAATGGATGTTAGTTTAGGATAAGTGAGTGTTGCTTGAGTGTAAATTTGCAGTGTATTAGTATTAGAATTGAGTATATTAGAGGATATATAGGTGTGTGTTCATATAGATATAAGTATCTATAACTAATGTAACTTGAATGTGTCTATATTATACATATATCATATGAGGTTGTATTCTACTATATGGTATAGTATCATATATGTTTTATACTCATGATGGCATGTGGAAGTGAGTATATTAGAGGAAAAGCAAGGGGTTTAACATATATATGGTAATGTCTTATATGGTGAATATAGACAGACTAATGACCTAGTGGGTTTAGCTGACTAGATAGAGTTGACCCCCTTTGACCAAGTTGACCAAGAGTTGACTTTGACCTAGAATCATGTAGTTTGCATTATAAATTTCCATTATTACAAATTGAACACATTATAACCTGTATTGCTCTAAATAGGACTCTGTGGCTCTGGTTCAGACATTTGTATTCATCAGTCATTCAAGGTATCACGCGAGTACATTATCTGATAGTTGTTTTCAGTATTTGATATCTACTGTGATTCTTATATTTAGCGATGATATATTTGATTCTCGATACGTTGGCACACGAATTAGTATTTCTAGATCTTATCTTGAGATGTTACCATTGTTATCGTATTGACATCGTACACGACTTGTTCATTAGACATTGTACATGATAGTTTCACAAAATATTGTTCGTGTATCGTACATGTCATGGTTGGATCCACTGTACTAGTTCAGGCGGGAGAAATCCTTGTAAGAGATGTGATCAAATTCCTATTGTTATTGTTAGACATTGTAAGTGTTAAACGTATACCTCACGCATGATTAACCAGGCCATGTAGCTATTGTACAAGTACCTAAGCCGATCATATCTCGAAACTAGTATTTCAAACACATAGTATGTATAGTAGTTATTGTTTTCGTCATATTCTCTGAACTGTGCTAACATATTGTCTATTTATTTCCATTCTTGTACATTGTACCCTTCACATCGTTCATCCTTCATAGTACTATTGTTAGGATACGATTATATATTAGTAGCTCTATATTTTTCATCACTTATCGTACTCTCTACTTACAGTTTTATAGTTTTTATCATTTTATTGGAACTGGTGTTGGTTTATGTATTTGCTCCATCCTGACTGGATACGTTGACAAAATATTACAAATGTTTTAAATGACTGTCCTAACTACTACGAGGCATATGAGGGTGGCACACAGGAGTATTGAGGAGGATCCTACTCAGTAGATTTTGCCTTATATATAGTTTAGAATTATTAGTTTTTATGTTGTATCAGATTGTTCCGATTGTTAGTTGAGACTATTTATATTCAGGATATGTACTTATTTGTGTTGGACACCTAAAATTGTGTGATTTGATAACTCTAATATTTATTTAGTTTCTTTCTTTTATCTGATTTCATATCGTGCTCTATCTTCCTTAGACTTGTGATTTAGATTATATAGTTGAGATGTCATATTATACCTCCATGCGGAGATGACAGGTTATAAGATTCATATTGTTAGTTGAAAGATATTGTAGATGACCTGTACAGCGTTCTACCGTCGATACTGTGGCGTAGGCTGGACGTACCCACGTTCTCGTGCCCCTAATCAGGGTACGGGTTATGACATATTTTTGTGGTGGCCCATGCAGGTCAGAGTCGCAACTAGTGCAATTTCGTAGTGGTGCTCGACTTAGAGCGCTGCTACGAGCCTGCTTTTAGGATATAGGATTAGGTTGTATAGAGAGTTACTCAATCACAGTTAGGACTACTCAAGAAGATTCCTAGGATGACCCTTGAGAATGTTATTATAAACTATCTCGAAATTCAATTCTAACTGTTTCTGTCTACCTTTTCTTGTTCGTTGTTGAATTTGATTCTTGGTGTTCATTGTTGACTTGATTTTCTACCGAGATGAATACTATGGGCTAGGTTACCTCAGTTATGGAACCTAGAGTCTTCTACAGTCATATTAGCTGGCAAGGCAAAGGTATCGAGTCTGATTTTGGATGTATTTCTCAAGTATGGAAATTTAAAGTTTTTGCAGCCAAGCTAGCGGCAATACGAAATTTTTTAAATACCATGATTCTAGAGGTATGTACCTTAGTTACGGACTCTATGGATTATCGCTGTCGTACTTACTGATATGACGAGGATTCTGGTAACATGGTTCTGAATAGACGGGTATGATTATCAGATTACAGAATAGATACCATATAGATGGTGCCCTAGGATGATGGAGTGAAATATCAGTGTGGATGTTACTTGAGTATCATGAAGTAGATAAAGAGAGTTAGGCCACCGGTGGCACCACATCATGCCAAGCACCATCAGAGGGAGATCCCCCAACGTGGTAGGGATTTTGCGTTGACGATCGAGGAGGCCGACGTTGCAAGTAACGAGTTAGCAGGTATGTCTTTCATGTCCTTCTTTTCTATCTTGTTGTGTGATTCTATTAGTACCTATCAGGATATTTTGTGCTGTGCTAGATAGTGTATTAATCATGTTCAAGACTGTGAAATCACGACCAGTATGACCATGATTTGCATGCTCCTAGGTAGAATTTTCTTGACCTTGATTATTGGGGGTTTAACCTAGAAGAAGTACGACCATCTTAAATTTCGAGGACAAAATTTTTCTAAGGAGGATAGATTACTCACCACCACTTTTCTAAAATGAGGGTAATTTTAAACTTTTGTAAAATTGATCATGTTAATAATTAATTGGTAAATTTTTTATTATTTTTAATAGTATTTAAATTGATGTATTGTGATTGTGTCCCTTTCTAGTGAAACCTTAGAACTACTTAGCCTAGAGACTAACCATGACCATGGAGACCTAACCATGTGATTAGATTAGCTAATTACCACTTTTAGGCTAAGGGTATTTTGGTCATTTGTGACATTTGAATTAATTTGAATTATAGTTAATTAATAATGTGCTAATTGAGATATTAGGCCTTAACCTAGAATTGCCCTAATCTAGATGCTAATCATGAACCTAGAGGCTTAGTTAGTAGAGCTAAGAAAATAATGCATATCCTAGAATATCTAGATATTAAGTTAGGAGTATGATATTTGTTGAGCTTAAGATATTTAGCTAGAAACACTAAATTGTTTTGGGCCTTTACTAGAAAGGCTTGAATTACACTAGGTAGAGGCCTTTAATTCAAATAGAACTAAACCCTAACCCTGGAGATACCCCTATGACAGCCAAGGTCAGCCCCTTGCTCTATATAAACACATGTTAGCATCCCCTTGCCACTTTCATTACCCCCTTGAAATCCTAATTTGTGTTCTTCCCCAAATTCACCCCCTTTATCCAAATCAACTCCAAATTGAGCCTAATCAATTGCAATACACTCCCCTAGTGTAAAGAAAGCCTCTAGAAGCTAGCTAGCAAGGATTTGGAGCTTATTGATTATTACAAGTGGTGTGATTTTGGTCTCAAGTGCATTTACATTGAGATTCCAACTCTCAATAGGTAATGGCCTCTAAACCTATTAATTTTCTGATTTCTTTTCATAGATACATTCATTTAGGGTCCCCCTAGCCCTAGGCTAAGTTTGGTAAGAAAGCAAATCCATTTGGTAAGCGTATCGGAGGAGTATTGGAGAACTATTCATAGTGTTCGATGAAATGCCTCTTAGAAATAAATATTCATAATTTTTAAAACTAATTACATGATTTTGTAGCTTATACTGTGTAGATTAATATTCATTAGAACTGAGCTGGTTTTAGTGTTGTTTTGGTGTCGTATTTGGACACGAGAACACAGCACGACAGTACGGTACGGTACCCTGCTACCCGATGGTGATTTTACTGTGGACACAACACGTGGGGACCTGAAATTTGGTGTGTAGGTCAGGGACACGACTGGCAGAGTGTCCCCAAAGTTTGGAGGGAATTGGTTCACTGTTCAAGAAGATATCAACTCCACAGTGGTCATTCGACACACACCCACGTGCTATAAACTCCCTCTGATACGGGTTTGGACACGAGTCACGACACGACTTGGACACATGTTGATGGGTTCAGTGGATACCCTAACACCTAGGCTACCTATTGATATGACTGTACGACACGTGGTTAGACTCACTGTGTCCTAGACCCTTCGACACATACGCACGAGACCCGTCTGTGTAGTATTCTGACACCATATTGACACCACTGTTTTAGACACTATGGACACTTTGTGGACACATTTGTGGATATGTATACATGTGACACACATACCTAGACTCTACAAAACCCCTGTGATACACCCCCTTTCCTATTTTCTATAGATATTCATATTGCAGTAGGTTTTCGAATGAATTTATGTTTGATACATGTTTAGTAGTTTCAGTTGGTTATTTGAATTGGGTTTGTATAGTATGAGATTTGGGGGTTTAGTATGAAATGTTGATTGTTGAATTTGGATTTTAGTTGGGGATTTCAGATGTAGGTATATGCATATATGTAATTTTAGTAAGTATATATATATATATATATATATATATATATATATATATATATATATATATATATATATATATATATATATATATATATATATTGTAGCTTACATTGTCTAATATATGTTAGAGGTTGATTTGGTTTTGGGTTATCAGTGAGTAGTCTTTAGGTTTAGGTTAGATTCAGTATTGTGAGTGTGTTGTGTGTGTCTTAGTATCATGAGATAATGTAATTTAGGATACCTAGGTGTCAGTGGGTTGGAGTCGGCCAAGAGGCCACTTGGCCAATGGGTTCGAGCAGTAAGAAGTTGTGTTAGACTTGAGATGTAAGGGTGAGTCCATATTGCAGTAGCTAGTATCAGGTTTGAGTTTAGAAAGAGTTGAGTGCATTGGCATATTCTTTGGGGCTTTGGCATTTGTATTGCCTTCCTTTTTGCAACAGCAGCAGCATGACCATGCAGCAGCAATGTGGCAAAGCCACAACAGGTAGCAACATACCATAGTGTGGGATGATGTATTGTCGTTTTCAGTCCATTCTTTAGTTGAGAGTATGCAGATGAAGGATAAATAGAGAGAGTAGGATTTGATAAGTGCAGGTTGAGATGGTATCCTGATATGGATATCCATATGAGTATAGATAAGGGCATGCCCCTACTGCAGGGCAGGGGAGTGCCCATGCAGGCCTATACAGGCCATGTAGAGTGGTGCACAGGATAGGGGTAGGCTTTGGTTTGATATGTGAGTGGTTGTAATCTCAGATTTTTTAGATTTGCAATGTGTGTGTCATAGTATGTTTACATGAGGGTTACCTATGGCAGTTATGAGTGTGTGGGTTGAATGTATAAGATAAGAACATTCATGTATTAATGATAGTGTATCCTATTGTTAGTACCTTTTAGATGTTAGTGTCAGATAATGGATGTTAGTTTAGGATGAGTGAGTGTTGCTTGAGTGTAAATTTGCAGTGTATTAGTATTAGAATTGACTATATTAGAGGATATATAGGTGTGTGTTTATATAGATATAAGTATCTATAACTAATGTAACTTGAATGTGTCTATATTATACATATATCATGTGAGGGTGTATTCTACTTTATGGTATAGTATCATATATGTTTTATACTCATGATGGCATGTGGAAGTGAGTATAGTAGAGGAGAAGCAAGGGGTTTAACATATATATGGTAATGTCTAGGCTATTGGTTTATATGGTGAATATAGATAAACTAATAACCTAGTGGATTTAGCTGACTAGATAGAGTTGACCCACTTTGACCAAGTTGACCAAGAGTTGACTTTGACATATATTGACCTAGAATCATGTAGTTTGCATTATAAATTTCTATTATTACAAATTGAATACATTATAATATGTATTGCTCTAAATAGGACTCTGTGGCTCCGGTTCGGACATCTGTATTCATTAGTCATTCATGGTATCAAGCGAGTACATTCTCTGATAGTTGTTTTCAGTATTTGATATCTATTGTGATTCTTGTTTTTAGCGATGCTATATTTGATTCTCGACACGTTGGTCACACGGATTGGTATTTCTGGATCCCGTCTTGAGATGTTACCATTGTTATCGTATTGACATCGTACATAACTTGTTCATTAGACATTGTACATGATAGTTTCATAAAATATTGTTCGTGTATCGTACATGTCATGGTTGGATCCACTGTACTAGTTGGGGCAGGGAAAATCCTAGTAAGAGATGTGATCAAATTCCTATTGTTATTGTTAGACATTGTAAGTGTTAATAGTACACCTCACGCATGATTAACCAAGCCATATAGCTATTGTACAAGTTTCCAAGCCGATCATACCTCGAAACTAGTATTTCAAACACATAGTATGTATAGTAGTTATAGTTTCCGTCATATTCTCTGAACTGTGCTTACACGTTGTCTATTTATTTCCATTCTTGTACCCTTCACATCGTTCATCCTTCATAGTACCATTGTCAGGATATGATTACATATTAGTAGCTCTATATTTCTCATCACTTATCGTACTCTCTACTTGCAGTTTTATAGTTTTTATCATTTTATTGGAACTGCTGTTGGTTTATGTATTCGCTCCATCCTGACTGGATACGTTGACAAAATATTACAGATGATTTAGATGACTGTCCTACTACTACAAGGCATATGAGGGGGGCACACAGGAGTATTGAGGAGGATCTTGCTCAGTAGATTTTGCCTTAGATATAGTTTAGAATTATTAGTTTCCATGTTGTATTGGATTGTTCCGATTGTTAGTTGAGATTATTTATATTCAGGATATGTACTTATTTGTGTTGGATACCTAAAATTGTGTGATTTGATAACTCTATTATTTATTCAGTTTCTTCCTTTTATCTGATTCCATATCGTGCCCTATCTTCCTTAGACTTGTGATTGAGATTATATAGTTGAGATGTCATACTATACCTCCATGTGGAGATGATAGGTTATACGATTTATATTGTTAGTTGAAAGATATTATAGATGACCTATACAACGTTCTACCGCCGACATTACAGCGTAGGCTGGACGTACCCATGTTCTTATGCCCCTAATCAGGATGTGGGTCGTGACATCGGTGAACATGATGTATTATATTAGATCTAGACTGATATAGTGATCATGTATATTGGTACTTTGCTAGTGTAGCATTTTGTATTCACTAGCTTCATGATCATGTAGTATTTTGGGATGCCTCTTTACTTTTGTCACGCCCCAGAACCAGAATATCGAAGAGCGGGAGAGTGACTCAGCCAGCTCATACTATATGAAGGTCTCACTAGGGTTACTCGACATCTATTGTCTCAATCATTCAAACAAGAAACAGTAATAGAGAACATGTAAGATAAAGCAATAAGGCGTCCCAAACGCTCAGTCAAAATGTTCTTGAGATCTGGCTTTACAAAACATAGCCAGATGATATAGCAAAGTATACACAATTATTATCATCTGCAGTCTGACTTAGTTACAATTATGTGGAAGTAAGTACAAGGCAATCCGACTAACATGTCGGTGCCAAACGACAAAATATAAAGTAAGTAGCAAAACGATCGGGGAAGTAAGGAACCCACTCGTGTCCTCCGGCGATCATTTCTCTAGTGTTGACCATCTTGGAGGTAGAAGTAAGATGAGTCCTTGGAAACTGGCTCTAAATCTGGCCATGCAAAACCAGAGAGGTTAGACCTCTAATAGCAAGTACCATAAGGAAGCACGACATGAGAATTAAAACCAGCGATAAGAATTAAGAATATAATAATTAGTCTCCACTTGCTACTGGGATTCATATAACATCACGACACTTTAAACCAACTTCCCAACCAAACAAGGACAGAAGTTGACTCGTCATGTCCTGACATTCTGATCATCTCGGTAGTTAACATAGTAGATACAGTACACAAACAAATCAATTTAAACGGTCATACAACTACTACTGCTTGCTACTGTAAGTTCCAAGTTACCATGCAAGTATACAATAAGGATTCCTCAGTTCTTACTATGTACAAGCAACGCTAGTCTACCCAATCAATCAATTGTGCCAATCATGAATTTAGATGAGTCTCAGTGGGACGCCCGTCATCAATATACAATAAATAATATAAGCAGATACCGCTCCCTGCCCGTGTGGCAGATTTGCAGTATCTGTGGGAACCAGCCGGCATATCGGAACAATAATTGTCCCAAGGATGACTGCCATGTAAGAACTCGAGAATCCATTCTTTCTATGCAATTGTTATTTTATTTAACTTAGTAGTCTCTATGTTAAGTGAAATCCCATGTCGTGGATCATGGTCATTCAGAATGAGTACTTTCGTACAAAGTACGATATCCACAACTCTACAACGATGCCCGTGCGGCTAGGTTGTAGGTCTTACATAGCGTAATGCAACAATCAATCCTAGCCACAAAATAATCATACCTTGACCATAAGGTACACATGCTGCTTTGTAGAAAATAAATTGAAGTCTGCACGTGCCCATATGCCAATATTCGGGATCGGCCAGTCGATTGCAATAGTTCATAGTTAATATGAACGTGTCTCATTCAATTTCAGTAAGACGACTAGCCAGTCTCTTTAGTTCCAACTAGGAACGCATGATCAATCATTCAGTCAAGGTAACAATCAATGTCAATTCGTGACAAGGCATGAAAGTCAACTAGTATTTAGTATGGTCGAGTCTATAACTCTCAGGATTAAGTTCCAGTCATTCTGGGTATCCACAAACCAACTCAAGACACATGGTACATTCCACACGACAACATGTATTAACAATATTAACATATCATGATTATATCAAGTTCATGTCAAAAGGCGTAAGGATATAATAAGGGTGCCATGTACGCAAAAAAGGGTATGCTCAATGAATTACGCCAAGCTAGAATAGTACGCCCAATAAAATACGCGTGAAGGAAATTTACGCGTGAGGGAATTTTACGTATAAAAAGAATACGCTCAATAAAGGAATAAAGTTGCGCGCGTAAAAACTCGCCTTACACGAAGCCAGAATAGTGCGCGTAAAAAATAGAGTTACGCGTAAAAGTAACATTACGCGTGAAATATTGTACGCGTAAAGAGTCAAATTTACTCATGAATCTGGTATGCGTAAAAAGTAATGTTACGCGTGAAATATTGTACGCATGAAAAGTAACGCGTAAAACAATATTATGCGTAAAAGGAATACGCGTAAAGGAAATTTACGCGTAAAAGAATACGCCAAGCCATGGTAGACTTACGTAAAACCAGATTCATGCTGACACGAATGATAGTGGGCGTAGAGCTCGATATTATGCAGGCACGTAAAAACGTGGGCGTAGGGCTTGATAATACGCGGGCACGTATAAACGTGGGCGTAAAGGATAACCAGGACTTCCAAATTCATGAGACCTTCAGTCTAAACGTGAGCGTAAAGAACCTCAACAACCAGGAATGATCAAACTTGAAAATAAGGGAGTTTCACAGATCAAACCCCCCCCCCCAAATTCGAAAATGGTAAATTCTAGATCTACAAAAATAAAACTTTCAAATGCAAAAATGTCAAGTTCTAAACTCTCTTAGAATCACGAGAGAAAGATATTTGAACCATAAAAATGGGTTCTCATGTGGGAGCAAGATGTACTTGCCTATGGGTTTGGTAGGTGGAGAGAGTTATGAGGAAGAAGAAAAGTAAATGAGAAGGAGAAGTAATGAAGAGAGAGAAATGATTGGGGCTTTAAATGGAGATGGTGGTAGGTTGGGTTCATTATGAACCACCCAAATCCGAAAATAAACCAACCCATGCCGAACCCAAAGCAAAGTTAAAGCAGAAAATAAAATACAATAAAAATAATTAGCGTAAAATTAAGGAATTTAAATACAGAACAAATATATGATAAATATTAAATAAATATTTTCAAGCAGTACATGTATACAAATACGTATTCTGGAAACGGGGAGTGACATCTCTACCCTCCTTAGAGAAAAATTTTATCCTCGGAATTTCAAATCTAAGAAGGATAGAAACACCTGAGCTAAATCAACCCAAGTACAAGCAATTGTAGCGAGCAAGCAGCCATCTTACGATATCAATAGCAAGCACGTCATCAAGCAACTTTTACTCATATGGTGATAAGCATGAGGAATAAAGACAATCAAGGTACACGAAAAGAAATATACCTTGCAAGTCAAATATGTGCGGATACCGTGATCGGATATCATCCTCACGTTCCCACATTGACTCTCCTAAGGAGTGATGACCCCAAGCAACACGGACAAGGCTAATTGTTCGGTTCTTGAGTATCTTCTCCCTTCGGTCCAAAATGGACACCGGTTGTTCCTCGTAAGATAGGTTGGTACCAACAACCAGCTCAGAATGATCAAGGATATGGCTTGGGTCCGATACATACCTACGCAACTGAGATACATGAAACACATCATGCACCTCTCGTAACGAAGGTGGAAGGGATAAGCGATAAGCAACATCGCCTACCCTATCAAGGATAACAAATGGGCCTACGTATCGCAGACTCAACTTCCCGCGAACGCCAAATCTAATGACCCTACGAGTAGGAGAGATATGCAAGAAAACGTGGTCCCCAACAGAAAATTCTAGCGACCTACGATGCTGGTCTACCCAATGACGATGTCGATCTTGCGCAACTCGAAGTCGCTCCCTAATCCCCTTAACCACTTCAACCGTCTGAACAATCATTTTCGGGCCTAACATCTTCCTTTTTCCGATATCATCCCATGCCAGTGGCGACCTACACTTCTTACCGTATAGTGCTTCAAATGGCGCTATCTGGATACTGGCTTGATAACTGTTGTTGTATGAGAATTCAACTAAGTGCAGGTGACTCTCCCAAGACCCTCCAAAATCTAGGGTGCAAGCTCGTAACATATCTTCTAAAGTCTGAATTGTTCTTTATGATTGCTAGTCTGTCTGTGGGTGGTACGCCGTACTGAATCTTAAATTGGTACCCAGGCTATGATGTAAAATTTTCCAAAAATGTGATGTAAAATGGGTATTTCTATCTGATACAATACTGACAGGGACCCCATGCTGCCTGATTATCTGATGCATATACAATTCTGTCAGCTTCTCTGTAGATTGCCCTACTCTAAAAGGAAAAAAAATGTGCCACTTTCGTAAGCCGATCCACTATCACCCAAATAGCATCTTTACCACTTGGTGATCTCGGTAAACCGGTCACAAAGTCCATTGTGATATGCTCCCACTTCTATTCCGGGATAGGAAGCGGTTGTAATAATCCAGCTGGCCTCTGTTGTTCTGCCTTCACTTGCTGACATATTAAGCAACGAGAAAAGAACCTAGCTATCTCTCTCTTCATTTCGTTCCACCAGAAGTGCTGCTTGATATCTTTGTACATTTTGGTCCCTCCGGGGTATATTGAATATTAAGAACTGTGGGCTTCTGCCATAACCTCCTGTCTGATATCTCCACTTGGCACACATAGACGTGATCCAAATCTAAGTGTACCATCTTCATGAATTTCTATCTCCTTCCTTAGTCCTGACTCACATTCTGTCCTAAGCTTCTCAATCCTTTGGTCCTGTGCCTGAGCTGTCTTGATCCTGTCTACCAAGTCGGATTGAACTCATAGACTTGCTAGAATTTCTACATCACTAGGAAGTATAACCTCGATGCCCATCTCCTGAAGGTCTTCTAAGATGTGCTTTTGTGATGTCAACATAAATGCACCGCCTCTCCTGCTGAGAGCGTCTGCTACTACATTAGCCTTGCCTGGATGATACTGAAGCTCCACGTCATAATCATTGATCAACTCTAACCATCTTCTCTGTCTCATGTTCAGTTCCTTCTGAGTAAAGATGTACTTCAGACTTTTGTGGTCCGTGTATATGTCCACTCGATCACCGTACAAGTAATGCCTCCATAGCTTCAAAGCAAATACTACTGCTGCCAACTCCAAGTCATGAGTCGGATAATTCTTCTCGTGGTCTCGAAGTTGCCTAGATGTATACGCTATCACCTTCCCATGTTGCATTAGGACACACCCAAGTCTCTTTCCTGGCGTATCACAATATACAGTAAAACCTCTGGGGCCAACCGGTAATGTAAGAATAGGTGTCGTGGTCAATTTCTGCTTCAAATTCTCAAATGATACCTGGCACTCTGTCGACCAAATGAATGGCACATCCTTCCGTGTCAAGCGGGTCATGGGTGCTGAAAGTCTTGCAAAGTCTGATACGAACCTTCTGTAATATCCTGCCAATTCCAAGAAACTCTGCACATCAGCTACGATCTTAGGTACTGGCCAACTCTCTACTGCTTCTACCTTCTTGGGATCCACTGCTACTCCAGTCCCTGATATGATGTGTCCCAAAAATAAAATATGATCCGTCCAAAACTCACACTTGCTGAGCTTGGCATAGAACTGGTTCTCTGTCAGAACCTGTAACACTTTTTTGAGGTGATCTTCATGCTCTTCTTCGCTAGCTGAGTATACGAGAATGTCGTCGAGGAACACAACGACAAATTGATCTAAGTATGGCATAAAGATGCGGTTCATCAAATCCATAAATATTGCTGGAGCATTGGTCAAACCAAACGACATTACTAAGAATTCATAATGTCCGTACTTCGACCTGAATGATGTCTTGGACATATCCTCTTCTCGAACTCTCACTTGATGATACCCTGATCGAAGATCTATCTTGGAGAAAACTCTAGCTCTGCTCAACTGATCAAACAAGTTGTCGATCCTTGGTAGTGGGTACTTGTTCTTTACTGTTGTCGCGTTGAGCTTCCTGTAGTCAATGCATAATCTGGATGATCCATCTTTCTTCCCCACAAGTACCACTGGTGCTGTCCACAGTGATTCGCTAACTCGAATGAAATTCTTCTCCTTTAGTTCCTCTATGTGCTGATATACCTTGGCCTGCTCGGAATCTGCCATTCTGTAAACTCGATTTGATATCGGTTTAGTTCCAGGTGCCAATTATATACTGAACTCAACATCTCTAACTGGTGGTAGACCTGGAAGTTCTTCGGGAAATACATCCGAAAACTTTTCAACTATCTTTGGGACTTGAACTTCTTCCATTGCCGCCACTACTCCTTCTTCTTGTTGAGTTGCCACTGATCTGACTAGGGTGAACCGTTTCATGCCTGGAATATTAAAAGATACACTTCCTCTACGATAATCTATTGTCGCATTATCACGCCCCAGAACCAGAATACTGGAGAGCGGGGGTAGACATAGCCAGCTACGTATATTGAAATGGAAACCACCTCGATATACGGTCATGGCTGTCTAGAATTATGAGGGTTTACTACAAGCCAACAGTCTCTTAAGGTCAAGCCTACTGTCTCAATCTCAAGCAAATAATATAATTACAAGATGTTTGACCACAAATATACAATAAAAGGCGTCCCAAATATTACATATCAGCTGATCATGAAGCTAGTCGTACAAAATGCTAGGACTAGCAAGAGTTAAGTCATACATGATCAACCCTAGGATTTGTTAATCATGTTTACAGCCCGTAGGCAGACAGTAAGTAAAGTGCATCGAGCTAACAGGTGCTCGTCGGCTAAACGCCTCAAAAGAATAGTTTTACAATAGAGTGAGTGAAACAAAATAGAAAACCCACTCGTAGCCCGGGTTCCTTCTAGTCGCCACCATTGGGCTGGAAAGCTTGGTAGATCCTTGAAAGCTGCTCCGAAATCTGGCCACACAAAACCAGCTGGGTCAACCCCAGAAAGAGCAAGTGCCACAAGGGGGCCACGAAATAAGAACAAAGCCAGCAATCAGCACAAGAAAATATAATATTAAAACTAGAATTTACGAAAACATGTCAGG
Organism: Iris pallida; assembly: GCA_029216955.1. NCBI lineage: Eukaryota > Viridiplantae > Streptophyta > Magnoliopsida > Asparagales > Iridaceae > Iris > Iris pallida. Next base: position 4,208,953 of record JANAVB010019997.1, read on the forward strand.
GTGATATACGACAAGGTAACCATGGAACTATTCCGATAACCAGGTTACAACCCGTAAACCAAACAAGGACCGGGGTTGTAACCCTTCACCTGAACAGAACTTGGTTTCCCACCATTTATCGGCAAGATAATAATGTAAGAAATCAAGATAGGGAGCAATCTTGTACTGGATCAAGACAGGGCCAAACTGGTTATACCTTATTCAATCAATCACGGCCAAGCAGATAGTACGGCTTACTACTTTAACTAACTAGGGTTATCACGGGCCTAATTACTAACAAGATGCAGTGAGATTGTTCCACAGCCACAAGCCCTGCAGACCATCCAGGTTACCCAGGTCGAAAATTAGGGGTTGAATTCAGGTGGGTACATTGTCCGGGAGACAAATGTACCCTTAGGTGACTTAGAGGGTGCAACACGCGACGGTGTGCTGGAAATGTGCCCTACTCGACGGCAGGCTACAGATCCCAAGAGCGCCCAGGTAATGGGATTGCCTGTAGCTGTGTCATCTCTTCATGACTACTGAGTTATTCTAGTTATTAATCTTAATCCATTTTAGTAGGTACTCCTGACCGTGGTACTCAGGAGTCCCATTCTAGACATGATGCAAGACAGGACAAGTGGATTTAACAAGCAAGCAAGAAAGAACTACCCACGGTGTCAAGGCAAGTCAAGTTAAGTTAGCTGTCGCAACAGCGTTAAGATAAATCATGTCAGGGTACTTGTCAGGAGTGCGCCACGACGGGCCACTATCATGTCAGGTTGGTCATGTCAGGAGTGCACCACTACGGGTCACTGTCGTGTTGTGCCAGTTCCTTGTCATCCCATGCCATGTACAATAGTCATTCCAAACATATTAAGTAAAATCAAGTTCATGACAAAAGGCGTAAGGATATAAAATGGACATAAAATATCTAATAAAATATCAATATACAGGGCTATAGAAGAGCCAAGCTTAAAGAAATAAGACCAAAACTCTAAGGGTAAATGGGTTAAACAAGGGTTCAGGGGAGCAGCGTACGAAAAGTCACGCACGCTGAGGGAGGTGCATACGTGAAAAGTCACGCACGCTCAAGGGAGCAGTGTGCGTAAAAAGTCAAGCACGCTCAAGGGAGCAGTGTGCGTGAAAAGTCACGCACGCTCAAGGGAGCAGTGCGCGTGAAAAGTCACGCACGCTCAAGGGAGCAGTGTGCGTGAAAAGTCACGCACGCTCAAGGGAGCAGTGCGCGTGAAAAGTCACGCACGCTCAAGGGAGCAGTGCACGTGAAAAGTCACGCACGCTCAAGGGAGCAGTGTGCGTGAAAAGTCACGCACGCTCAAGGGAGCAGTGCGCTTGAAAAGTCACGCACGCTCAAGGGAGCACTCTTCCAACAGGGAGCGTACCCAAGTCTGCGTACGCACGCTAAAGAGCACGCGCAGCTCAGTGTGCGTAAGCTAAACAGCTCTGCACACTGCTCACTGTCTTCTCTAAACAGCAAGAACACCAGGTTGAACTCAAGGCTACTCAGCACCATAACTTGGCCATCCGAACTCCAAATTCGGATTTCCAAAGTTCCAATTTGGGTGGAATTGAATGCTCTTCCACATGGAAACATCAAAACTCATAAAAATCCAACTTAAGTAGATCAAAACCATGCAAAACCAAAAATAGGAAAACTTAGATCTAGAGCAATGGAGTCTCCAAATCACAAAATGCTAAGTTTTAAAGTTGATCACCATGTCCTAATATATCAAATGGACAAGTAAAATAGGGTTCTCATGTGGTGGCAAGGTGCACTTACCTAGGGTTGGGAGAGTTGTGTAGAGGAAGGAGAAGAAGAAGAAGGAAATAAATGGTGGTTATGAGGAGAGAGAAAATATTGGTGGAGTTATAAAGAGGGTGAGTTGTGGTGTGTTGAGGGTGTAGCATAGGCTTAAGGTGATCAAATACTCATAAACCAAACCAAACCGAACCAACCCAATAAATCCAAGCCATGCCAAAAACCTAAAATATGAGAAATACCGAAATTCCCCAAGTTGAGAAAAATAAGATACATGCCAAAATCCAGATACGAGTATAAATACGAAATACGAGAAATACGAGAAATGAGGGTGACAACTCTACCCACCTTAAAAGAATTCTGTCCTCGGAATTTAATCAAGGAGCTAGAGATTATCACGACAAGCTATACTAAGCACAGGCAAGTTACACTAAGCAGTTCAATCATTCAATCATACAATGCAAGCAAGGAAGGGAAAACGTAAGGCATAAGAAAGATATTATACCTCACGAGTCAAACAGGTAGGGATATCGCGATCGGAGGTCATCCTCACGCTCCCACGTTGACTCACCTAGAGAGTGATGACCCCAAGCAACACGGACTAATTTAATAGTCTTGTTCTTGAGTATCTTCTTCCTCCGGTCCAATATAGACACGGGCCTCTCCTCATACGAAAGGTTGGTACTAACAACCAATTTCGAATAGTCTAGGATGTGGCTCGGGTCCGGAATATACCGTCGTAACTGGGACACATGGAATACATCATGTACCTCACTTAGCGACGACGGAAGAGCGAGACGATAGGATACATCTCCTACTCGCTCTAGAACATCGAACGGCCCTATATACCTAGGACTAAGCTTTCCCCGCACGCCGAAGCGAATGACGTCGCGGTTAGACGAGATCCTAAGGAATACATGGTCACCGACAGCAAATTCTAAGGGACGCCGATGAGCATCGGCCCAATGGCACTGGCGGTCCTGGGCAACTCGGAGGTGATCTCTGACCTTCCTGACCACTTCAATCGTTTGGGAAATCAATTCGGGTCCGAGCATCTGCCTCTTCCCGACATCGTCCCATGCTAGCGGGGATCTGCACTTCCTGTCATAAAGAGCCTCGAAAGGTGCCATCTGGATACCGGCCTGATAACTGTTGTTGTACGAGAATTCCACCAGGTGCAGATGATTCTCCTATGAACCACCGAAGTCAAGGGTACAGGATCTCAACATATCTTTAAGAGTCTGGATTGTGCACTCTGATTGACCATCCGTCTGCGGGTGATAAGCTGAGCTGAATTGAAGGTGAGTCCCCAAACTCTTCTGCAAGCTGCGCCAAAAGTGTGATATAAATCTCGAATCCCTGTCCGAGGTGATGCCGACTGGCACACCGTGAAGCCTGACGATCTGCCTGAGATACATCTCTGCTAACTGTACCGTCGACTGTCCAACTCTAAATAGGAGAAAGTGTGCCACCTTGGTAAGTCTGTCCACAATTACCCAAATAGCATCTCTATCGGCCGGAGATCTGGGCAATCCGGTCACGAAATCCATGGTAATATGTTCCCATTTCCATTCTGGGATCGGTAAGGGTTGAAGAAGTCCAGCGGGCCTCTGATGTTCAGCTTTAACCTGTTGGCAAACCAAACACCAAAAGACAAACCGGGCTATCTTCCTCTTCATGCCATTCCACCAGAAGTGCTGACGAATATCACGGTACATCTTCGTACCACCCGGATGAATAGAATATTGTGAACTGTGGGCTTCTGCCATGACTTCATGTCTGATATCTCTACTGGGTACACAAAGACGAGTGCCGTGCCGAAGCATACCGTCTTCATGGATACATAACTCTGGCCTTCTTCCTGCTTCACACTCTGCTCTGAGTTGCTGGATCTTGGAATCTGTTGACTGCGCCACACGGATTCTTTCAACTATGCTGGACTGAACCTGTAGGCTGGCCATCAATGCCACGCTGGTTGGAAGAACCACTTCAATTCCTATCTTCTGAAGATCTGCCAATAATTCTGGTTGCGCCGTCAGGAAATAAACTCCGGCTCTCCTGCTCAATGCATCTGCTACAACGTTGGCCTTCCCGGGATGATACTACAAATCCATATCATAGTCCACTAGTAGCTCGAGCCATCTTCTCTGCCGCATATTAAGGTCCTTCTGGGTGAAAACATACTTCAGGCTCTTATGATCAGTAAAGATCTCCACTCTATCTCCGTACAAGTAGTATCTCCATAACTTCAAAGCAAACAATACCGCCGCCAATTCCAAGTCATGGGTCGGGTAATTCTTCTCATGATCACGTAGTTGACGTGACGCATAAGATATTACCTTCCCATGCTGCATCAAGACACACCCCAATCCTCTGCCTGAAGCGTCGCAATAAACTGTGAATCCTCCGGTCCCATCTGGAAGGGTGAGAATGGGAGCCGTTATCAAACCTCGCTTTAACTTCTCAAATGATTCCTGACACTCTGCTGTCCAAACAAACGGCACATCCTTGCGGGTCAACTGGGTCATCGGCGCTGAAATCCTTGCAAAATCTGAAACGAACCGCCGGTAGTAGCCGGCCAATCCAAGAAAGCTGCGAACCTCTGCCACTGAGCTGGGTACCGGCCATGACTCGATAGCCACAATCTTCTGGGGATCCACTTCCACTCCTCCTCGGGTAATGATGTGACCCAAGTATGAAATACGATCGAGCCAGAACTCGCATTTACTGAACTTGGCGTACAACTGATGCTCCCTAAGCGTCTGAAGGACGATTCTGAGATGCTGCTCATGCTCTGCTTCGCTCTTGCTGTAGACCAGGATATCATCTAGGAACACGATCACGAACTGATCCAAGTAAGGCTTGAAGATGCGATTCATGAGGTCCATGAATACGGCCGGCGTATTGGTCGCTCCAAAGGGCATAACAAGGAACTCCCAATGTCCATACCTCGATCTGAATGCTGTCTTCGGGATGTCCTGCTCTCTGACTCTGATCTGGTGGTAACCTGAGCGTAAATCAATCTTCGAAAACACTGAAGCCCCTTTGAGCTGATCAAACAAGTCATCTATCCTCGGAAGAGGGTATCTGTTCTTGATTGTCACCGAATTCAAGGTACGATAATCAACACATAACCTGAACGTACCATCCTTCTTTTTCACAAGAAGCATCGGGGCTCCCCAAGGCGATCCACTTGCACGGATGAATCCCTTGGTCCGGAGTTCTTCAATCATCTTGTACAAAATCTCCAACTCTGAAGGCGCCATTCTGTAGACTCGTTCTGATACTGGTGCTGTTCCGGGGATTAAGTCTATAGTGAACTCAATCTCCCGCTCCGGCGGCATCCCTGGAAGCTCCTCTGGAAAGACATCTGGAAACTCTTCAACTATCCGGGGTAACTGCACTGCTGCTACTGTCATCCGCAACACTGGGGTAGATGGCTCCACTGCTTCTCTGGAAAATGAGAACTCTGGCTCGCCTGGAATGCTGAAAACAACTCTGCCAATATGGCAGTCTATCCTAGCATACTGGTTCCTCAACCAATCCATGCCTAGGACTACATCATAGTCTGCCATAGGAAATTCTATGAATCTAGCGGGGAACTCCCTACCGCTAACTACGATCCGACACGAGGAAAACACTCGATCTACTCCCACAAGACCATTACCAGTAAGAATATTGAGCCTCACTGATAATGACTCGGGCACCAATCCTATCCGTGTCATGAATCGTGCAGACATAAATGAATGTGACGCACCAGAATCAAATAATACAGATGCTGGAAAGGAGTTGACGAGAATAGTACCTGCCACAACCTCACCTGGTACAACTTCTTCTTCCATAGCCATCATCATGGCCTGACCTTATCCTCTGGCTGGTGGTCCCCTCTGCTGGAAACCTCTCTGCCTATTCTGGGTCTGAGCTTGGGCTTGTGCATACTGTTGGGGGTGCTGTTGCTGGAATGCCTGAGACTGAGGCGGCAAGGGCCTCGAAGACTGATACTGCTGCTGCTGAACTGGTGCTGGGGCCGGTCCTCTCACCGAAGAGCTAGAAGGATTGGATGCTGATGAACCACCCCTATTCGGGCAAGCCCCTATCCTATGATCTGCTGCTTCACAAGCTAGGCACAATCCCTGCGCCCTGCGACAGTCTGCCACTACATGGCCTGGCTTCCCGCAATGAGAACATCCTATCGCGGAAGTCTGCTTCTGCTTCTGCTGCTGCGGGTACGTCGGGGTCGAATGCTGAACCGACGTTACGGAGGCCGCCCGCCTCGGAGTTCCAATGGCCAATCCTCTAGCTGCCGGGGCTGGAGCTGATGATTGGTGCATCTGACTGTGGGACCGCTTCCTACCTCCGGTCCTATCCACGATCCTCTGGGAGGTGTACTCATGCCTCCTAGCTGCTCTCAAGACTGCTTCGAATGTCTGGTGCTCAAACTGCTCAACCGCCAATAAGATCTCCAAATGCAGCCCCTGCTGGAATTACTGGGCCCTATCAAACTCGGTCGCCACCAAGGTGGGGGCAAACCTACTGAGTCTAGAAAACTCCGATGCATAACTGTCGACTGTTCTGCCTCATTGCTTCAAGTTGGTAAATCTGGTCTGCAGGTCGTACCGAACCACAGCATCGAAATACTTCGTTTGGAATCTCTTTCTAAACACTGCCCAAGCAATGGGTGCCACTAATCCCATGGCTTGCGCCGTCCACCAACTGCGAGCCAAGTCCAACAACTACAGGCGTACCACCGCCACCTTCTCATTCTCGGGTGTCCTAGCTGCTTCCAGAATCACCTCGGTATCCTGAAGCCATGCATCCACGGTAATCGCATTCTCGGTGCCGTCGAAGAAAGGAGGGTTCAAGCGCTTGAAGCTGTTTGCCGCCTGGTTCCCTGGATGTCCGCCTCGGGTCAAAGCATCTTGAACTGTCTGGTGCAGGGCGTTGCTTCGACGATCCTGGAAAGCTATCAAGGTTCTGATGAGGCCTACTAAGGTACCATCATCTGGCTCTGCGGGCTGGACGGGCCGAACTGGTGACTTTCCTCCAGTAGGTATCACTGGAGGCGACTCCGGAATGCTGGGCTTGATCTCCAGGTTGCTGCTGGTCCACAAAAGGTGCTCCTCCTTGCTGATCGGCAGGGTCAGGTACAGTGCCGCTGAGGAAGATGACACAGGAAAACAATAAGAAAGGACCAGGACAGATCAACGATACAAGCATGTAATCAGGGCAAGAATTTCAAGGATTTGAAAATACGGGCGGAGATCAAGGGCGAATACTGATTGAGACATCTATTCGGTAAATCCTCACATTTCTTGATTGACAAGACCTGCATGGGCCACCACTTAAACCATGTCACGCCCCAGAACCAGAATACTGGAGAGCGGGGGTAGACATAGCCAGCTACGTATATTGAAATGGAAACCACCTCGATATACGGTCACGGCTGTCTAGAAATATGAGGGTTTACTACAAGCCAACAGTCTCTTAAGGTCAAGCCTACTGTCTCAATCTCAAGCAAATAATATAATTACAAGATGTTTGACCACCAAATATACAATAAAAGACGTCCCAAATATTACATATCAGCTGATCATGAAGCTAGTCGTACAAAATGCTAGGACTAGCAAGAGTTAAGTCATACATGATCAACCCTAGGATTTGTTAATCATGTTTACAGCCCGTAGGCAGACAGTAAGTAAAGTGCATCGAGCTAACAGGTGCTCGTCGGCTAAATGCCTCAAAAGAATAGTTTTACAATAGAGTGAGTGAAACAAAATAGAAACCCACTCGTAGCCCGGGTTCCTTCTAGTCTTCACCATTGGACTGGAAGCTTGGTAGATCCTCGGGAGCTGCTCCAAAATCTGGCCACACAAAACCAGCTGGGTCAACCCCAGAAAGAGCAAGTGCCACAAGGGGGCCACGAAATAAGAACAAAGCCAGCAATCAGCACAAGAAAATATAATATTAAAACTAGAATTTACGAAAACATGTCAGGGTGATATACGACGAGGTAACTATGGAACTATTCCGATAACCAGGTTACAACCCGTAAACCAAACAAGGACCGGGGTTGTAACCCTTCACCTGAACAGAACTTGGTTTCCCACCATTTATCGGCAAGATAATAATATAAGAAATCAAGATAGGGAGCAATCTTGTACTGGATCAAGACAGGGCCAAACTGGTTATACCTCATTCAATCAATCACGGCCAAGCAGATAGTACGGCTTACTACTTTAACTAACTAGGGTTATCACAGGCCTAATTACTAACAAGATGCAGTGAGATTGTTCCACAGCCACAAGCCCTGCAGACCATCCAGGTTACCCAGGTCGAAAATTAGGGGTTGAATTCAGGTGGGTACATTGTCCGGGAGACAAATGTACCCTTAGGTGACTTAGAGGATGCAACACGCGACGGTGTGCTGGAAATGTGCCCTACTCGACGGCAGGCTACAGATCCCAAGAGCGCCAAGGTAACGGGATTGCCTGTAGCTGTGTCATCTCTTCATGACTACTGAGTTATTCTAGTTATTAATCTTAATCCATTTTAGTAGGTACTCCTGACCGTGGTACTCAGGAGTCCCATCCTAGACATGATGCAAGACAGGACAAGTGGATTTAACAAACAAGCAAGAAAGAACCACCCACGGTGTCAAGACAAGTCAAGTTAAGTTAGCTGTCGCAACAGTGTTAAGATAAATCATGTCAGGGTACTTGTCAGGAGTGCGCCACGACGGGCTACTATCATGTCAGGTTGGTCATGTCAGGAGTGCACCACTACGGGTCACTATCGTGTTGTGCCAGTTCCTTGTCATACCATGCCATGTACAATAGTCATTCCAAACATATTAAGTAAAATCAAGTTCATGACAAAAGGCGTAAGGATATAAAATGGGCGTAAAATATCTAATAAAATATCAATATACAGGGCTATAAAAGAGCCAAGCTTAAAGAAATAAGACCAAAACTCTAAGGGTAAATGGGTTAAACAAGGGTTCAGGGGAGCAGCGTACGAAAAGTTACGCACGCTGAGGGAGCTGCATACGTGAAAAGTTACGCACGCTCAAGGGAGCAGTGTGCGTGAAAAGTCACGCACGCTCAAGGAAGCAGTGTGCATGAAAAGTCACGCACGCTCAAGGGAGCAGTGCGCGTGAAAAGTCACGCACGCTCAAGGGAGCAGTGCGCGTGAAAAGTCACGCACGCTCAAGGGAGCAGTGCGCTTGAAAAGTCACGCACGCTCAAGGGAGCACGCTTCCAACAGGAAGCGTACCCAAGTCTGCGTACGCACGCTAAAGAGCGCGCGCAGCTCAGTGTGCGTAAGCTAAACAGCTCTGCACACTGCTCACTGTCTTCTCCAAACAGCAAGAACACCATGGTTAAACTCAAGGCTACTCAGCACCATAACTTGGCCATCCGAACTCCAAATTCGGATTTCCAAAGTTCCAATTTGGGTGGAATTGATTGCTCTTCCACATGGAAACATCAAAACTCATAAAAATCCAACTTAAGTAGATCAAAATCATGTAAAACCGAAAATAGAAAAACTTAGATCTAGAGCAATGGAGTCTCCAAATCACAAAATGCTAAGTTCTAAAGTTGATCACCATGTCCTAATCTATCAAATGGACAAGTAAAATAGGGTTCTCATGTGGTGGCAAGGTGCACTTGCCTAGGGTTGGAAGAGTTGTGTAGAGGAAGGAGAAGAAGAAGAAGAAGAAGAAGGAAATAAATGGTGGTTATGAGGAGAGAGAAAATGTTGGTGGAGTTATAAAGAGGGTGAGTTGTGGTGTGTTGAGGGTGTAGCATAGGCTTAAGGTGATCAAATACTCATAAACCAAACCAAACCGAACCAACCCAATAAATCCAAGCCATGCCAAAAACCTAAAATATGAGAAATACCGAAATTCCCCAAGTTGAAAAAAATAAGATACATGCCAAAATCCAGATACGAGTATAAATACGAAATACAGGAAATACAGAAAATGAGGGTGACACGCATGACTGTCTTTCAGCCAGTCCATGCCTAAGATAACGTCAAAATTTCCAACAGGAAATTCTATCAACCTGACGGGTAAGGAATGCCCGTAAACTACAATGCTATACGCTAGAATAACTCTACTAGCTCCTACGAGCCCATTACCAGTGAGTATATTCAATCTCCCTGGTAATGCCTCGAATTCCATTCCTAGTCGTGTCGCAAATTGTGCAGATATAAATGAGTGTGATGCTCCCGAATCAAACAATGCTACTGCGGGATATGAGGCAACGAGAATGTTACCTGCCACAACATCTCTCGATGCCAATGCCTCTTCTAATGACAGATTGAATGCATGCCCTCGGCCTCCTTGTTGGTTCTCATGCTACGGCATAGCCTGGTGTTGCTGCTGGCCCCTGCCTTGGTGTTGCTGGGGTGGTCTTTGTTGTTGCTGCTGTATCGGCGGTCCCTGCTGCCGAAACATCTGAGCCTGTGACATGAACGGGCGTTGTGCTAACGATCTTACTGCTATCGCTGGCCCTTGATAATGGCCTGCCCCTGGTGCTGGCAGCGCAGGAAATTGTTGTACTGGTCCTCCTGACCTCGAATTCATAGGACAGGTGGAAACCCGGTGATCTGGACTTCCATATATCAAACACTTCCCGTTCAATGCCCGACACACACCTCTAGTGTGCCCTGCCTTCCCACAATAGGTCCAGCCCACTAGGGGTTGCTGGTTCTTCCTCTGCTGCTGCTGTCTGGTCGGTGGTGCTGACCCTCGCATCGCCATATCGTGGATGCGAATGCCAGAGGATGGTGATGTTATTCGGGACGCTACTCCCCCTTCTCCTTCAATCTAATTATGAGATCTCTTCTGACCTCCAGTCCTTGCTGTAATCCTCTGGATGGTGATCTCATGCCTTCGGGTTGCCGTCAACACCTCATAGAAAGTCTGGTAGTTGTGCCCCTCTATCAATTGCAAGAGCTCAAGATGAAACCCTTGCTGGAACCTCATAGCCCTCTGGCTCTCTGTTGCTACCATCTCTGGGCGAACCTACTCAGTCTGCAGAACTCTGCTGCATAAGCATCTACTGTCTTGCCAGCCTGCTTGAGGTTGATAAATTTCTGTTGTAGCTCAAACTGTGCCACAACTTCATAGTACTTCGTCTTGAATCTCGCAGTAAAATCATCCCAAGCAACAGGATGTCTGATGCCCACTTCTTCCGATTACCACCAATCACGTGCGAGATCCTGAAGTAACAGCTTCACTTGATCCACACGTTTTTCCGTCGGTACCTTAGCCGCTGTCAGAATAGTCTCGATGTCCCTAAGCCATGCATCTGCTGAAATGGCATCTTCCGTGCCCTCGAAACGACGGGGGTTGTACTTGCAAAATCTAGTCGATGCTCCTGAATCTGTCCTCACTCCCCTTTCCAAAGCTGTTTGCAATCCTTGGTTGAGTAATACATTCTGCTCTTGTAGCTGAGTGTGCATGCGTTGCTGGGCCAACATCTGATGTTGTTGAGTAGCCATCATCCCTTTCATGATCTCTAGAAGGGCTGGGGTGTCTACTTCCATAGGGGTAAGCAGAACTGTAGATGGTGTTGGAACCTCTGGATACTGCGGTGCAGCCACTGGCTCCACTATCACCTCTTCTTGGATGGTCTCTTGAGGTAGTACTGGTCCTTGTTTCTGATCAACAGGGTCTCGCTGTCCATGTTGCCCTTGTTGTTGTTGTCCAGCTCTAGCAGATACGGACGAAGTGCCCCTAAGAAGAAACAAGAGAACAATCAAACGACCGGACAAAAAAGATCAATGAAGTCAAAGGATACCGGAATGTCAAACTCGAGTTGAGAGTAACGAATCATGAGGTCAAGAGGAAACATGTGTGATTAAGACATCCTATAAATTAAAACACCCCACAAGTCTGAAATCAGACCTGCATGGGCCACCACTAAAACCTTGTCACGCCCCAGAACCAGAATACCGGAGAGCGGGGGAGTGACTCAGCCAGCTACGTATTACGGGTAGATGAATACCGTATAATATGATCAATGCTGTCTAAAAGACGAGGGGGTACATACTACATGAAGGTCTCACTAGGGTTACTCGGCATCTATTGTCTCAATTATTTAAATAAGAAACAGTAATAGAGAACATATAAGATAAAGCAGTAAGGCGTTCCAAACGCTCAGTCAAAATGTTCTTGAGATCTGGCTTTACAAAACATAGCCAGATGATATAGCAAAGTATACACAATTGTTATCAGCTGCAGTCTGACTTAGTTACAATTATGTAGAAGTAAGTACAAGACAATCCGACTAACATGTCGGTGCCAAACGACAAAATATAAAGTAAGTAGCAAAACAAGCGGGGAAGTAAGGAACCCACTCGTGTCCTCCTGCGATCATCCCTCTAGTGTTGACCATATTGGAGGTAGAAGTAAGCTGAGTCCTCGGGAACTGGCTCTAAATCTGGCCATGCAAAACCAGAGAGGTTAGACCTCTAATAGCAAGTACCACAAGGAAGCACGATATGAGAATTAAAACCAGTGATAAGAATTAAGAATACAATAATTAGTCTCCGCTTGCTACTGGGATTCACATAACATCACGACACTTTAAACCAACTTCCCAACCAAACAAGGACAGAAGTTGACCCGTCATGTCCTGACATTTTGATCATCTCGGTAGTTAACAGAGTAGGTACAGTACACAAACAAATTAATTTAAACGGCCATGCAACTACTAATGCTTGCTACTGTAAGTTCCAAGTTACCTTGGAAGTATGCAATAAGGATTCCTCAGTTCTTACTATGTACAAGCAAGGCTAGTCTACCCAATCAATCAATTGTGCCAATCATGAATTTAGACGAGTTCCAGCGGGACGTCCGTCATCAATGTACAATAAATAATATAAGCAGATACTGCTCCCTGCCCGTGTGGCAGATTTGTAGTATCTGTGGGAACCAGCCGGCATATCGAAACAATAATTGTCCCAAGGATGACTGCCATGTAAGAACTCGGGAATCCATTCTCTCCATGCAATCGTTATTTTATTTAACTTAGTAGTCTCTATGTTAAGTGAAATCCCATGTCGTGGATCATGGTCATTCAGAATGAGTACTTTCGTACAAAGTACAATATGCACAACTCTACAATGATGCCCGTGCGGCTAGGTTGTAGGTCTTACATAGTGTAATGCAACAATCAATCCTAGCCACGGAATAATCATGCCTTGACCATAAGGTACACATGCTGCTTTATAGAAAATAAATTGAAGTCTGCACGTGTCCATATGCCAATGTTCGGGATCGGCCAGTCGATTGCAATAGTTCATAGTTAATATGAACGTGTCTCATTCAATTTCAGTAAGACGACTAGCCAGTCTCTTTAGTTCCAACTAGGAACGCATGATCAATCATTCAGTCAAGGTAACAATCAATGTCAATTCGTGACAAGGCCTAAAAGTCAACTAGTATTTAGTATAGTCGAGTCTATAACTCTCAGGGTTAAGTTCCAGTCATTCTGGGTATCCATAAACCAACTCAAGACACATGGTACATTCCACACGACAACATGTATTAACAATATTAACATATCATGATTATATCAAGTTCATGTCAAAAGGCATAAGGATATAATAAGGGTGCCATGTACGCAAAATGGGGTACGCTCAATGAATTACGCTAAGCCAGAAGAGTACGCCCAATGAAATATGCGTAAAGGAAATTTACGCGTGAGGGAAGTTTATGTGTAAAAAGAATACGCACAATAAAGGAATAAAGTTGCGCGCGTAAAAACTCGCCTTACATCAAGCCAGAATAGTGCGCATAAAAAATAGAATTACGCGTAAAAGTAACATTACGCGTAAAAAGTAACATTACGCGTGAAACATTGTACACGTAAAGAGTCAAATTTACGCATGAATCTGGTATGCGTAAAAAGTAATGTTTTGCGTGAAACATTGTACGCGTGAAAAGTAACATGTAAAACAATATTATGCATAAAAGGAATACGCGTAATGGAAATTTACGCGTAAAAGAATACGCCAAGCCAGGGTAGACTTGCGTAAAACTAGATTCAAACTGACACGAATGATCGTGGGCGTAGAGCTCGATATTACGCAAACATGTAAAAACGTGGGCGTAGGGCTTGATAATACGCGGGCACGTATAAACGTGGGCGTAAAGGATAACCAGGACTTCTAAATTCATGAGACCTTCAGTCTAAACGTGAGCGTAAAGAACCTCAACAACCAGGAATGATCAAACTTGAAAATAAGGGAGTTTCACATATCAAACCCCCCTCCCCAAAAAAATCTGAAAATAGTAAATTCTAGATCTACAAAAATAAAACTTTCAAATGCAAAAATGTCAAGTTCTAAACTCTCTTAGAATCACGAGAGGAAGATATTTGAACCATAAAAATGGGTTCTCATGTGGGAGCAAGATGTACTTGCCTATGGATTTGGTAGGTGGAGAGAGTTATGAGGAAGAAGAAGAGTAAATGAGAAGGAGAAGTAATGAAGAGAGAGAAAGGATTGGGGCTTTAAATGGAGATGGTGGTAGGTTGGGTTCATGATGAACCACCCAAATCCGAAAATAAACCAACCCGGGTCGAACCCAAAGCAAAGTTAAAGCAGAAAATAAAATACAGCAAAAATAATTAGCATGAAATTAAGGAATTTAAATACAGAACAAATGCATGATAAATATTAAATAAATATATTCAAGCAGTACATGTATAAAAATACGTATTTTGGGAACGGGGAGTGACAACTTTCATATTTGATATACTCTTGATACTTGTTGTTTTTGGATTGAGATAAGATTTGTTCGACCATAGGAGTCGTCAATGGCATGCTAGAGTCTTTCCACTTGTCTTCTAGACAGACGTGATCGTATCTTAGGGTACTGGCGTACTCTAATATACGTAGCTAGCTTTGTTTCACCCCCGTTCTCCAATATTCTGGTTCTTGGGCGTGACAGGATTTTTTGGTGGCCCATGCAGGTCTATCTTCAGACTTGTGGGGGATTCATCTTGTTAGAATCTCAATCCTATATTTGTCTTCATTTGATCTCCTCTTGCTTATTGCGTCATCTCGTTTCCCTTGAATTGTGAAGATGCTTGATATGTTTTTGCTCTATTCTTGTCCCTTATTGATACCATGTGTCCTTATCCTTCAGGGATACCCCACCTTCTTATCTATTTCTTTCGAGGATTTTATTGCTCCATTTTCTTACATGGTTCAGGCAGTATGTCGGCATCAGATTCCGCCTCCACAAAGTCAGGTATCAATACCATTTCAACATCTGTTGGCAGCTCAGTTCACTCCACTCTAGTCAGTTCAGCTAGCAAAGTCATCTGGGGGATCCTAAAGGCTAGCCACCTACTTGGATGTCATCGCAATGTCGATTTTACGAGGCATCCTAGAGGCTAGCTTCCTACTTGGATGTCATTGTATTACATTTGAAGTCCTATATGGAAAAAGTTTGTATGGTATAACAACGCCAGTGACCATGTAGTCAAGATTCATGCTAAGGGCAGAGTAAATATATCATTTAACCTGTATTTGATGCAAGTATGAGGGAGTCGGCCATCGGTAAGAAATTACTTAAATGTGATATGTCCACCATACATGTTAAATTCAACTTGTTGCTTAACATGTTGAAATTAATGTTGTCTTTCCATGAGTATTACTATAACATGCTTAATATTCTAACCCTAATGTTACTTCAATGATGCCTCTACATGAACACTGCAAGAGCATGTTGCATGCTTCACTATAAATACTACTTAATCATGACATGCATGCTAACTGTTGCTATAAAAGTGAACTTTGAGAATACATGTTGCCCATGATTACTGTTGCTCTTTACATGAACTGTAAACTGATGCTAGGCCCCAAATAGAAAGATCACTCTTAATAATGTTTACTCAGATGGCTACTTAGTGTTGGTTTAAGCGAGTGGGCTAGTCTGCTTGCCAGTACACACTGGTGTACTGAGACCCACGTTGTGGGCACTCTTTCAGGTGCTCTTGCTTGGGAAGTTGTCACGTTCTACTCCCGAATAATCGGGTATGAATCAAGTCATGCCCGGCCTACGCTGTCGTTGATAGCGGTAGTCAGCCGTCTAGAATAATCATCATCATATATCTCATCACAGCATCTATCACGAATTATCTACTACTATCCACCACAGATTACTATGCAGTTATTACTGACTTTTACATAAATATCCAGGTACAAAATTGGTAAATATAGAGGCTATATAAACCTATAACATATCCTCAAACTCAGTGCATCAAATCGATATCTTATACATAAATCTACATCTCAGGAACGTAGTCCTGGTCCTACTGAGCATCCGGAGTGAGCTTCGCTGCTAGGTCTCCCTGCTGGCTATAACACTCTAAAGGGATCAGTCTCACCTGTAATCAACGATCCAGTTAGGATGGAGCAAAGCACAATGTAACTCAATAATACTTACCAACAGGATATCAAAGAAACATGTAAAGCAAGAGTAAATAAAAGACAAGTAAATATGAGATAATCAGAATATGCCCTAGCTACGTGAATATGTGTAATTGGACATCATCAACATGTGGGGACTAATGTGTATTAGGCATATTAAATGAATAATATGTTATCAGTCACGCACGAATCAGGCATGTCTAATGACAATGCTACCAGTCACGCATGTAATGGACATCAGGCATATAATAATATGCTATCAGGCACAAAAATTGTCCAATATTAGTCTACAACATGTTTTAGAATGTCCCCTACCTGACACGAAAAACATGCAAGCAAGTAACGTAACTGAAACAGGTAAAGTATCAACAAATGTGTGTACATGCATGCAATGTGGCAGTAAAATCAAGATACATGTACTTGTCTTTCTCCTGAATTTGGCAATGTCTTCTAATCACCTAAAAATAGGAAAATTATATTTAGATAATATCATAAATAATTTCCTAATTAAACTACTCTATTAGCCAACTTCCCGGTTTACTCTTAATCATTTATCCTAATAATACTAACTAATCCAGTCTAGCATAGACCACGGGTTGTCCCAAGATTGAAACTTAATGCAACAAGCTTAACCATTCTTGCAATTAAACTTTGAAGGCCCAATACCTGACCTAATCAATACCCATGAATTTATCAATAAGCCCTAAAAGGCCCCAAGACTGATTCCATCATAATCTGTATTTAAGCCCACTATCTAGTCTACAACAAAATAATACTTTGATTTTCTCCGGCCTAATACTGAAGCCCATCTATATTGCTAAAGAGCTAAAACTCCATCTCTACTTTAATATGCTACAACAGAACCTCCAATGGTCAGCCTAAGAGTGAAGTAAGCCCAGCAACTAACCCTACTCTAACGGCCACTATAATTAAAACTCTGTTCTTTCCTACCATATGACCCATGGTCCAGATACAGAATTTGTGTCATTCAGACACCAGGTTGTGTCAGCTACCTATATCAGTATCGTGAACACTCGTGTCTGTCAACGTCGACAGTGTCAATCTGACAGAAGCCTGCACAAGTTCCCCTCCGGTGTCCTATCTCCCATATGTAGCTGTGTCGGCTCAATAAAATACGCAATTATAAAACGAAGTGGTAGACCTAAAGCAGGGGTGCAATAATCAGTGTCTCCGAAGTTTGATCTCGTCATCCTCGTGTCCAGAATCGAGGGAAAAACTAGTTCAGGTATTTCAACGAAAACGTAACATGCGAGAACATGGAATTAAATTACTGAAATTAGTTTGAAATGCTAAGAAGATCAATTGAACAAAATCAATCATAGCAGGACGAAATTTACTCACAGAGTGCACAAATGCAATTCAACTAAAATCCCCTCACGATTAATAGATCGACACACTATCAAACAGAGACACGGTAGATTGATTAAGCAATGCCAGATCAAAACGAATATGAACAATTCCTAGTAGAAAGAGGCGAGATCATTTACCAACTAATCTCGAGAAGGACCCAATCGATTCGTCAAGCATAAATGGTCCAGCAATCGATCGATCCGATAATTGACACTTCCTAAGAACAGAAGAACGACTCGTCCGATCAATAGAGATGACCTAGATCGAAATTACAAATCTACAATCAAAGGAAACTCGAATGTAGAAAGGAGGAAGAAGACGAAGAAAAACTCACCAGGAACTCGTCGACGACGCTCATCGAAGTTTGCAGTTGAGACAGAGATGAACATCTCTCCAGAGAAGACGAGGAAGGAGGACTCGTCTGATCATGCAGGACTGCTGGTTGTCTTCTCGCGGAGACATCACTCGATGGCACTACGGTTCAACTCCGATCGTGAAGGAGACGCCATGGCCACGCATCCAACCGCTATGGAGGTGGAAGAAGGACTTGATTGGGAAAGAAATTGGTAGGGTTCGCCGGTGGAAGAGAATTGATGAAGAAAGAGGAGGTGGGGCACCTATTTATAGTGGCGGAGAGTGTAACGCCCTAGTCCCAAAATAGTAGGACTAGAAATGTGTCATGCCAGCTGTATACATACGAGTAAATATACGGCTCGTATGTATACATAAGCTGTAAATATAGAAAGCCAAGACCCTAAATCTCATCTACGAAGATAAATAATGATATAAAAGCAACTTTGAGTTTGTCATGTACACAATAGTTGGGCGGAGACAAATCCAATACCAACTAAATTAAATATGGAAAAATATACAAGGAAAGAATTTGAGCAAGCGAGAGCAAGTGACGAGTCCAAGAGCAATCATCACGAAAGAAGGAATGTCCTTAGCTAGAGCACCTGCAAGAAACCATGAAACACACACCTGGAGAGATCACCAGGTCCTCAGAGGGACGTAACAAGACACATAATATCATGCCATAAACTGAATAGTAAGAGCTCAATAGAAAATATACATGAGTAAAGGTTTCTAACCATTCTAGGTGGAATAATGCACTTTAGAAGACAACGTTCTACGCAGGAGCTTAGATGTTCAGCATAGATGGAGAGAGAGAGTGGCAGAAGGTAGCTCTCATAAGAGACACTATCGGCCATGGGCAGAAAGTAGCGCTCATCCGAGTCACTATCAGCCCAAATCTATGTGTGTACTGAACATGTAGCCCCTACACTAATAACTGTCTCCTCCCTTTCCATAATACTATACATGTGTCGACTCCACGACATCGTTTGATCCTTAATAACTGCCAAGTCTTCTACACAATCTATTGGCAGTTATATCCTAACGCACGGCATGTACGCACCGATGTACGGTCAGTACGCAAGTCTGAAGCTATATGCGACTCACAACTCTCACACAACCCGTGGCACATCGTGACAGTTTTTATGAGATGCTCTAAACATATGGTAGTCCCTTAACTATAAGCCAATTACATAAAATATAGTAATTTGCATCTACATATAGTTTTGAAAGGATAATAAAATAAGAAAAAGCATGCATGATATTGAGTAAGAAATTAAACAGTAAAGGCAAGGTGTCTTGTCTGGTGGGTCGCC
Source organism: Iris pallida (assembly GCA_029216955.1). Taxonomy (NCBI): domain Eukaryota; kingdom Viridiplantae; phylum Streptophyta; class Magnoliopsida; order Asparagales; family Iridaceae; genus Iris; species Iris pallida. The sequence goes on from JANAVB010019997.1 coordinate 4,228,207, forward strand.
TGGGTGGTGCGATGCTCCGATAAGTCCTGTTTGTCCAATAGTCAAGGTCGATGAGTATGTCTAAATTGCGAGAAAATAGGAAAGTACAATTTTCGTTATGATTGGTGATGATAATCGAAGAGAGAGAGAGTTTGAGGAAAAAGAAGAAGTTATGTATAGTATTTTAGTAAATATTTATAATATTGAAAACTAGATTTTTATTAGTCAAAATATGTTTTAGACAATACCAAAAATGTATAAAGGGATCATTTTAACTAAAAACTCGAAGTTTGTCAAAGTTAGGATTTTCAGGGTAAAAATATGTCTTTATAAGTAAAAATATTTCTCGGATAAATATTTCAAAAATACCAGAAAAAATTATTTTATAAGTTGAAACCTATATTTTATGAGCTAAAATATTTATAGATATTTATCTAATCGTTGAAAAAAATATTTTTAGGGTGTAGAACTTCTCCAACCTGCATCTATATTTTTCTTGAAAATTATTTAATGTATATATACAGTTAAGAAAAACAACTATAATAATACTATAACACTAATAATAATAAAAATAATAATAATAATTAATAATAATACTTAAAACTATACAGTCCATTCCCTTTTTATAATAATAATAATAATTTTAATGATAATAATCATAATCCAAATAATACTAATAATAATGTTTAATAATAATATTAATTACAATAACCAGAAAGGCAGTTGTTCACAGAGTTAACTAAGAAATATCTTGGGAAAGAGGAGAGAGAAGCAAGTAATCGAGAAAGGGTCCAGGGAGAGGGAAAGAGCGGAGCGGGAGGAGGGATTACCGGGGGACTCCGGCGCGGGCGCTCGGCCTGGCGGCGGAAGAGCGGAGGAGGCGGCTGGGATGGCCGAGGTGCGAAGGCGGCTGATGCGGAGCCCACTAGCGACGCTCCGATCGCTGGCCATAAGGGAACCGAGCGCGGCGGTACGAGCAAGGAGGAAGGGGTGCGGGGGCCTGCCCGTCGTCGGTGGTGGGGAAGTCACTGGAAGGAGGCAGCGCGGTCAGGGCATCTACGCGTGGAGGGAGCGCCGGATCTGGGGGCTGCCCACGGTGGCGCGGCGCGGTGGTCAGCACGCTAGCACCGGTGGACGGTGGAACGAGAGCACGGCAGGGTCGCGGCTGGGATCTCGTGGCGGCAACGGCGGTCGCTTCGACCGCACGGGAGGCGGTGTTGGGGGTTTTCCGACAGGGTACACGCCAGTGGCGCTGGAAGATCTTGTCGGGGAGCAGAGGGGTCTCGTCGGGCGGATCTGCTCGGCATGGCGCGGAGGAGGTAACGGCTCTCCTCCCTATTTTGGCCCCATTTTCGATGGTGGTGGTAGGAACGATGATGGCGGAGATGGTATCCGGGTGCGGTGGTGGTCGGGAATTGATGGGTGTTGTGGTGTTTGTTGCCACGAGGAGATGGTGGCAGCTGGATTTGGGGGTGGTTTTGAGGTTGATAGACAGAGGTCAGGGTGGTGGTGGTCGTGATGGCGTAGTCGGAGAGTGTTCAGATTTAGGCAGGGGAGCTTTTGGTGGGTCAAGACCGGAGTGCAGGAGGCGGCGACGATGTCGGAGATGATGCTGTGGGGCTTATTGGCAGTGGGTTGTTGGATGTTGAGGACGGTGAGGGTGGACGGGTGGCGATTGTAAGGGTACGGTGACATGATGGGGTAGTTCTCGGCAAGTGGCGATGAGGGATGGATTGTCGGGGCTGTGTCCGACACAAAAATAATGCATATGTAAAAAAAATTTATAGTGGATAAAGAGGTGAACACGGCACAGACACGATGCACGATTTTTAATTGTGGTGGAGAAGAAATTTTATGGAAAAGAGAAGAGTGAGCTCTCCTTATATAGGAGGTGGAAACCCTATTTGGATAAGGGTTTGGGATGTTTTAAATTCCCCAGTAGATAATCACATATTTAATTTAAAACACTTTATTTCATAACCATAATATCTCTCCGAAATATATACACACTAAATACTCTTATATTTAATTCAAAAATGTTTAAAATTACTCGATAATATCAAATACCAATTTAATTTATAATAAACTAGGTTAGAGTTATCTGTTTATAATTTGCAAAAATAATATAATAAATAATTTCAAAAATTAACAATTAAATTGTACACATGCATTAGAAGTCATGTACTTGCTTACAAATATTTTCAAGATCATTGTTTTCTAAATTACTACAAAAATAAAAATAAAATAACATTTTGGAAATTTTGATGCGACGCCTTGTATGACTTTCATTAATAAAAATATTTATCGCACACAAGTTTGAAAATCATACTTCTTCTATTTAAATAAAAATCTCTAATAAAAAAAATTTATAAAAATCTGTACCTCGTATATATTCGCACACGACGAGAAAATACGATACGCAAACTCGACGCGACGTACAATACGACAATTGCAAACTTGTATGCGACGTACAATCCCGAAGTACAAAAATCAATACCAAATTATTTATTTTTTTAAAAAACGTAGTAGAAATTTAGGGGGTTTACAGAGAGGGTCGTGGCGGTAACGGTGGACGGTGGAGATTAGCCGATTTATGTCGGTGGTGAAGGGATAGTGAGGATGGCTGAGGCTATGTCGGTAGAGACGAACTCTCATGAAGCCTCTAGAAGGTACGGTCGCACCGCCTCGACGCGGCCGGCTCTGCTACTCCACCAGTGAAGAATCGTTTATCAGTTCGAAGAAGAAGGAAGAACAGTAACGTCAATTGGGTTTATTTCTGTCCTAGAGTCAACAACAAATAGTTTTGAGTTCAAACAAAATAGGGTTGGGTCGGCTGTCACTAGATGGATTGGTCAATTCTTATGGGCTGGGCTTAATGGTAAGTAAACTTAATTGCCTTGGCCTCACTGGTCTAAGCAGCTCATAGAAGTTGGTTTAAAATCTAATAAAATATTTTAAATAATAAAATAAACTATAAATTTCTACAAGAATTTAAATATATAAATACTCTAAATAACTATATAGAAAAGAATAAATCATAATAGGGAAGAAATGACCAATTCTTTTATTTTAGAAAAGGTGAAGTTATAAATCTACCCAACTTCTATGAATACATATTATAACCAATATTCTAAATAACCAATTCTTTTATTTTAGAAATGACCAATTCTTTTATTTTAGAAATGACCAATATTTTAAATAACTATATAGAAAAGTATTTATATATAGCTATCCATGAAACACATGTGAGTTTGAGCCATGAAAGAGATTGGCCAACAGATATTTGAAATGGTCCTAATGAACTCCAAGGAAAATCAAGTAGAAATTCTATAGGAATCTTTATTCCTACTGGTTATGGTATTAGAAGTGATCTCTGGGAGTGCTAGGAATAGATTATTCAGGTTAGAACAAAATCAAACAGATCAAACTGATTCCGGTATGGTTTTCCAATGGTGATAAGAGGCCAAACAATGTAAATCTAGGACATAGATGTAGTTTCAATAGTATCCAGAACTCATGCATATCCAAAATTGCTCTACCTAGAATTCATGCCCTACCAGTGCACATCTGGCTGCAGTGAACTCCTAGTTCCGTGACCCAAAGAATGATAGGTACCGAATAATCTCTCAACTTTACCCATTTTCAAATGATATTGACAAAACAACTCAAGTGATCGAAACATAGTCTCAATAGTATCCGAAAACCTATACATACCTGAAATCACTTCGACTTAAAGCCCATGCCTCGCCAGTGCGCTGCTGGCTGTAGTGGACCCATAGTTTCCATGGTTTAGATAAATGGTTGCAGTGCACGGCTGCCACGCCATGCCATAGTAGGTTATCAAATATTCTCTCAACGGTTATCCATAGAATTTCAAAGGAGCACCTTGATAATTCAAATTCAAACAAGTTTCCTATCCACTAAGGAGATTCAATTACAAAGGAAAAAAATCGACATAGTATATATTCTTGATTATTAATAGGAAGAAAAGAATTATAAGGATGGATTAAGCCAAGAGGGGTATCTACTTTCCAATAATCCTTTGATATTCAAGGATCGAGGTCAGAAGCTTATAAACACCGAAGTTAACTAACAAGAGATACTAAGGTTCCACAGCGAAATTTTTTTCTCAGTCTCTGGAAGTAACTTAGGAAGTATTAGCCTATTTGAAAATAATTATATGGGACCTTTGAGAAGTTTCTAAGTTGAAGCTAACCTTTTGGTAATAACTAGCCTCATGAGCTCTATGGTTCCAAAAGACGTTGGCTTGTGTTTGGTTCTGAGAAAAATCAAAGGTCAAGACCAAATGAAGTGATTAAAAATAGTTTATAGGGTTTGTTGGAATTGTCATGGGAATGCTCAAGATGGATAAGTACGTAATACAGATATTAAAAGATGAGTTGAAACTCTAAATGGGAAATGGATAGAGATAAGGAAAGTTTGAAATGGTTTTGCGAAAGGATCTGACCTGAATCTCTAAATAGAGGGAGTATAAATTTTAAAGGATGCTAGAATCTGATAATGATGGGGAGGAAAATAATCCCCAAAAGTCATGAGATTATAACCACAACCTTGTAGGGAACACTAGTAGATACATATAATATATGTAGTAAAATATACACAATCACACAATCGGCCTATGCTGTGATGAGTTTCCTATTTCTAGCATGCCCTTAATAGTACCAGAATACTAAGTACTATTAAGATCAGACCTGCATGGGCCACCACAAGAACATATCACAACCCGTTCCCGAATAATCGGGTATGAATCGAGTCATGTCTGACCTACGCTGTCGTTGACAATGGTAGTCAGCCGTCTAGAATAATCATTATTATATATCTTATCACATCATCTATCACGAATTATCTACTACTATCTGTCACAGATCACTATGCAGTTATTATAGACTTTTACATAAATATTTGGGTACAATAAATATAGAGGCTATCTAAACCTACAACATATCCTCAAACTCAGTATATCCAATCAATATCCTATACATCAATCGACATCTCTGGAACATAGTCCTGGTCCTGCTGAGCATCCAGAGTGAGCTCTGCTGCTAGGTCTCCTTGCTGGCCATAACACTCTAAAGGGATCAGTCTCACTTGTAATCAACGATCCAGTCAGGATTGAGCAAAGCACAATGTAACTCAATAATACTTACCAACAGGATATCAAGGAAACATGTAAAGTAAGAGTAATTAAAAGACATGTAAATATGAGATAATCAGAATATGCACTAGCTACGTGAACATGTGTAATTGGACATCATCAACATGTGGGGACTAATATGTATTGGGCATATTAAATGAATAATATGCCATCAGTCACGCACGAATCAGGCATGTATAATGACAATGCTATCAGTCACGCATGTAATGGACATCAGGCATATAATAATATGCTATCAGGCACGAGAATTGTCCAATATTAGTCTACAACATGTTTTAGAATGTCCCCCACCCGACACGAGAAACATGCAAGCAAGTAACATAAATAAAATAGGTAAAGTATCAATAAGTGTGTGTACATGCATGTAATGTGGCAGTAAAATCAAGATACATGTACTTGCCTTTCTCCTGAATTTAGAAATGTCTTATAATCACCTAAAAATAGGAAAATGATATTTAGACAATATCATAAAGAATTTCCTAATTAAGCTACTCTATTATCTAACTTCCCAGTTTACTCTTAATCATTTATCCTAATAATACTAACTAATCCAGTCTAGCATAGCCCATGTGCTGTCCCAAGATTGAAACTTAATGTAACAAGCTTAACCGTTCTTGCAATTAAACTTTAAAGGCCCAATAGCTGACCTAATCAATACACATGAATTTATCAATAAGCCCTAAAAGGCCCCAAGACTGATTCGATCATAATATGTATTCAAGCCAACTATCTAGTCTACAACAAAATAATACTTTGATTTTCTCCGGCCCAATATTGAAACCTATCTCCATTACTAAAGAGCTAAAACTCCATATCTACTTTAATATGCTACAGCAGAACCTCCAATGATCAGCCCAAGAGTGAAGTAAGCCCAACAACTAACCTTACTCTAACGGCTACTATAATTCAAACTCTGCTCTTCCCTACCATACGATCCACGGTCCGGACACATAACTTGTGTCATTTAGACACTCGTGAACACTCGTGTCTGTCAACATCGACTGTCGATCTGACACAAGTCTGCACTAGTTCCCCCCATGTCCTATCTTCTATATGTAGCTGTGTCGGCTCAATAAAACACGCAATTATAAAACGAAGTGGTATACCTGAGGCAGGGGTGCAACTAATCAGTGTCTTCGGAGTCTGATCCCGTCGTCTTCATGTCCAAAACAGAGGGAAAAACTAGTTCAGGCATTTCAACTAACACGTAACATGCGAGAACATGGAATTAAATTATTAAAATTCGTTTAAAATGCTAAGAAGATCAATTGAACAAAATCAATTCGGGAGGGACGAAATTCACTTACAGAGTGCACAATTGCAATTCAACTAAAATCCCCTCACGATCAATAGATCGGTACACTATCAAACAGAGAGCCAGTGGATCGATTGAGAAATGCCAGATCAAAATGAATTTGAACAATTCCCAGTAGGAATAGACGAGATCACTTACCAACTCTTGAGAAGGATCCAATCGATTCGTCAAGCATAAATGGTCGAGCAATCGATCGATCCGATAATTGATCCCTAAGAACAGAAGAACGACTCGTCTGATCAATCCAGATGACCTAGATCAAAATTACAAATCAATAATCAAAGGAAACTCGAATGAAGAAAGGAGAAAGAAGACGAAGAAAAACTCACCAGGAACTCATCGACGACACTCGTCGAAGTTTGCGGTTGATACGGAGATGAATGTCTCACCAGAAAAGACGAGAAAAAAGGACTCGTCTGATCGTGCAGGATTGCTGGTCGTTTCCTCGCGTAGAGATCACTCGATGGCACTGCGGTTCGACTCCGGTCGTGAAGGAGACGCCATAGCCACGCACCCAACTGCCATGGAAAAGGAAGAAGGACTTTGGTGGAAAAGAAATTGGCAGGGCTTCACCAGTGGAAGAGAATTGATGAAGAAGGAGGAGGCGGGGCACCTATTTATAGCGCCAGAGAGGGTCGTGGCAGTTAGCGACGGATGGCGAAGATCGGCCGATTTAAGTCGGTGGTGAAGAGATGGTGAGGATGGCCGAGGCTATGTCGGTGGGGATGAACTCCCAGGAAGCCTCCAGAAGGTGCGGTCAAACCGCCTCGACACAGCCAGCTCTACTGCTCCACCGGTGAGGAATCGTCTATCAGCTCAAAGAAGAAGGAAGAATAGTAACATCAATTGGGTTTATTTCTATCCTAGAGTCAACAACAATCGTCTTGTAGGCTGGGCTCAATGGTAAGTAAACTTAATTGCCTTGGCTTCACTGGTCTAAGCAGCTCATAGAAGTTAGTTTAAAATCTAATGGAATATTATAAATAATGAAATAACCTATAAATGGCTACACGGATTTAAATATATAAATATTCTAAAAATACTATATGGAAAAAAATAAATCATAATAGGGAAGAAATGACCAATTCTTTTATTTTAGAAAAGGTGGAGTTATAGAAGTTCAGTACACGAATATTTGGCTTGATCAGTCCAGCGGCATCGAAGATTTGTTGGGCATGTAGAAGCTCTCCTTGCAAAAGATAATGTCTTCTGTTTATAAAGGGTATAATATACGGAACATTGTAAACCACTTGTAACAGTGAGTTGTAAGCCAAGTCAGCATATCTTGTTGTAAGTTCATGTATCAAATGTAAGCCTACACAACATGTGTTCCAGTTGGCTATCAATGTAAATATGAGATGTGTGTTGTAAGATCTGTACTCAGGTGCAAGCCTTGTACTTTATTTCAGTTATCAATAAAGAGATTATTTTCTTCATGCCTTATTGTGACATCATGTTATCTGCTTATATCCGCTTGCTATGAATCGATAAGGTATTCCTTTCAATAAAGAGATATATCCGAATTATCTTCAATTTGTCTGCTTGTACCGCTGTGATGTGTTCCTATTTGAAGAATTATTATTTTGCACCGTCTTTGCCTTGTACAAGTGCAACACCAGACTTGTACGACATTACGCCTAAGCGAGGACGTTCGATTCCCAGAGTCCAAAGCGAGAACGAAGGACTCTGCGAAAATCGGGGTGTGACAGTTGGAGCTCTAGGTTCTCTCCTCGATGGCATTCTGCTTGAAAATTTCTTAAATCCCTCCATCTAGGGATCCAAATTCAAGCATTTGGAAACCATGTCTCGTGAAAAAAATTAAAGACACACTAAGAAACCCAAAGGAACGTAAGTCGGGTCACTCCCATGCATACACAAATATAAACATATACGAATAAAAAGTTACACAAAACAACTATATCAAACAAATAAATACAAGCTAAATTAGTAAGTAAAGCATGTGAACATAAACTTTGTTACAAGTAACTATGATAACTCTTATACAGGAATGTGAACTTGGATACAAGCCTGCTATGATAGCTTTAAAACATAACTCTCAAGAAGAACTATGACATGCACAAGAAAAATCACAATGCATGCTATGTCTTCATAATATGCTATGACTATGTACCAATCTTTTATGCAATTAGACTGATGAACCATAAGCTATGTCGAGCTCCTTCGAACTATCACATGCTCTAGTATGTTATGTAGTGCTATGACATGTCATGTTGCGTTTATATGTTATGTTGTGTCATGTACATGCCTAAGTGAACGACTTTTATATGATATAGGAGGCATACCTCTTCGACCATGCCGTGAGACATTATGACCTACGAATTATGAACTAAAAGCGAAAACGGTGCCACCTCACCAATTATGAACTATGAGCAGTGGATATAGTTTGTTGGAAGCTACTAAAGCCTCACATGAATCCTATAGATGGATCCATCTATCTCTATATAAGCAGGCAAAGAAAACAACTGTGACTCATACTTCTCATTTTATATATTTTAAAATGTAACTGAAGTTATTTCTTGGACATTTCTATGTTCCTATCCATTTTTTCTTTGAATAAATCATGAATTTCGTAGAATATGAAATAATTCATCGAACACTTACATAAGATCAACAAACAAAAGGCTAGAAAAAAAAAGAATAAATGTAGACACACATAACATGTCTCTTAGGGCATGTTTGGGTGACATGTTATGTGTGTCTACATTTAGAGTGTGAAAGTGCGCAAAAGTGGAGAGAGAGGAGGGACTACAAGTGTTTGGTTCAACATAAAAATTGGGATAAGAACTTGGGATCATTATTACACTATTATTGTTCCTTATTGTCTTATATGAAAAAATAAATCTCCCCACTTCCTTTTTTTTTTTTTTTAAATTTTTAGGGAGGACAACAATGACAACTTTGTTTATTGTCTTTACCAACTTTCTTTCTCTGCTCCTACACACCAACCCCACCCACCAATAGAAACTCCGTCACATTTCATTCAAAAACTCCGTCCTCCCCATTAACGGACGAACTTTCCAAGAGCACACACGCACACCAAACTCCCATTTAAAAGTCCACACCCCCTCCCGAAACCCTAACCCTAGGGATCTCCAATGGCTTCTCTCTCCCAATCCCTCTCCTGCCTCAAGACCAAGCCCGCCGCCAAGCCCGCCCCCTGCTGCCGCTCCCTCAGGATCGCCGCGTCCGTGTCCGTGCATCCCTCCCCGGCGCCGACGAAGAGGGGCGACGCGTCCTCCCTGGTGAAGTCGGTTAAGGCGAGGCAGATCGTGGACAGCAGGGGGAACCCCACGGTGGAGGTCGACCTCGTCACCGCCGGGGACGGCGGCGCGCTATACCGCTCCGCCGTCCCGAGCGGTGCCTCCACCGGGATCTACGAGGCCCTCGAGCTCCGCGACGGGGACAAGGGGGTCTACGGAGGGAAGGGCGTGCTACGCGCGGTTGCGAACATCAACGACATCCTCGGCCCCAAGCTCATCGGCATCGACATCAGGTGAACACCCCCCCCCCCCCCCCCCCCCCCCCCCCCCCAAAATAAATGTCTAAATCTTTGGTTACATTTAGGGCTTTTAAACTCTACTTAGTTATGAACGAATTCGTATCACGAAATTTAGATGAACAAGAAATAAAGCTAAATTTTGTAAAAGAAATGAGAAAAAAAAGGTTCTTCGGAGAAACTCCAGGTCGCCGCCAACATGAAACCTATAAAAATCTTATCGTTGGAAGTAATTCTTTGAATTTTACTATAATTCTTTAATCTTATATTGTCAATCTATATTAAGTTCCATAAGTTACATCTAATCAATTAGTCGAGGTTTCAGTTATGAATTTAGCCTGCTTGACCTAAACCTTATAAAGATTGTTAGTGCCGGGCCACAATTTTTGATGGAAAAAACTGAGAAAATGAAACGATTGTAAAGGCAACGTTTTAACGCAACACTTCAAAGAAGGTGCACAACAGAGATCCTAGGAGGATTCTGGATTACGAGAATCTAAAAAGATTTCGTAATCAGTAGCAAACGACAGTAGCACTTCTAAACAGAAGGTACGGATCGATATGCAAACAGCAGCAGAGAATATGACAGACGAAAGATGGAAGATGGCCTGTTGGGGTGAATGATCACCGTTGCTCAAAGCTTTATTCGCCCCACACGAACAACTTCCAGGAACCAGCAAGTTCGTTAGAGAACTTTGGAACACTCCTGCTCTTCTGACTCCTCGTATCGTACACGGACTCCCGTGCAAAAGCAACGTTGGTGCAAAGCTTCTCTTCTCTCTCACAGCCTCTGTTTACTTGTGTTAAAAAGCACGTGTAAACTTTTTGAACTTTCTGTGTTCTCTTCTTATTTTTGTCCTGTGGAGAGAAGAGACCTTATATAGGCCTGAGTGGCAACTGTCCGGTTTGCACAATATTCGGGACGTGGTAAAAATTACTCCGAACGTGCAGTAACCGCACAGATCATGCACATGCACAATCTGTAGCAAGTTGTGCCACTCGCGCACCCCGTGCGCCTTACATACCGCGCGCAGAACGCGCACTGAGCCACTTGCACCACCTGCGCGCCCTGTGCGCCCTACGCACCTTGTGCCACCCGCGCAACTGGACGCACCACTGGGCGCGCATCTGTGTGCGCAACTGGCGCGCAAACTGGCCCGCGGACCTGGCCGCGCAACCTGGCCCTCGCAACCAAAACCGCGCAACCTGGTCGCGCAACCAGGGCCGCGCAACCTGGCAGCTCAACCGGCCGCGCAAGTGGCTCGCGCAACGAGCGCAACTTAAGCGCACTATGCGCCTAGCGACGAAGCTGACGTGCTAAGTGCAAAGTGCGCCGACAAAACGCCACATTACGCCTCATGAGCCCAAGTCTGTGTCCGAGTCCGAGTCCGAGTTGCTAAGTCCCTACGGGACTTAGCTCCCATGGAAGTAAATTTTCCAAAAGCAAAAAGCAAGGTTATAAACGGCGGTAGGCGGGTGCGCGGCGGAGAGAGTCCGCTACCGCCTAGGCGGTTGATACATTTTGAACATTTTTTACTATTTTACTACTGTTTTTTTTGCATAATATGCATATTTTAAGGGTGTTCCATGCATAACTAAGTTGTAGAACGAAGATTTATAAAGTTTTAGTGTTGTTAGGCCCATAATGTAAAAAAATTTTTTTTTGGCCAAAATATTTTGTAAAGTATTTATCCGCCTAGGCGCTCGCCTACGCTGCCTCACCTCCGCCTATGCCGCCAACCTCCATTGGCCGCCTACTCCACCGCCTACAGCAAAGCGGTGCGGAGAGGGACCGCCTACCGCCTAGACGGCCTAGGCGGACGCCATTTAGAACAATGGCAAAAAGCATGAATGCTTTACCATGGAACCTTATCCTTACCTCCTAGTAAAATCACCCAAATGGTTCCCTCTTTAGGGTCACCACCCCATGTGCATATCCCAACAACACATAAAAGTATATATGTTGAGATACCTCATGGTGCACTTTTCGCTTGGGACTAAACTTCACTAGGCATGTTGAGAGCTTGACATGTCAAGGAATTAAGAGCACCAACAATCTTCCACATATCCCAATATATATGGGTTCGAGCGTTCCCCACAGTGACTGTCCATCATACATTAGGAGAGATGTCGCTATGACTTGAAATTTCCCGCATGGGTTAAACAACAGACTATAATACAAGAATGGACTAAGCCTTGAATTTTGTACCATAGCTGAAGTTGTTCCCACTCACATAACGTAGTCACATGTGCTTCTGGCTTGCACATTAAAGGTCTTGTGCCAGCCTGATTTCAGTGTATAATTTTGGACGTCTACAAGTTTACCCTCAAGAGACGGCCTGAGATCTCTATCCATACACTATATGCGAGTTCTTTGTTAAAGCGACATGGCATGAAGCGCTTTGCGCTTCCCTTGCGGTGCTACGCCGCTATGACATGGCCTAAAGCCGAGGCCTTATCCCGTACCGGGAACCTCATCGTAGTGTCATACTACTGTAGCATGAGGTCACCGCCTCTTTGTAGTGCCATACTACCCAGCATGAAGCCTTAGGCTCCCTTGCGGTGTTACGCCGCAACGACATGGCTTGCAAGGCCGAGGCTTTATCCCTAACCAGGTACCTCATCGTGGTGTCGTGCCACTGTAACATGAGGAACTCCTCCCCTTTGTAGTGCTGACTACACCCCTCTTTATTTCAATATACATCATTAGGCTACCTGCCTATTTGCGGTGCTACGCCGCTGTGACTTGGCTCATACAGCCGAGGCATTACCCCTTTCAGGAAACTCATAGTGGAGTCACCCCACAGTAGCATAGAGTTTCACTACTTGTAGTGCTGTGCTATCGTGCTTCCTGTAAAGCACACCAGACATTCACTCTGCCTGAGAACTCATTAAGGCGTTTAAGCCAACCTTCCCACATGATCCGTTTTTCGCAGAAAACAACAGTAGACAACAGTGGTTGTAGGTCCGTAACCTCTCCATGCCTAATAGGACATGTACCCACCGTTCCTGGTATTCTTCCGATTAATTGTCCTCCCTTGAACCAAAAGGTAGATGCTTAGTAGATTTCTCTTTGAACTAATAGCATAAAACTTTATGGTAGGATTGCAATAATACAATATCAGAATGCATTCAAGCCTATTTTACAAGCTGTGTCATCGACCAGCTGGCGCTTGAGGCCCTCGGGGAACGGATCCCCCAGGTTCTCCTGACTCCGAACATCAATCACTGTAATGACACCCCTCTTTATGAGATCGTGCACTGCCCTGTGCTTCAACCGCACAGTCCTCTTCTTTCCGTTGAAGAGGTCATTTGATGCCACCGCCGCAGTAGCCTAGTTGTTGCAGTATATCGATATCGCCGGTATTTGCGCCCCAACTACTGGAAGATCATACATGAGCTCCCGAAGCCATTCTGCTTCCTCCGTTGCGGTATCAAGTGCAAAGAACTCAAATTCCATGGATGATCGCGAGAGCATAGTCTGCTTCTTCGATTTTCACGATATAGCAGCTCTACCCATTGTGAAAATATAACCACCTGTGGACCTCTCGCTCTCCACTTCTGAGCACCAACTGGCATCACTGAAGCCTTCCACTACCGGCGGATCTCCGCTGTAGTGCAGTGCATATGTCTGAGTCTTCTTGAGATATCTCATAACCCGTTTCACAGCTTTCCAGTGTTCAATGCCTGGGTTGCTCGTGAAACGACTCAGCATTCCCACGACGAAAGTTATGTCAGGCCTTGTGGCAGTAGTAGCATACATCAAACTCCCGATTACACTTGCATACTCCAGCTGCCTGACGCTTTTCCCTGAATTAGGCTTCAGTTTCAGATCACACCTGTACGACGTATCGATCCCTGGAAGATCCTGATACCCGTAACGAGTGACCATCTTCTCAACATAATGAGACTGTGACAGCACTAGTCCAGTGTCTGTCCGGATGATCTTGATCCCTAAGATTACATCAGCTTCCCCAAAGTCCTTCATACTGAACTTGTTCGAGATGAACTTTTTTGTTTCCGTGACACAACCCATATCCGTACCTAGGATCAGCATGTCGTCCACGTACAGACAAACGATCACACCTCTTCCATCAGCGAACTTCGTGTAAACACACTTGCCCGTCTCGCTGACCATGTAGCCATTTGACCTTATAACCTTGTCAAATTTCTCATGCCACATCTTGGGAGCCTGTTTAAGACCGTACAAGGATTTCACCAACTTGCAGACTTTGTCTTCAAAACCCTTGACGACAAATTCCTCTGGTTGTTGCATGTAAATCTCTTCGGTCAGCTCGCCATTTAGGAAAGCTGTTTTCACATCCATCTGATGTGTTACTATCTTATGTATTGCTGCGAGAGCAATCAACATTCTGATAGTGGTCATCCGGGCTACTGGAGCATACGTGTCAAAGTAGTCAATTCCTGCTTCTGAGAAAACCCCTTTGCTACCAATCTAGCCTTGAATTTGTCAATAGTTCCGTCTGCTTTCATCTTCTTCTTGAAGATCCATTTGCATCCGATGAGTTTCGCTCTTTCAGGAAGATCAACCAACACCCAAGTGTTATTTGAGGTGATGGAATCAATTTCATTGTCAATCGTCTCCTTCCAGAAAACCGCGTCTCTGGTCTTCATCGCCTCATCATAGGTAAGCGGATCTGCTTCCACATGATAGGTGACAAAGTCTTTTCCGAAGTCCTTCGGCCTCCTCACACGCTTCGCTGACGGCTCAGCGAGTTCTGGTTCAACCGTTGTTTCAACAACATCTTCTTGGACTACTTCATTGAAAACTTCAGTTTCTTGCACACCCTCATTGTTCTCCGGTATATCCGCAAGAACAATATTCTTGTGCCTTGCAAATTTGTCTTCAAAATATTCTGCATCGCGAGATTAATGATATGATTTGACTCAATATCAAGAAATCTTCGAGCATCACTCTTCTCGACATACTCCAAGAAGATCGTCTTTGTAGTCCTTGTCCCAAGCTTCTGAATCTTCAGATCTGGAAGCTTGACATATGCCAGACACCCCAACACTCAAATGACATTCAAGTTAGGTCTGACCTTGAACCAGAGTTCATCAAGAGTAATGTCTGAAGTTGCATGAGGCACTTTATTTAGAATAAAAGTGTCCGTCAATGCAGCTTCTCCCCAGTAGCACTTTGGAAGACCCGCAGTCAACAGCATTGAGTTAATCATTTCTGTTAACGTTCTGTTCTTCCTCTCAGCTACTCCGTTTGATTGAGGAGAGTACGGAGCCGTAGTCTCATTGACAATTCCATGTTCTTTGCAGAATGATGCGAATTCATGAGACCTGTACTCTCCACCTCGATCACTTCTTATTCTTTTGAGTTGTTGTCCAGTCTGTCGCTCAGCTTCAGCTCTGAACTCCTTGAACTTCTCGAATGCTTCGTCTTTAGCCTTCAACAAGTAGACGAACGCATACTTAGAGAAGTCATCGATGAAGGTTATGAAATACTTCATCCCGGCCTTTGTAGAGAACTGTTTGAAGTCACAGATATCGGAGTGTACCAACTCCAGAAGATCTGTACTTCGATAAACCCGTGGAAAGGGTTTCCTTGTGATCTTCATTTGAGCACAAATTTCACATTTCTCTACCTTACCCCCACACTTGGAGATAAGTTCTAGACTAGACATTTTGTTTATTCGTTTACAATGAACATGTCCTAGCCTATTATGCCACAACTCAAGAGTATAAGCAGAAGGAGTGATATCATTAATTACATTGGACTGATTTACAAGCTGAATTTTGAACATTCCTTCGGTATAAAAAGCTTTTCCGAAATATGTTCCCTTAATAGACATCACCATCTGGCCAGCATTGATGTCCATCCTGAGGCCTGCATTGCAGAGTAGGCCTCCCGAGATCAGGTTCTTTGTGATAGCAGGTACATGCTTCACACCTTGAAGCGTCAGAGACTTCTCCGAAGTTAGCTTCAACACTACCGTTCCGATCTCGAGCACTTCAGCTTGTGCCTGGTTTGCCACCATAACCACTTCAGAAGTTGGTGTATAGGTGGTAAACCACTCCTTGCTGGAACAAATATGGCAAGTGACGCCAGTGTCTACCCACCAGTCATAATCAGCCCCAACCACAGTGACCTGCGCAATCATAGCAACAACATCAGTGACCATTGAGACCTTACTAGGCTCACCTTGCTCTGATTGCTTGGTCTTGAATTTGCATTCACTTTTGAAGCGACCCTTCTTGCCACACTTGAAGCAAGCCAAATGGGACTTTGGCTTCTTTTGCTTGAAGGAAGTCCCCTTGACTTTCAGATTGTCAGGGTCCTTCTTCTTGCAGTGGGAAGCCGCCTGCTTTCCCCTTGGTTCCCTGGTATGAACCATATTGGCGTTAGCCAATTGCTTGGACAGTGCGTCCACTTTCAGTTGAGCCCGTATCTTGTTACATACACTTCCTGTAGGAGATCTTCGAGAGAAATCTCCAGCTTCTTCCTATGCATGTTTGCATAGAACTTGCTCCACCCAGCAGGGAGCTTAGAGACAATCCCTCCAACAACAAACTTGTCGGGGAGGGACATCGCCTCGTCTTACAGCTTCTGTCGCAGCTTCATGAATTCCTTCACCTGCGGCACCATGGACTTCTCGTCCTCAAAGAGCCATTTGTGATATTTTTCAACCACAAATATCTTGCTCCTGTTTTTGTCTTCTTCGTACAGTTTCTCCAGAGACTCCCATATGTATCTGGCAATAGTCTTTTTACTGTAGGATTTTGCTAGGGAATTCTCCATAGCATTCAGGATAAGCAGCCTGCAAATGCTATTCTTCCTTCTCCACTTGGCCTGAAGTTTAGTAGACGCAGTGATTGCGGCAGCAGACCCAGTATCTGGAACAGTAGGTTCCTCTTCAAGAAGCACGTGATCAACGTCTCTGAGTTGAAGAGTGAGATAAATCTTCCTCTTCCAGACTTGATAATGCTCTCCATCAAACTTTTCTAACTTACAAAAGTCAGTATTGAGGAGTGAAGCATTAAAGTTTTCCATCGTAGCCATAAAGCTTTGAGATTCTTAGTGCCGGGGCACAATTTTCGATGGAAAAAACTGAAAAAATGAAACGATTGCAAAGACAACGTTTCAACGCAACACTTCAAAGAAGGTGCACAACAGAGATCCTAGGAGGATTCTGGATTACGAGAATCTAAAAAGATTTCGTAATCAGTAGCAAACAACAGTAGCACTTCTAAACAGAAGGTACGGATCGATATACAAACAGCAGCAGAGAATATGACAGGCGAAAGATGGAAGATGGCCTGCTGGGGTGAATGATCACCGTTGCTCAAAGTTTTATTCGTCCCACACGAACAGCTTCCAGGAACCAACAAGTTCGTCGGAGAACTTTGGAACACTCATGCTCTTCTGACTCATCGGATCGTACACGGACTTCCATGCAAAAGCAACGCTGGTGCAAAGCTTCTCTTCTCTCTCACAGCTTCTGTTTACTTGTGTTAAAAACACTTGTAAACTTTTTGAACTTTCTGTGTACTCTTGTTATTTTTGTCCTGTGGAGGGAAGATACCTTATATAGGCCTGAGTAGCAACTGTCCGGTTTGCACAATGTTCGGGACGTAGTAAAAACTACTCCGAACGTGCAGTAACCGCACAGATCATGCACAAGCACGATCTGTAGCAAGTTGCGCCACTCGCGCACCTCGCGTGCCTTGCACACCGCGCACAGAACGCGCACTGAGCCACTTGCGCTACCTGCGCGCCCTGTGCGTCCTACGCACCCTGCGCCACCCGCGCAACTGGGCACACACCTGTGCGCGCAACTGGGCGCACCACTGGGCGCGCATCTGTGCGCGCAACTGGGTGCGCAACCTGGGCGCAACCTGGTCCGCGCAACCAGAACCGAGCAACCTGGCCGCGCAATCAGGGCCGCGCAAGTTGGCAGCTCAACCGGCTGCGCAAGTGGCTCGCGCAACGAGCGCAACTTAAGCGCACTATGTGCCTAGCGACGATGCTGACGTGCTAAATGCAAAGTGCGCCAACAAAATGCCACATTACGCCTCATGAGCCCATGAGCCCGAGTCCGAGTCCTAGTCCGAGTTGCTAAGTCCCTACGGGACTTAGCTCCCATGGAAATAAATTTTCCAAGAGCAAAAAGCATGAATGCTTTACCATGGAGCCTTATCCTTACCTCCTAGTAAAATCATCCAAATGGTTCCCTCCTTAGGGTCACCACCCCATGTGCATATCTCAACAACACATACAAGTATATATGTTGAGATACCTCATGGTGCACTTTCCGTTTGGGGCTAAACTTCACTAGGCATGTTGAGAGCAAGTCAAGGAATTAAGAGCACCAACAAAGATCATATCTTTGGAAATAGTTCTTTAAAACTTTCTGTGATTCCATCATGTTATGTTGTCAATCTATATTAAGATCCATAACTTACATTTAATGATGTTTAAAGTTTAAACCCTACTTACTCAATTACTAGTCAAGGTTTTAATTATAAATTCTGCTCCAACAAACCAGTACCTTTAGTTCGGGGCGATTGAACCCAAAAACTGATCTACCAGTCGGTGTTATGTATTTGATACACAAAACTTACATTTAGCAATGATAAGCTCTACTTTATCAATTGGTCAAGGATTAGTTATGAAGTTAAACCAAAAAACCAGATTGATTGGTACTATCCAATGTTGCACAACGACATGAGAAAATACGGAAAGGTCGACATGGCTATGATTTTGGTGTGTCCTATAATGTCTTATAGAGTGTAGACGTGATGGCGATAATGAGATGACAATAAATTTCGGGATGTCCATGCTTCCTAGGTACCAGCCCAATGGTTTCCTAAAAGATTTCAAAGTAGACTGCTTGAATAGTTAGATATTGATGATTTTATATGAATCCCTATGCACAATTAATAAATAAGGCTAAATTTTGTAAAGAAGAAAGAGGGAGAAAAGGAAAGGAGGGAGAGAAACAGAATGTTTAGTAGATTCCTTGTTGGAGTATCCTGATGTTGGAACCTTGGTCAGTCTTCAACATCTAGAAGAGATAGGCGATCAAGAAAAATGAATTAGGGAGAAATTTAAGGCATTTTATTAATTTAATTTGGATACTGGAACCTCTTCTGCAAAGGTTTGGTGATCAAGAAACTATTGGGGATGCATTCCCAATTAATTTCTGATCTGATTTCCCAATCCTCTCCTTCTCTCTTTATAGAAAACAATAAAAATGAAATGGAGACGGTGTTAGCTCTGGTGATTGGGCACCATGGTGAATGGATCTCTTCCAATATTCTTTCAGTGATACTGAGCCCCAGTTGCTTAGCTGGTAAGTGATTTGTCCCAAAGCATTAGAGCCGTTATGGAGAGTATCAACCTTCTGCTTATGCCTCTCTAGTCAGTGGTTTAACAATTGCTAGTCTACAGGAGTTTGGCTCGACCAACTTCCTTTGTAGCTTCTTGCCCATCCAAGCTTTCCTACTTGCTTCCTCAAGCTCCAAGACAAAGCTGCTACTAAACCATACACCTTTGTAGTAAGTAACCATGAACAACAAGAACACCATTCTGATAAAATGCAGAACTAAATCCAAACTACTACCAAACTAAAGATAGAGTTAATTCTGCTAATTATGGTTATTTCTAAGGTGAAGGTAGTCTCTTCCAGATTTCACGATAACCCTAAGACTGTAGGGGACATTCATTTCCTCACTTTCTCCTTCTATCTTGTTATCTTCCTACATCCTATCATCCCTCACCAACCTCCAACAAGTCACTAACTTTTTCAAAACCTCCACAACATTGATGGACTTCCCAAGCACAGCCCATGCAACCGATTAAGGGTGACAATTTGGGTTTGACCTGTCAACCCGACCCGTCTTATTAAGTCGGTTTGGGTCGGATCTAAATGGGTTCATGCATAAACGGTTGACCCGACTGTCACGTCCCGGTTTCGCAGAACCAAAAGTCGTCACTGGACGTAATGTCGTATAAGTCTAAATTGTACTTGTACAAGACAAGAACAAATACGATCAATAAAACAATCTCAGAATCACAGTCATTGCAGCAATAAGTAGAAAAGTTGATAGACACAAGATATATGAAAACTATTCTCTTTATTAATAATTTGTAGCAGAATTACGACTTTTAGGTCAAAAGAACAACTCAACTACATCAATGTGTCTTATTACAATGAACAATAAAGAAAACTCCTTACTCATCTGTGAAACTTAAAAAGAATATACTCCTCCCTCAACACCAATAAAGAAAACTCCTTACTCATCTGTGATTCTAACTTCTATGTCAGTTCCACATGACCATCCAAATACGCAGATAATGGTCCCAAAACAATTACAACTTTATTTATTTTTTATCAATACTTGAGCAAAATTATTTAGCACTTAACAAATACACTGTAGCAACTCTATCTTCTCATTGTTGTGCCTACTCTTCTAATCCATAGGTGCAACTTAATATTCGAACAAATGAACTCAATGAACTCAACGAAACATCATCCTTTTTGTCCAACTTTGAATATGTATTGCATAACTTAAAGGTTACTCGAGCACAACTTTCCATCATTTCTCAATAAATATAAGCTCACTTACGCCTTAGCCAATCCATTGAACAACTTATATCTATAAATTTTGATCCAACCATTTCCAAAACTTCACCAACAATCTCTGCCTCCATTAACAACGTGCCTCGCACAGAACATACTACTAAAATTACTAGACATCATGGTAGCCTTATGTCACGCCCCGATCCGGAAAATCGCTCGTCCTCGCTAGATTTTACCCGAATCATCGTCCTCGCTGGGGCGTGATGTCGCACGAGCCTGGAGTTGCGCTCGTGCAAGGCAAGATAACGGTTCACATAGTGATTATCTTGAGGTCGTTACATAAGCAGCGGAGGGAAACAAAGAATACAATAAGAATCTCTTTTATTCATAATGAACTGAAGGTTACAAAGGCTCTGAATAGCCCAACTTACCATGCCAATTGGCTACAACGCTCATGATCTCTCTAGCTCACAAAGGATTACATTGTTCAATACATTATGCCCCTTTATAGCCACCAAGTTGTCTTCGGTCGAACATCTCCATGTCGCAAGTCCGAACACATATGCGGTAGCTCCTCTTGAACGCCAAGGACTCCATGCCTCGGCACGTCCAAGCCAAGCTCCGCCCCGAGCCGAACATACCTGAACCTGCACATAAACTAGTGGGGGATTAGTGCTTTCGTCCTCGCTTCACACTGATCAAGACCTGCTCGCACCCAAACCAAACACTAAATATCTTTAGTGAACATGCATTATTATTTGGTGATCTTTCTACTTAGCCTTAGGATCAGTTTCATGGCAATCTTCAAATATAGCAACTTATCATAATGTGTTCCATACCGTGTTCCTGCAGCAGATACAGTTAGCCATAATATGAACATAACATAGTGTTTCGTGCTCATCTCCATTCCTCTTTGCCTAGCCTGCCATGGTTAGAACTTACATAAGCAATCATACGATTCGCGCAACCAACCAATCATAACCGTAAACATATGCATAAGGGTGGCAGGCCCTGCGCCTGCACCCAGCTCTCATCTCAGCCCACCGGCCCTATCTATATGAAGGTCACGGTGTTTCGCACCGTAATGGACTTGGCATCTCTTATGTGTAAGCCTACGATCACTTCGATACTGGTTGCTAGTCCAGTATCCAAAGGATCCCAAACTTACGGATATCATAGCTTATCACAGCACTGGACGGTCGCAATCCGTCCGAATGATGTGCACCATAAATACCACACATAATTCCCTCCTAGGCCGAACGGTCCCGGCGTCCCAGTCGTAATCGTCCGAGGGAAGCCGCACCCGTGCACGGGCCATCCGAGTCCATTGACCATGCAATACGCGCCATAGCAAACACACATAACATTCCAACCAATCCTCCGTTCCATAAACATAATTTCGTTACGAACATATTCACGTTCCATAAACATAGTCTCGCTCCATAAACATATTCGCGTCTCATAAACATAATCCACCATCCCTATCTAAAGCTCCGTCGACGTTATGTCCCAACACATCCATATTGATGCACGACGCCCAATGGCTTAGTCATCTCGTATTCATATTCAACGCGTACCATTCGTAAGTCATTCTCAAAGCCTAGTTCGATAATTACTTAGTTATTCCTTAGCTTCCGTGCACGAGGGCACGCTCAGCGCCGTTATCAATGTTCTACGCCTAGTGTTCAATGTTCTCGGAGCCGTGCACATGATGCACATCTCAATATCGTCTTTCAATGTTCTACCATCATTGCCCTACCGCGACCCGTACACTTGATGCACGTCGCTTCAATTGTTCAATGTTCTACCTTAGTGTTCAACGCATATTAAGACACTTAATTGTCGAGCCACGCTCGCTAACTCAATGGCAACTTTACGCATACGATGATATGTTTTATTAGACGTGAAGGAGTAGGAAGAGAGAGTCAAGAACCCGCCCACCTTAAGCCGATACGCCTTGTCGTCTCGCCGATTGAAGCGGCTCGCTTCCATAACTTGGTCGCATAGCTAACTCTCAGACTTAGCCATTCCTTTGAACTACTCGGTTGATTTGGCCTATCGCACCCATGTCGCGATCCGTAATCCAGCATAAAGGCATAGCCTGCACACCAGATCAACTAAATCAGCACTTGCTCAACGGGACTTATCCTTTGCATCGATTCGATCCATAGATTCCAATCGACTCAAAGCTTACCTTTGGCCAACGTAACTCTCGCATCGATTTGCATCGATACCTCATCGGGTCAACGCAACTCTTCGAGTCAACGACTCATCATAATGCAACGTGCGGAGCAGGGCATTACATAATATACCACTCAAAACAAGGTTCGTCCTCGAACCGAAACCAACACTTAAATCCAAGTGTCTCGCTAGATCGCTTCACGATCTCGTGCTACTATCGTTGGAATCATACAACTTAGTTTGGATCATACACATATTCTAGGCGTCCCACCAATATATGCATTTCAGCCAAGCTCAGTTGTAGGATATCGGGACAACTAACAGGCTCAACTTAAATCCTCAAGTACCAATCAGTCCGTACTCGACCTAGTCAAATCTCAGCGCCTATTCTTAGATTACTTCTCGTATGTCTATTCCATAGCCTATGATCATCCTCCAAACATTTCTGTACTTAACTTGATTCAAACCGTAACTTCGATCTCATAAGTTTCTCGACGGCCACCTAACGCATGCATTGCATTAAGCCGTTGCGCATCTGATCGCAACAATACTCCGCAATGCCTACTCGCCCAATCATTTCCTATCTCTCGCATAACTCAAGTCTTTCATAACACTTGGCCTTAACGACATGGACTAAGTCCAACATGTCCAACTTTCCTTGCCTACAATTCGTTTTATAGATAGCGCACAACTATTCAAACACGATCCACATTCTCGAACTACCTACGCATTGCGTCTGGGGCTACCCCCACTAGGTAACTTATCCAGATATCGTGCTTAATCTCTCCCGACATAAGAGGTCAACTTGAGTCTACGATGCTTAAAGGCAATAATCTTTCCTGACCCAAGGTCTCTTACGACACGCCTATCTCTGATTCTCGACCAAGTACGACTCCTTACTCAATTCTCAAATCAATCCCAACCCGTTCGTTTCGTAATATCGATGGTGCGCTCAACACACATAGCCTAACCGTTACTCAAACTGATCTACGACACAACTCTTAGGGTCATTCTACTATCCGTCGCTCTCGCGCATTGCAGAATCCTTGCAATCGCCTTACCGCATCACTATACTAGGCACGTTCCTCAACATATACTCGATCATCGACCAGCCCAGTCTATCCACATATCCATTCGATCGATCATAAACTTTCTAACCATATCGATCTAGTCGAAGGCTACTCGCTAACTTTCGAAACACGATACTCACTCGCTTAGACTTATTCTCAACATGCACTACATTATTCCTCATCCTCGACAAAGTTTCTTATGCGACTTCTTTAGGGTCATCCTATGGGACTTCAACATTCACTTGATTTGGCGGTCAAGTCTTCTAGGGTCATCTGCCCCGAAATTACGCTCGATAATTGAAGATCATCAACGAGGGACAGTTACAACGAACCATGCTATATCCTATCGCGGAGCCAAATCAATTTCCGACAATTCCTATGAGACCTTATCCAATCCGACATACCAATCCATAATTTCTCTACTCGCGCAACTGATGCGCCGTTACTACTCGAATCACTTATGCACATTGCGTGCCGTTTCTACTCGAATCACTCCTGTATTACCGTCGACTATCCTTGCTAGTCGTATGACGTCTACTCGCCTCAAGTCTGAGTTTACCTATCGTGATCATAGTCCGACACATTCCGTACTCATCAAAACCATCCTCGAACAACGTTCGCATCAAACCACAAGTCTAAATCCAATTTGCTATGCCTTGTAAGTTTAATCATCCCCGCTGTATGAATCACCATACCAGCGCTCACGCGGAATGATCGCCCTAATTTGGCGTGACGCATATGCGATGCTGGAGTTGCACTCGCATAAGACAAGAATGTCGACATTGTGGTTATCCTCGAAACAATCAAGCACTTTCATTTTCTTTCGAGTAACATCCATCGACTTTCAAATTCTCCGAAGCATTCCTACCGTTAGCATCCAAACTGCCATAACTTAACTTGCATCCTATTCATCCAACAACAATGCTCAACATAATTTTCGTTCATTCGATCAGAGTATCCCGGAGTTATTGCATATCGTCTTTGATACGCCTCAATACCATCGTCGATATGCATAACTTGAACATCTTCGTCTCTCATAAGCTCCAATTCGTTGCAATCACTGTTATTTTCCGAACTCGAATGCGAATCAAGTCTCACGTACCAAAATCCATTCCGTTGTAACTAACTACCATCATCGAGACACGATTTGCAATTCATATATTCATTCTCATATCCCTAACTCGCACTTCCAAATCGTGCCACCGGTTCATCGCACTAACTCAAATTCGTTCGTACGATTTCTTTGTACCTACTCAACGTAAATTCGACCGAGTCGACTATTTCCTCAACGTAACATTCCTTCGCTATGCTCCGTCTATCGTTCGACTTATACTTAACGAATCTTCGTCCGACGTATTATCTATGCATACGACTCGCGCATAATCGTTCAACTTAATTCATCAAGGCATACTCGCATCGACTTCTATCAAATCATTCCCACTCGAGTCTCGGTACTACTTCGTCCGTTGAGGACAACATATCATAACAACAAAATCGTCTCGACGAAATTTATCGCAAGTCACCAAACGGCTTAACATAGCTATCGCTAAGTGGTATCCCATATACCACTCAGGATCGAGCCTATCGTTATCGATACAATACTTCGCTACACTTGCTCGCACAAGTGGTATTACATATACCACTCGAAATCGAGTCATTACCCGACATCACACTCCGCATAGGTCCGACATCTATTTCAACTTAACTATCCCTTGGCGATCTTTCTGATCCCAGCTCTAGCGTTCTTCTTACTCGAGTTGGCACGACAACTAGACCAACATGCCCTATCGTTCGCTCAAGTTCAACTTTTCATTCAAAGCTAACCGTGCCTTAGCGATCATATCGATCACATACGCAACACTCACTTATATTCAAAGCTCAACGCGACATTCGGCCAACATATACGTTCGCCTACTCAACTCGACTTAGCGACCAACTCGACCCGTTACTATCGCATCCGCGATCTTCCAATCTCACTCGTTGTAACTCATGCAACAACTTACTCTCGATACTCAGGGTCATTACTCAATCTCGCTTAACATATCGCTATCCATCCGCATAGCCATACAACACGCATCATACCATATCGACTCGTTGCACCGATGCAACGAACGATCTAACGACTTGCTGCACTCCGTGCAACCAACAACATATAACCGTTCGTATAGCAACATAACACGCATCGCCTCACATATCGACCCGTTGCACTTTGTACAACCAACAACACATCTCCTCGTACTTCGTGCGACCAACAACACATAACTTCTCGCATTTCGTGCGATCGACAATACGTATATCACATTGCACTTCGTGCAACCAACATCACCATATTCGTTGCACTTCGTGCGACCAACATTCCATAACTCGTTGCACTTCGTGCGACCAACATTCTCCGATGGCACTCGGAGATAGCGTGATAGTCTCGACATACTTGTGGCAGACGTACGCACTTAATATAGACTTATTGTATGGAACATACGACCAGATCCATGAGCCATGCGGTTGCGGAAACAACATAGAGTCAACTGAATTCGATAGCGAAGCAACTGAGGGTCAAAGAGATTCATGCACGGTCCAAAGGATGGAACCGCTCTGATACCAACTTGTCACGTCCCGATCCGGAAAATCGCTCGTCCTCGCTAGATTTTATCCGAATCATCGTCCTCGCTGGGACGTGATGCCGCACGAGCCTAGAGTTGCGCTCGTGAAAGGCAAGATAACGGTTCACATAGTGATTATCTTGAGGTCGTAACATAAGCAGCGGAGGGAAACAAAGAATACAATAAGAATCTCTTTTATTCATAATGAACTGAAGGTTACAAAGGCTCTGAATAGCCCAACTTAACATGCCAATTGGCTACAACGCTCATGATCTCTCTAGCTCACAAAGGATTATATTGTTCCATACATTATGCCCCTTTATAGCCACCAAGTTGTCTTCGGCCGAACATCTCCATGTCGCAAGTCCGAACACATATGCGGTAGCTCCTCTTGAACGCCAAGGACTCCATGCCTCGGCACGTCCAAGCCAAGCTCCGCCCCGAGCCGAACATACCTGAACCTGCACATAAACTAGTGGGGGATTAGTGCTTTCGTCCTCGCTTCGCACTGATCAAGACCTGCTCGCACCCAAACCAAACACTAAATATCTTTAGTGAACATGCATTATTATTTGGTGATCTTTCTACTTAGCCTTAGAATCAGTTTCATGGCAATCTTCATATATAGCAACTTATCATAATGTGTCCCATATCGTGTTCCTGCAGCAGATACAGTTAGCCATACTATGAACATAACATAGTGTTTTGTGCTCATCTCCATTCCTCTTTGCCTAGCCTGCCATGGTTAGAACTTACATAAGCAATCATACGATTCGCGCAACCAACCAATCATAACTGTAAACATATGCATAAGGGTGGCAGGTCCTGCGCCTGCACCCAGCTCTCATCTCAGCCCATCGGCCCTATCTATATGAAGGTCACGGTGTTTCGCACCGTAATGGACTTGGCATCTCTTATGTGTAAGCCTACAATCACTTCGATACGGGTTGCTAGTCCAGTATCCAAAGGATCCCAAACTTACGGATATCGTAGCTTATCACAGCACTGGACGGTCGCAATCCGTCCGAATGATGTGCACCATAAATACCACATATAATTCTCTCCTAGGCCGAACGGTCCCGGTGCCCCGGTCGTAACCGTCCGAGGGAAGCCGCACCCGTGCACGGGCCATTCGAGTCCATTGACCATGCAATACGCGCCATAGCAAACACACATAACATTCCAACCAATCCTCCGTTCCATAAACATAATCTCGTTACGAACATATTCACGTTCCATAAACATAGTCTCGCTCCATAAACATATTCGCGTTTCATAAACATAATCCACCATCCCTATCTCAAGCTCCGTCGACGTTATGTCCCAACACATCCATATTGATGCACGACGTCCAATGGCTTAGTCATCTCGTATTCATATTCAACGCGTACCATTCGTAAGTCATTCTCAAAGCCTAGTTCGATAATTACTTAGTTATTCCTTAGCTTCCGTGCACGAGGGCACGCTCAGCGCCGTTATCAATGTTCTACGCCTAGTGTTCAATGTTCTCGGAGCCGTGCACATGATGCACATCTCAATATCGTCTTTCAATGTTCTACCATCATTGTCCTACCGCGACCCGTACACTTGATGCACGTCGCTTCAATTGTTCAATGTTCTACCTTAGTGTTCAACGCATATTAAGACACTTAATTGTCGAGCCACGCTCGCTAACTCAATGGCAACTTTACGCATACGATTTTATGTTTTATTAGACGTGAAGGAGTAGGAAGAGAGAGTCAAGAACCCGCCCACCTTAAGCCGATACGCCTTGTCGTCTCGCTGATTGAAGCGGCTCGCTTCCATAACTTGGTCGCATAGCTAACTCTCAGACTTAGCCATTCCTTTGAACTACTCGGTTGATTTGGCCTATCGCACCCATGTCGCGATCCGTAATCCAGCATAAAGGCATAGCCTGCACACCAGATCAACTAAATCAGCACTTGCTCAACGGGACTTATCCTTTGCATCGATTCGATCCATAGATTCCAATCGACTCAAAGCTTACCTTTGGCCAACGTAACTCTCGCATCGATTTGCATCGATACCTCATCGGGTCAACGCAACTCTTCGAGTCAACGACTCATCATAATGCACCGTGCGGAGCAGGGCATTACATAATATACCACTCAAAACAAGGTTCGTCCTCGAACCGAAACCAACACTTAAATCCAAGTGTCTCGCTAGATCGCTTCACGATCTCGTGCTACTATCGTTGGAATCATACAACTTAGTTTGGATCATACACATATTCTAGGCGTCCCACCAATATATGCATTTCAGCCAAGCTCAGTTGTAGGATATCGGGACAACTAACAGGCTCAACTTAAATCCTCAAGTACCAATCAGTCCGTACTCGACCTAGTCAAATCTCAGCGCCTATTCTTAGATTACTTCTCGTATGTCTATTCCATAGCCTATGATCATCCTCCAAACATTTCTGTACTTAACTTGATTCAAACCGTAACTTCGATCTCATAAGTTTCTCGACGGCCACCTAACGCATGCATTGCATTAAGCCGTTGCGCATCTGATCGCAACAATACTCCGCAATGCCTACTCGCCCAATCATTTCCTATCTCTCGCATAACTCAAGTCTTTCATAACACTTGGCCTTAACGACATGGACTAAGTCCAACATGTCCAACTTTCCTTGCCTACAATTCGTTTTATAGATAGCGCACAACTATTCAAACACGATCCACATTCTCGAACTACCTACGCATTGCGTCTGGGGCTACCCCCACTAGGTAACTTATCCAGATATCGTGCTTAATCTCTCCCGACATAAGAGGTCAACTTGAGTCTACGATGCTCAAAGGCAATAATCTTTCCTGACCCAAGGTCTCTTACGACACGCCTATCTCTGATTCTCGACCAAGTACGACTCCTTACTCAATTCTCAAATCAATCCCAACCCGTTCGTTTCGTAATATCGATGGTGCGCTCAACACACATAGCCTAACCGTTACTCAAACTGATCTACGACACAACTCTTAGGGTCATTCTACTATCCGTCGCTCTCGCGCATTGCAGAATCCTTGCAATCGCCTTACCGCATCACTATACTAGGCACGTTCCTCAACATATACTCGATCATCGACCATCCCAGTCTATCCACGTATCCATTCGATCGATCATAAACTTTCTAACCATATCGATCTAGTCGAAGGCTACTCGCTAACTTTCGAAACACGATACTCACTCGCTTAGACTTATTCTCAACATGCACTACATTATTCCTCATCCTCGACAAAGTTTCTTATGCAACTTCTTTAGGGTCATCCTATGGGACTTCAACATTCACTTGATTTGGCGGTCAAGTCTTCTAGGGTCATCTGCCCCGAAATTACGCTCGATAATTGAAGATCATCAACGAGGGACAGTTACAACGAACCATGCTATATCCTATCGCGGAGCCAAATCAATTCCCGACAATTCTTATGAGACCTTATCCAATCCGACATACCAATCCATAATTTCTCTACTCGCGCAACTGATGCGCCGTTACTACTCGAATCACTTATGCACATTGCGTGCCGTTTCTACTCGAATCACTCCTGTATTACCGTCGACTATCCTTGCTAGTCGTATGACATCTACTCGCCTCAAGTCTGAGTTTACCTATCGTGATCATAGTCCGACACATTCCGTACTCATCAAAACCATCCTCGAACAACGTTCGCATCAAACCACAAGTCTAAATCCAATTTGCTATGCCTTGTAAGTTTAATCATCCCCGCTGTATGAATCACCATACCAGCGCTCACGCGGAATGATCGCCCTAATTTGGCGTGACGCATGTGCGATGCTGGAGTTGCACTCGCATAAGACAAGAATGTCGACATTGTGGTTATCCTCGAAACAATCAAGCACTTTCATTTTCTTTCGAGTAACATCCATCGACTTTCAAATTCTCCGAAGCATTCCTACCGTTAGCATCTAAACTGCCATAACTTAACTTGCATCCTATTCATCCAACAACAATGCTCAACATAATTTTCGTTCATTCGATCAGAGTATCCCCGAGTTATTGCATATCGTCTTTGATACGCCTCAATACCATCGTCGATATGCATAACTTGAACATCTTCGTCTCTCATAAGCTCCAATTCGTTGCAATCACTGTTATTTTCCGAACTCGAATGCGAATCAAGTCTCACGTACCAAAATCCATTCCGTTGTAACTAACTACCATCATC
Source organism: Iris pallida (assembly GCA_029216955.1). Taxonomy (NCBI): domain Eukaryota; kingdom Viridiplantae; phylum Streptophyta; class Magnoliopsida; order Asparagales; family Iridaceae; genus Iris; species Iris pallida. The sequence continues at coordinate 4,258,803 of JANAVB010019997.1, forward strand.
GAGACACGATTTGCAATTCATATATTCATTCTCATATCCCTAACTCGCACTTCCAAATCGTGCCACCGGTTCATCGCACTAACTCAAATTCGTTCGTACGATTTCTTTGTACCTACTCAACGTAAATTCGACCGAGTCGACTATTTCCTCAACGTAACATTCCTTCGCTATGCTCCGTCTATCGTTCGACTTATACTTAACGAATCTTCGTCCGACGTATTATCTATGCATACGACTCGCGCATAATCGTTCAACTTAATTCATCAAGGCATACTCGCATCGACTTCTATCAAATCATTCCCACTCGAGTCTCGGTACTACTTCGTCCGTTGAGGACAACATATCATAACAACAAAATTGTCTCGACGAAATCTATCGCAAGTCACCAAACGGCTTAACATAGCTATCGCTAAGTGGTATCCCATATACCACTCAGGATCGAGCCTATCGTTATCGATACAATACTTCGCTACACTTGCTCGCACAAGTGGTATTACATATACCACTCGAAATCGAGTCATTACCCGACATCACACTCCGCATAGGTCCGACATCTATTTCAACTTAACTATCCCTTGGCGATCTTTCTGATCCCAGCTCTAGCGTTCTTCTTACTCGAGTTGGCACGACAACTAGACCAACATGCCCTATCGTTCGCTCAAGTTCAACTTTTCATTCAAAGCTAACCGTGCCTTAGCGATCATATCGATCACATACGCAACACTCACTTATATTCAAAGCTCAACGCGACATTCGGCCAACATATACGTTCGCCTACTCAACTCGACTTAGCGACCAACTCGACCCGTTACTATCGCATCCGCGATCTTCCAATCTCACTCGTTGTAACTCGTGCAACAACTTACTCTCGATACTCAGGGTCATTACTCAATCTCGCTTAACATATCGCTATCCATCCGCATAGCCATACAACACGCATCATACCATATCGACTCGTTGCACCGATGCAACGAACGATCTAACGACTTGCTGCACTCCGTGCAACCAACAACACATAACCGTTCGTATAGCAACATAACACGCATCGCCTCACATATCGACCTGTTGCACTTTGTACAACCAACAACACATATCTCCTCGTATTTCGTGCGACCAACAACACATAACTTCTCGCATTTCGTGCGATCGACAATACGTATATCACATTGCACTTCGTGCAACCAACATCACCATATTCGTTGCACTTCGTGCGACCAACATTCCATAACTCGTTGCACTTCGTGCGACCAACATTCTCCGATGGCACTCGGAGATAGCGTGATAGTCTCGACATACTTGTGGCAGACGTACGCACTTAATATAGACTTATTGTATGGAACATCCGACCAGATCCATGAGCCATGCGGTTGCGGAAACAACTTAGAGTCAACTGAATTCGATAGCGAAGCAACTGAGGGTCAAAGAGATTCATGCACGGTCCAAAGGATGGAACCGCTCTGATACCAACTTGTCACGTCCCGATCCGGAAAATCGCTCGTCCTCGCTAGATTTTATCCGAATCATCGTCCTCGCTGGGACGTGATGCCGCACGAGCCTAGAGTTGCGCTCGTGAAAGGCAAGATAACGGTTCACATAGTGATTATCTTGAGGTCGTAACATAAGCAGCGGAGGGAAACAAAGAATACAATAAGAATCTCTTTTATTCATAATGAACTGAAGGTTACAAAGGCTCTGAATAGCCCAACTTAACATGCCAATTGGCTACAACGCTCATGATCTCTCTGGCTCACAAAGGATTACATTGTTCCATACATTATGCCCCTTTATAGCCACCAAGTTGTCTTCGGCCGAACATCTCCATGTCGCAAGTCCGAACACATATGCGGTAGCTCCTCTTGAACGCCAAGGACTCCATGCCTCGGCACGTCCAAGCCAAGCTCCGCCCCGAGCCGAACATACCTGAACCTGCACATAAACTAGTGGGGGATTAGTGCTTTCGTCCTCGCTTCGCACTGATCAAGACCTGCTCGCACCCAAACCAAACACTAAATATCTTTAGTGAACATGCATTATTATTTGGTGATCTTTCTACTTAGCCTTAGAATCAGTTTCATGGCAATCTTCATATATAGCAACTTATCATAATGTGTCCCATATCGTGTTCCTGCAGCAGATACAGTTAGCCATACTATGAACATAACATAGTGTTTTGTGCTCATCTCCATTCCTCTTTGCCTAGCCTGCCATGGTTAGAACTTACATAAGCAATCATACGATTCGCGCAACCAACCAATCATAACTGTAAACATATGCATAAGGGTGGCAGGTCCTGCGCCTGCACCCAGCTCTCATCTCAGCCCATCGGCCCTATCTATATGAAGGTCACGGTGTTTCGCACCGTAATGGACTTGGCATCTCTTATGTGTAAGCCTACGGTCACTTCGATACGGGTTGCTAGTCCAGTATCCAAAGGATCCCAAACTTACGGATATCGTAGCTTATCACAGCACTGGACGGTCGCAATCCGTCCGAATGATGTGCACCATAAATACCACATATAATTCTCTCCTAGACCGAACGGTCCCGGTGCCCCGGTCGTAACCGTCCGAGGGAAGCCGCACCCGTGCACGGGCCATCCGAGTCCATTGACCATGCAATACGTGCCATAGCAAACACACATAACATTCCAGCCAATTCTCCGTTCCATAAACATAATCTCGTTACGAACATATTCACGTTCCATAAACATAGTCTCGTTCCATAAACATATTCGCGTCTCATAAACATAATCCACCATCCCTATCTCAAGCTCCGTCGACGTTATGTCCCAACACATCCATATTGATGCACGACGCCCAACGGCTTAGTCATCTCGTATTCATATTCAACACGTACCATTCGTAAGTCATTCTCAAAGCCTAGTTCGATAGTTACTTAGTTATTCCTTAGCTTCCGTGCACGAGGGCACGCTCAACGCCGTAATCAATGTTCTACGCATAGTGTTCAATGTTCTCGGAGCTGTGCACATGATGCACATCTCAATATCGTCTTTCAATGTTCTACCATCATTGCCCTACCGCGACCCGTACACTTGATGCACGTCGCTTCTATTGTTCAATGTTCAATGTTCTACCTTAGTGTTCAACGCATATTAAGACACTTAATCGTCGAGCCACGCTCGCTAACTCAATGACAACTTTACGCATACGATGATATGTTTTATTAGACGTGAAGGAGTAGGAAGAGAGTGTCAAGAACCCGTCCACCTTAAGCCGATACCCCTTGTCGTCTCGCCGATTGAAGCGACTCACTTCCATAACTTGGTCGCATAGCTAACTCTCGGACTTAGCCATTCCTTTGAACTACCCGGTTGATTTGGCCTATCGCACCCATGCCGCGATCCGTAATCCAGCATAAAGGCATAGCCTGCACACCAGATCAACTAAATCAGCACTTGCTCAACGGGACTTATCCTTTGCATCGATTCGATCCATAGATTCCAATCGACTCAAAGCTTACCTTTGGCCAACGTAACCCTCGCATCGATTTGCATCGATACCTCATCGGGTCAACGCAACTCTTTGAGTCAACGACTCATCATAATGCACCGTGCGGAGCAGGGCATTACACCTTAGGCCCGTCTCGGGCGTGCCTAAGGCGCGCACGCAGAAAGGTACAACAATTGCGCCTTATACCTCACAAGGTGAGGGGTCTTTCTCCGGACGTGCCTAAGGCGCGCCTTTCAACAAGGTGCAACAAAGAAAAGACGCACCTTATGTTTTTTTTTATATATACATACAAAAAAACTTTGAGACATGGAAATAACCTTACCTTATACAAGTCGGAGGGAGATAGTCCTTTCCACGGTTGCCAAAGTTTGTTACAGTTTAACTAGAAAAACTAAAATTACTAAAAACGTGGTAAGGAGAATACAAGTTGTTTATTGCTACCGTTGATACTGCTCTGCTAGTTCACTTGGTTATGTTTTAACATGTTTTTGTTGGTTTTAATATGTTATTTGGTTTTATTTCATATATTTTAATTTATTTATCTATTTATGCATATTTTTATTATTTACTATTTTTGTGCGTCGCTTGGCTCTGGAGCGCTTACGCCTTGGACGATATGAGCCCTTTATATCTCGAGTGCGCCTTGCTCCTTTGACTACCTTGCTAGGCATGATATCACTATGAACCTAAGTTGCAGATACATGCAACAAAGAAACAAATTTAGACTAAGGCAAACCAACCCAAATAATATAATACATTCTGAATCAAAAGGAACATAGTCAAAATCAACTAGATCCAATTTTCAGGGGAACCATCCATATTGCAAATTATCTATCATCTCAAATTTTTTTATAAGTAGTTCTAGAAACTTATCACACTGTCAAGTCTCAATCACAACTATACATGAGTGCTCCACCAACTCAAAAATTACTATTGAATCAATCCATATTCTAGAGTTCCTCAATCAAAGAAAGTAACTAACCAAATATGAATCACTTACTATACATACATCAATCGTACTTTTTTAAAATATAATCACAATTTCGCTCAACATCGTCCAATTTTAGACTCGCTTCAAATTTTAGAGAATCCATCCGCAATTAAAGTTAGTTATAGCCAATAATTGTCAATTTTCTTCACTAATAAAAGTCTACCAACGACCAAAAGATCTACTATCCAGCCTAGACTGATATACTTAAAATACTTACACCAACATTACCAAATTCTTAGCCAAATATAATCACTATCAATTTGCTCCCAAGGTCAATCTCAATTCATAGTTAGCTTGCAAACATATTAGAAACATATATCCATCTTGCTCATTAAATTTTGTCCAATAATAGAAAATTTTGAACCATCAAAACTCAATATTTTCCATGAGCCAAACCCAATCTTTTCAACCAATTCCTTATGACGATACGATTGCTAGCCCAAGTATTCATGCTTATGCACAAAACAATTTTACCTCATGGGAGATTAATCCAAAACCAAGTTAAATTCAATCCAAGGATCGCAATACTATCAATCAATTATCCAAACGCATAATTTTGAATCACAATCCAATTTGTCAAGAAGTTCTTATCCATTACCTCCACTTGATTAAAATCAACCAAGACAATCCAATAATAAGAAATCAAGCCACTAAATCCAAATGCAATTTTTTTATTCCAATCAGAATCAATCAATCAAAATTTTCAATAATCAAATCAAATCCTGGGCTTACCTTCCAATATACACTATCTCATCTCTATTTTGACCGCAATCTATCTAGGCAAACTCTTCTTAAGGTCAATCCTACCGATTTCTAATGCTCAACATTGGAACATCTGCCTAACCACTAAGGCTAGCTAACTCATAGGTTGAACTTATATTTCCTAATAACTCATCTCCAACAGACAACTAGAAATCACTGTACCAATTCTATGGCCTAGGGCCAAACCTTACATAACAATCCAAGAGATTCTAACCGAAACTTGGGAGAAACGCTTCTAACTTAAAACAACTATAGAATCTACTAGACCAGTCCGCTAACATAAGCATAACAAAAAATCCAAGGGTCAAAGTCTATCTAGCAAAATATTTTCTAGTGTAACTAGGCCAAACAATATCCACGACTACATCATAATCGACAAGAGCAACTCTTATAGTCTAACTTTTAGATCTGTGCGCTAAATTCCACCAATCCAAATTCACAAATCTCAATTACCAATTCCAAGTTGTAAATCTCAATCACCAATCCATCAATTATAACTTACTCAAATTTCAATCTAACTTGTACTTAATTTTTATTCGTCCAATTTACTAGTATAGTCAAAATCAACATGTCAAGATAATTCTTGCCACCACCAATTGTTTCAAACTTACAAGTTTATTCCAGCCAAATTATAGAATGACTTAGTAATTCTTATAATCCATCAATTTTGGTACTCTGAATTTATTGACTTAATCACAAGGATTTCAACATTCGTTAAGCCAAGTCTAACTAATATCCATACATGCTATGTTCAGGTTCACCTAACCAAGTCATAGGGAACACCAATACTGTCATTCAATCCATCTATAGTCAATATAGCTAAAATTTAGCAAGATAATATAATTCAATGATTCAATATGTTATAATCATTCAGCCACAATATCTATGAGTCAATGTCTATTGATCTTCGATACACATTATTTCTATCATATATATGTATAACAAGGAAAACGTCCATTCGCTAACTCAAAAAAAAAAAAAACAAAAAAAAAAAACAAGGAAAACGTCAATTCGCTAACTCAAATTTGTTTCAAACAATGCTATATGCCAACTAGATATACCATCAACTTATTCTACACTTTAAGGCCAAATCAACTATGTACTATCTTAGGTCTTCGAGCAATAAAATTTCTAAATCCATAGGGTCATCCTCAAATACTCCAAATAAACTTCTAATTGTACTAACAAGTCTTTACACTCAACTCAAAACTTAATCCAATCGATTCAAATCACAACTTAATACACCTTCCACATTGATTTTCTTAGCCTAGCCATCCATTTCATAAATCTGAATTCTTATCTAATACTATCTTAATCTACGAAAAAATGTCCTTGATTTCCGAACCAATTCAACAAGGTACGTCCGAAGTCACATCTAACTAAGCGTAACTCTAAACTGAGACCTCCAACTACCCTTCCATAATTGATAGACTCATTGATATCAATATCACAAATCAAGCATACACTACTAGTGATACCCAATACATCACTCAGGAAACTAAGTCACTAAGTACACGAGCATTCCTTCTACACGCACTAAGTCAGTGTCCCTTTTGGATAATCCTTACTATGGTGGTCCTGACAACCACAAATATAACATCAACTTTCCTGCCACTTGGCAATCACTTGAAATCAAATTGTAAACCATTCAACTTCAACTTAACTTATTTTCATTCCTTGAAGTTTTGGCACACTTTCTTTATCTCGCACAATATCAATACTCACAACTTACTACATTACCCCTACCGATATCCTGTTGATCATCTAACATTTAGATTAGCTTTATTTCAAACATTATATCTCACAATCTGCTCAAACCATATATTGTTGCTCTTCGAAGCCATCGCTGATGAACAAAATACCCACATGAGAATCATAACGTATCTAGACTTATTGTATGGAACATTCAATAGAACATCAAGGAGGGTTAAAAGACTCTTGATCATGGAAGTAACTAAGTTGAAGAGAATCAATTGAGGGTCCAAGGAAGTTAATAGCACTTTGATACCATCATTGCACGTCCTGATTTTGCTGAACCAAAGTCGTTACTGGACGTGATGTCGTACAAGTCTAAATTGTACTTGTACAAAGCAAGAACAAATACATTCGATAAAGTAATCTTAGAATCAAAGTCATTGCAGCAAAAATAAGCAGAAAGTTGATAGACACAAGATATATTAAAACTATTCTCAGCAGAATTACAACGGTTCTTAGGCAAAAAAACTTGACTACATCAATGGATCTTATTACGATGAACGATGCTACATGGACTCGTAAAACTAATACAATCACAATGTTCCATATATTATGTCATTTATAACAAAAGAAAATGACATCTTCCACCTGAACAACTTCGAGTTGCCAAATGAACTCTAATGTCTCAGAACATCCAAACTGTAGGAACATCGAGCACCTCTAGAGGGGGGATGAATAGAGTACGTGTGTGGAGCAGAAATAATAATCTCCAATTAAAAATATGAAGGCAATTATCAATAAGCAATAATACAACAATATAGTAAGTCAAGAAGACATGTAAAAGAGTATGGAAGGACAATACGCTGACACCGAGATTTTATACTGCTATCTCTCGTGGAGGACTAGTCCAGTCCAGAGAACTCTTGCTCGGTATTAATCCACTATTGAAATAGCCGTTATACCACGTACTTTGATCCGAACTGCACTCGACTTCTTACAATTACTAGCTTTGATCCGAAGGTTTGTCGACTTCAACAACCACAAATTTTGATCCGAAGAGCTTGTCGATTTCAAACAAGAAGTGTAAACAACAATACTTGAAAATTCAAGCTTTACAACTCGACCAGACTTCTAAAATTGGAACCGCGTTGGCACTAGAAGGCTGGGAGTTGATCTTGGGAATAGAGAAGGTTTATAGCTTAACTAGATAGGCAAGTGAAGATTGAAAGAATTGGTGAATAACAATGGGGAATTCAATGCTTATTTATAGGTTTATTAGGGATCGAGTTCGGGCAGAGTTCGGTCCACTAACGTTATAAATTCGTACGTTAGAAGCCTGGTCTTCAAGAAGAGGAGGCAGATCATGGAACTGGGTTTTACCCTTACCGAGTTCGGACAGAGTTCGAGCAGAACTCGGTCGGAGTTCGGTCTTCCTGTTTTCAACAAGTTCATGGTTTAGGTTCAGGCTAATTTGAGTGGACTTCGATTGGGTTAGGGTTTAAGCTTCCTAGTGTCAATTGCGAATCCGATGTACATTTTGTCCTATAAATAAAGATAAAATACAGAACAAAATATAAAAACCAAGAGCTCTTTGATGACGCTTTTTGACTTGACGACAGTTGTCCAAAGATAAACAGATCTAGAGATCGGTATACCTTTCTGGGGCTTCACCCTCGAAACCCCCACGGGAGGTGCTGTCCCTTCGACCCCTGTCCGCTGACCGATCAGCGGAACCCCCGAGTGCGAGGCCTCAGAGATGTCGTTGGACGGTTTAGAGAAATCTTCTGCTATAACGTGTCTTTGGCCCCTCATGAATTCTTCATTGTATATGTCCAAGTTCGATCTTGCTTACTGCTTGTCTGCAAATACATGTTAGGCGAACAAAGCAATATGATATATTTAATGAACATTTAGGACAATGATAAGTTTAAGTATCGACAATATAGTGACTGCATAAATACTAGTGATATCATAACATTTAAACTTAATCGATTAGCCATATTAAAAAAATATGATATATTCATTGGGATAACATGATACAATCATTGGGCTAACACAAATGACTACCCGTACCTGTGGAGGAGGGGGTCATTATATTGAAAAATGCATTAGTGATTGTATCATGTTAGCCCAATGATTGTACATTGGGTTAGGGTCAGCCCAATGATTTGTATATTGGAAAACGCATTAGTGATTGTTGCATGTTAGCCCAATGATTTGTATCATATTACTAACACAAATGACTACCCGTACCAAGAGCTCTTTGATAACGTTTTTTTTTCCTTGATGGCAGTTGTCCAAAGATAAACAGATCTGGAGATCTGTATACCTTTCTGGGACTTCATCCTCGAACCCCCACGGGAGGGGGGGGTGCCCCTTCGACCCCTGTCCGCTGACCGGGCAACGGAACTCCCGAGTGCGAGGCCTCAGAGATGTCGTTGGACGTTTAGAGAAATCTTCTGCTATAACGCCGTCTTTGACCCGTTATGACTTATTCATTGCATATGTCCAAGTTCGATCTTGCTTACTGCTTGTCTGCAAATACATGTTAGGCGAACAAAACAATATGATATATTTAATGAACATTTAGGACAATGCTAAGTTTAAGTATCGACAATATAGTGACTGGATAAATACTAGTGATATCATGACGTTTAAACTTAATCTATTAGCCCAAAAACATGATACAATCATTGTACTAACATGATACAATCATTGGGCTAACACAAACGACTACCCGTACCTGTGGAGGAGGGGGTTAGTATATTGGAAAATATATTAGTGAACGGTCTTAACTTGACTTACCTAAACCAACACGGTAATCATGTGAAAACAGAGAAAATTATTATGTGGTCTTTCTATTTTTTTAGGACCAGTTAACAATTCATAAGGATATGTATATGAAACATAAATGTGTCATTTGACATGATGAATCTTACCCAAGGTTAACATCCTTCCCTACATCAATTGTTAGCATTCGTAATATATAAATATGTCACAAGTGTGTCCCTGCATCAATTGTTGTCCAACACCATAAAGGACTATACATGGTCTTGCTACTGAAGGTCCCATAATACCTCGTGCGTTAAGCACATTCCACATAATTTTCTCCTAGGCTGATTCGGTTTCGTTGTCCTGGTCTCTGTTCGAGGAAAGTCAAATCTTGTGCACAAGTTGTTCATAATCATTTAAATGCTTGAACAGTTTAACTATAAAATATATAAATGGTACAGAAACTGTAATAAAGCATTGTAAATCTCTACTTGTACAAACAATTTATTATCACGATAATCTCAATCTCTACTTAGTGATATTATGGTTGGTGATCCATCGATCCCAAACCATTATAAACCACATCCGACAAAAAATCACATCCATACCGCTTTCCATATGAAACTCTTACCACATAAATATCGTGCATAGATGTACTTAACAATTTACAGTTCAGTGATCCAATTCTTAGCATTTACAACATACAATATTCCATGTCTACAACAATTGTAAAATATTTCATGCTTCTATAACAACAAAACAATATTCCATGCCTCTATATAGCTAGTTAACAATAATCAGATTACTCTCTTTTATCTCTTGTTAATTTAAGCATTAACAATCTTAAGAAATATGAAAACAAAGTCTCAGAACAATTCTTTTTATTAAGTGTGAAGGTAAAAGAGAGAAGAACTAAAACCGTCCACCATTTGACGAATTGATTTTGTCCCGATCATATCATACATATTTCTGACCGATTCTTCCGTATGAATCCAAGTCCAATTAGGTCCTCCGAGCCAACAAGCGAGCACAATGCACCACGTAGAGCGGGACATTACACTGACGACCCGTATAAACCATATTTTGCAGCATCGGCTGATACGGATTCGATACGAACGATACCGATACATTTTGGCATGTCCCGATCCAATACCGACTGATACACGATACTGACCGATACTGACATTGGGGGTCTCTACATTGGGGGTCTCTTTTTAGGTCAATTCGGCAAATAAAATTGAACGAAAAAGACCAATCACCAAGGATGTAAAAGCATAGTAAGGTTATAAAAGCATGTAAAAAAAGAAATTTGTTGCATGTTAACCAATCGGCAGTGGTGACTAATATTGCATTCAATTTCAAAACTACTAAGAAAGAACACTAAAAATACTTAAATTATGACTAAATGTATAAAAAATATTTTCTTAATTGTTAATAATTTATTAATAAGTATTTGTTTTTCGATAAAAAAAACAATCCGATACATCGATCTAAAACCCGTCGATACTGTCGATCCCGTTACTAATAGGAATGGTTCGATAAGGATTCCGATACCGATATTGTGAACCTTGGTATAAACCTGTTTAATAATTGGATTATATTTGGGTTTAGGGTGCTGACCCCTTTCACCAGCTTTGACCTGTTTATATAATGGGAAAAAAGATCCAAAAGCCCAATCAATTTCTTTTGACACTCTCCAACAACAACCCACTTCTTTCTTTTCCACTCCCCATGAGAGTTATAGCAGCATGCCACATCCTCTTCCAATTTTCTTCTTCTTTGAACTCCTACAAAAATTCCTCCTCCATCTCATAGAGAAACTCCTCTCCTTGCTCGTTTTACTGTGGAGCACTGAGGATCTACAAATATGCCGTCTTCTCCTCACACATCCACCACCTCCTCCCTCCCACCTCTCACATTTGGCTCCTCCTTGCCGTGTTGCTGTGAGCGCCTCATCCTCCATGACCGCCATTATATTCTCCTCCTGGTTGCCAAATAGGTTGCCTAACTGTTCTTCTGCTGTCGCGCCTTCGATGCAGATAGCAGCTGTTCAAAGAAGATTAGGGTGAGTCTTAGTTATTTTTTAATGGGTCAAGTGGGTCGGGTTGAGTCGACCTGTTTTTTCACGGAGGGGGTATGATTTAGCTTAAATGGGTCAGACATAAACATGGTAAAGTGCAAAATATTCCTTAGATTTGTCTCATTAGCAAAATAAAATTCCATAGATTTTTTGCTCAATTTGACAACAAACGGTTTGATATTTGGATCAAATGACCCTCTCATGCCTACTTTCCGTTCCAACTAGATGTGGCTTTTAAAAAAAATCCTAATATATCCAAAATATCCCTAACTAATCTGTATATATTAATTTTGGGTTTAATGGCAGTTAAAGAGAGAATTTATTGTTATATTTAACTAATTTGTGTGTGTGTGTGTATATATATATATAAACGAAAAAAAAAATTTATATATATATATAAACGACTTACTTTTCAAATTATTTTTAATTAGTTAGTTTTTTTTAATTAATTACTTCTGTAATTTTGAGATAAAGTTAGTTTTTAAATTTCAGCGCTACTTTATGAACGGGGGGTTTTCAAGTTGTATTAAAAAAATCAGCGCTACTTTATGAACCGAGAGTGGGACTGCCCGGTCCCAGACCACGTTAGTGCTCGTCCCCCCTTGGTTCGTCAGGCATTTTTCCTAAAAAAATGTCACGCTCAAATTAATAGCGTTCGACCCCCCATTGGTGGGAATGAGACCCGATGCTAGCAGGAGGGGCTGGGCCCAATAGGGGGCTACGTCACACTCGCCCCCCCGGTTTGTTAGGCTTTTTCCTAAAAAGTAGTCACGTTCAAATTAATAACGCTCGGCCCCCTATATATTAATATAGATAATAACATGTTTTTATTTTTATTTTTTGAACCGTTTTATTTCTGAACAGTTCATTTTTGAACCGTTTCTAAGCCATTTTTAAATATTTAATATATTTTAGAATTTTGTTTTTATTTTTGCCTACGTGAGAAGGTACATACACGGCTAGAACGATTTTTGTATTTTTTTTGTATATACAAATACAAATTAGATAGAAAAATGTATATATTTATTTGTATATATGTATTTATATTAATAACAAACTAATATATACAAATAAATATATTAGTATACAAATAAATATAGATAATAACAAATAAATATAGATAATAGTAAATTAATATTGATAATAACAAATTAATATATACAAATAAATATAGTATTACCCATCCAAAACCTAATGGCCTTCCTCATCTCCCGCAAACAAAAAAAACCTAAACTAAACTAACAAGGATTTTTTTGCACTTTACCCTTAGGTTTTAGACGGGTATAATCGTCATTTCATATCGAATTTGACGTCCGTTAACGGCAGTAACCAAATTGGGTGTAAACTACACCAAATATAAATTTTGGATTTTTTTTTATAAAAATTATGGGTCTTTTTTTTCTTCAAAAATGGCTATCTAAGGAGGGGCTTTTGGCACTTTACCCGACATAAAAATGTCGGGTTCGGGTTTAGCATTAATGGGTCGACCCAGCTTTGACCCGACCCGACAAATTGCCACCCTTAGCAACCGCCTCCTCTAGACTTTCTCTCTCAAGCCCAAGACCACTCTCCCATGCCCCCTCAAGATAGTCTCCTCATTACCTTGGCCCCTCAACGGCCTCAAGCGGAGAAGAATGAGTCTTTGAAGTCAGGGCAGATCGTAGACTTCAAGTGGAACCCCACAGTCGAGGTTGACATTGCCACTGCTGGAGATGCCTTACAGCTCCTCTTTCCTCGGAGGCCTCTACTAGGTTATGCGAGGCCAATGAGTATCATTTCAGCAGCAAGCCCGTCGTCTATGGTGGCGGGGGTGATCCAGGTCGTCACCAACATCAACTCCAACCTCACCCTCAAGCTTCTCAGTGTTGCATTAGGTGAACATATACAAGCCAGATCTTTGGAAGTAGTTCTTTGATTTCCTCAAACATTCTTGTTATGGCTTCATAATTTGGCTCTAGCAATCAATCCTACGAGAATGGCTGTTTCATTATCATAATATTGTTGGAGATTGACAAAGATATACAGACATATTTCTCAATGATGTTTGATACTGTACATCTATTGATTAGAAAAAAAAACATTGTGATAAAGGCTTTATTCTTTATGATGATATGTTCACTGGAAAGCTTAGTTATGTTCTTGTTAATCTAAAAAGGAATGACATCTTTATTGCACAGATACAAATGTAAATGTGTTATGAATCTGTTGTATCTATAAAGGAATGGCATCTTTATTGCATTAATTCAGTAATTTAGGAGTTTCAAGATGTGTTGTGAATCTGTTGAGTTAGGTGACATTACACATAATTGCTGACATGTGTGTTTTCTATGTACCTAACCAGGAACCAAGAAGAAGTTGATGCGATCATGCTTGAGATTGATGGAACTCCAAATAAGTCAAAGCTAGGTGCTAATGCCATTCTTGGAGTATCCCTAAGTGTGTGCCGGGCTGGTGCAGGAGCTAAAGGAATTCCTTTATACAAACATATCCAGGAAATATCAGGAACAAAGGAGCTTGTTATGCCAGTTCCAGCTTTCAATGTGATAAACGGTGGCAGCCACGCTGGAAACAATCTGGCAATGCAAGAGTTTATGATATTGCCTGTAGGCGCAAGTTCATTTGCTGAAGCTCTTCGCATGGGCAGTGAAGGTAATTTTACTGTGGTCTTTTCTTTGAAGTTTGTTGTCTATACAATTGTACTAGAAGAAGAGATGCATTAAGCATTTTTATTGTTGTCTTCTTGTTTCATTTTTGAAGTTTGTTGTCTATACAATTGTACTAGAAGAAGAGATGCATTAAGCATTTTTATTGTTGTCTTCTTGTTTCATTTATGTTTTAGTTCTTCATTTCAAGTCGTTATTTACCCATCAAGTTGTTGGATTCTCAAGTTGATCGTCTGAGCTATGGCTGTATCATGGCATGTCTATGGTTAATGCTCTAAGGTTATATTAATTTCATTATATTGAATGTGCAAACAGTTTATCATACTCTGAAGGGCATTATCAAGGCTAAATACGGACAAGATGCATGCAATGTTGGAGATGAAGGTGGCTTTGCTCCTAATGTTCAGGATAACAGGGAGGGATTGGTCTTGCTTATAGATGCAATAGACAAGGCTGGTTACACTGGAAAGGTATAGGCGATGTAGGATGCTTAGCCGCATCTTACAGGATTAGTCTTGTTTTTTCTTCGTTCTTATCTTTTCGCTTCATTATTGTCATTAATTTGAGCATCCTCCGGCACAGATCAAAATAGGGATGGATGTTGCAGCTTCAGAGTTTCTCACAAAAGAGGGAAAATATGATCTGAACTTTAAGAACCAGCCAAATGATGGAGCTCATGTCCTCACTCCTCAAGCTCTTTGTGAACTCTACCAAGAGTTCGTCAGAGACTTCCCTATTGTGTCTATAGAGGATCCTTTTGATCAAGATGACTGGCGTTCTTGGGCATCACTGCAATCTTCAGTTGATATCCAAATAGTCGGGGATGATTTATTGGTGACTAATCCAAAGAGAATAGTCGAGGCAATTCAGAAGAAGGCTTGCAATGGTCTACTTCTAAAGGTAAGTTGTTTCTATCGTCTATTATAATGAAATCATATACTTGATGTTCAAGATGATTAAACTCCTTTGATACTTGATTTTGTTTTTGGTACTTCTAGATTATGTACATATTCCTTGTAATTTCATTCAGACCGATTACTTAATTGCTTCACAGCATAGCCTATAAAAGAAAGAACAACTATTTTATAACATTATACCATTTCATGTTGCACATATTTCTCCTTTTCTAGGTACCTACATATTTGTGTTCTTTCTGTTCTCTTTGATACATGCACACTTTTCATAGATTATTACATGCTCTATATCTGCATAACAGTTAGGCAAAGACTTACCTTAGTGGGGGGGGTGGGGGGGGGGGGGGGGGGGGGGGAGGGGAGGGGATGGAGGCTAGACTGAGAACAAGAAAATAATCCCTTTTATTGCCTCGACTTTTATTTTCCAGTTTTAGTGTTTTTTGTTAGAAAGTTGCCATGTTGAAGTTGGTAGAGGCTGCATGCATCACACCTAATAAACAATCACTTGACACTTAATACTTTAACACAATAATGCATTGACACTTGGTACTTGTAACATATGTGAAACATTGAAACGTTTTTAAGTTTTAATCCAAGAAAAGAACTAATTATCTTAACGTCCATGTTCTGCACTTGTATCTTCATTGAACTTGGACACCATTTTTATGGTAATATTTAGCTACTGCATTCTTGGTACTGATAACCACCTTTTCAACCATTCATGAAGCCGATTCTCATTAGCACAGAGCTTATATCCACCACTTTTATGATGGTTGCAGGTTAATCAAATTGGCACAGTAACTGAGTCTATCAAAGCTGCTCTGGATTCTAAAGCTGCAGGTTGGGGGGTGATGGTCAGCCACCGAAGTGGCGAGACAGAAGACAATTTTATAGCTGATTTATCCGTTGGATTGGCAAGTGGGCAGGCAAGTCATCTGATACTTACGATACCTTGTGAATTATAGTGTGAATTATGGGGTGCTGTAATTAACTTTTCCTTTTGTAATGCCTTGCAGATTAAGACAGGTGCCCCCTGTCGCAGTGAGCGATTAGCCAAGTATAATCAGGTAACAAGGAGTTTCTATCTATTTAAAAATTTCCTTTTTCATAGATTATTGATACAAATATGCACGTCTATTGCGGCATCATCTCAGATGGTCTGTCTGAGACCTCATTTAAACGTAAAACAGGATAATGTTTCTTAACAATTTTAGTTCGAAACAATTATTTAATAGAAGATGTCATATAGATTTGAATTTCATATTAGAATTGGGGAACCTTTGTTCATTTTGTGTGTGTTAGAACATGCAAAAGGAAATGGACCAGAGTTCTTTAGATAGATATATAGATTGCTCAAGTAACTGAGGAGAAGACCCTTGATAGAGCTGAATAGAGGAAACAGACTCATGTAGTCAATCCCAAAAGTTTTGATAAAGGGTTTCCTGTAGTTGCTGTTGTAGCATGCAAAAGTAATAAATAACATTGACCCAAGGCCATGTGGTATGAATCCTTTTTGCCCATTGCTAATGGCTAAATCGTTCACCTTTTCTCACAAGTTTCATTCTTATCTGCTTTGCTTCACCCTGAAAGATCATTTATGACCCTTCCACAAACCCAAATGGTAACCATTGAGGGATAGTGTTTATCTTCATTTACTTGGCTATTTCATTTTATTTACATCTGTATGACTTATTTCTTTATTATTGTGACTGCAATGTCTGATGATGTGCTTCTTCCATCTGTATGACTGGGATGATAATCTTAAGCTACTATCATTTAAGCTTATTGGAGAACTTGCATTTCATTGCAAAATCTGTAAATGACATGTCTGATTCATTGCAATGTAAAAGGAAAGAAAAACTGACAGTTACTTAAGACAACTAGGTAATTAAAGTTGAATAATTCAGTACGATAAGGCACCCATTAAGGGACAGGAATTTCTTTGCAAAAGTTAATACATCTAAGAACTTTCTGATCCATGAGAAAACATCCGGAGACCTGCATTCACATATCCATGTAAATGCAACTTAAAGTTTTGATGTACATTTTACATTCATTATTTTGCATTTAATGACAAACTCTTCTTTCTTTCTCTTGACTTTGTCTAGCTCCTGCGTATTGAAGAGGAGCTCGGAAATGTGCGCTATGCTGGTGAAGGTTTCAGATCTCCATGAACAATGGTGTGATTGTCGTTTACATTTTTATTGGGAATAAGGTACCTGCCAAAAACATTGCAAGAGTTATGCAGGTCAACCAAGAGCCAGAAAGATTTTGTATTCGATCAGTTTGATGCATCCAGGGTGGCATTGCTAATCTTGAGTGCCTTAAGCTGTTCTTTTTCTGTAAAAAAAACATTGAGTTATAAAATGTTTATCATTTGATAAGATCACTGCATAAGTAGTCGTCTTCACTGCTATCTTTTGGTTGAGTTCTGCTTGTCTTTATCCCTCGTGAACATCTTCAGACCGAAAAGGGTTAAATGTAAGAGTAATATACATAAATTTGATTAACTTATTGTCTGATTATGACCTTTCTAAAGTTTTGCTGATTCATCTTTCTATGTTCTGATATACTATGTTCATTGTACAATCTAACTTCTGCTTGCTTGTACAATCTGTGTTATAAAATGTTGATAATGTTCGATGTACTATATTCATTGTAATATAAACATTCTTGTGGTCATATAACATTCAGGAATGCCAGTTTCTGGAAGAGCTGCTTTTGTGAGAATTTTTGTTAGTGTTTAACTGGCAAGATTGCTGAAACGGTGTGATTTAGTACACTATGTTAGGTTTTAATTGCGAACAACATAGAACAGTTGTAGAAGTAAAAGAAACTGGCATTGGTAAAAAAACCAGACAACAAGAAGCTAGGAAAACTTGTAATCTTGGATGAATCGTTGGCTTGATGTTCAAACTTTGTTTCACATAAATCTGGATTCATTGGGATGTTTATTTAATGTGATAATGACGGAACCAAACATGGGAGAACTCATCCTAAAAGCTTAGCCACTAAGATTATATAACCCACATTGAGTTGTCTATATAACTTTGTCCACATAATTGATGTGGTACTAAAGGATCACAATTCCATCATGCTCCAGCCCACGTAAGCTGGATTCCCATGCGAACAATGTCATGCCGGTGTCACCACCTGCGTCATACTATTGGGAGAACCATTTGATACGAATTTTGGGAGAACTCATTCTAAAAGCTAGCCATTAGGAGGAGAGATTCTAATATTATATCAACCCACATTGAGTTCCATATATAATCAACGTGGGACTAACGGATGGAAATATCGCAAATGCATACTGACCGATGTGGGACTAACGGATCTGATCGTAACAAATGCATACTGCTGAACCATGAGGTATCCGTATAGTCGATGATTTATACTTGATTATTTATTAAACGCCAACTGCCCCCCCCCCCCCCCCCCCCCCCCCCCCCCCCCCCCCCACCCCCCCTCCCCCCCCCCCCTACCACCACCACCACCACCACACACACACACACACACACACACACACAAAACCAACTACGTACTGATCCTAAATCCTCAACTAAGTAAACCTTCTCAAAGAGGTGAACTCCAGAAAATCTTAAAAAGTCAGCTGGTTGCTAGGAAGGCCTTTTGGTCAGTGACATTAACAAATAAGTAAAATTTACCACCTCTAACCAGTTTGTGCCCTTAATACACTTTGGGGATGTTGATATTGAAAAGGACCGAATTACTTACTGTTCCACGATATGATAGATTTCTTCTCCGTTATCATTGTCTATATTATCTTGATCTTGAATTTTGTGAAGGGTCCAAGTATTGGAATAATATAAACATATAACACTTAACACTGTAGTTTTATTAAACTGTCGGGGACTTTAACATGGTATTTGGGCGTATTGGAAAAATGTAAATATATTACCCTCACGACAACTCTGTAGTTTTATTAAACTGTCGGGGACTTTAACATGGTTTCATAACATTCCATCTTCAAGCTATTTTTAAGTGGAACTTAAAAAAAAGTTATTGCTGTGTCAATCTAGCGCTCAAATCATAAAATGAGCATTCCACCTGTGGACATGCAGTGTTATTCTTTTACTGTTCATATGCCATGTTTATATTCCCAGTCAAGTGCTTCGGAAGTTGTTATCTGCAAAAGTACTTCAAAGTTGTGATGAGAGTTGAGGATCATATAAGAAACACATGCTTATTCATGTATCTTCTTCATTCTTCTTTGACTTTTTTCATATTGATTGTTTTGCTAATCTTGCATTGTATAGTTCAATATATTTATCGCCATACCTTTTCTGGATATGAAGAGAGAATTCTGAAGAGATGCATGTGTTATCAAACTAAGTTCACATGAGAAACCTCTAAATAAAATATTCTCTTCAATCTGAGCTCGACTCATTTACCGATCTCAAGTATTCTGTACTAGTGAAGAATCTCATAGATCTCAACCTAACTTCTAGAAAAAGAGATTCTCATGATTAAAGTTCTTTTTCTAATACCATTTAACAAGTAGTATTACTACAGCAAGCAAGCAAGCACTTGTTATACACTGAGTAAAGAATGCTTAAAAGGCTAAAGAAAGATATCTTGCTCTGATCTCTTCTACTAAGTGGCTATTACTAACCTTTGGCCTATCTTTTCTCTTGACTACTCAATTATTGGGATACATTAGTACTTTACTTCTAGTACAATGTAGATAATCTTTGAAACTTTGATTTGGTTTCGAGTGTTGGTTATAACAATTTAGATCATCTTTAACACTTTCCTGTTTTCCATCTATTTCCAATTATTTTCTCTCTTCAACTATTAATGTATGACTAGTTAATATGGACTCCTATTAAATCTGCTGCGCGCATCAGTTGCTTGTTCTCTTTACTACTTGAAAATTGAACTTGTGGATAATTGATTACATATTTATGATTTATATTTTTAACCTTGTTCATTGTTCAGACTGGTGCTAGATTCATGCTTGTATCTGATTGCAATTTTATCCAAAAGGGTTTTCCTGGATGGAGTTTTGTTTACTGGCAATAATAGGCTTTTCTTGTTAAAGAGTATCATTGATTTTCAGCCAAAGTAGCTTAGTATTGTTAACAGAAAACAATACCCAGGATAGTGTTTGAGGAAGACATCTAAACATGATAAGAATCTACCATTTGCTGTTAAATAATGGATAGTAACGGAAACAAATCAACAATATTGATTTTATTAATGGATGTTATAAAAAGTAATACAACTATGAATATATTAGATGGAGAACCGATCTATATCCGTATAGGAGAATGAATCTATATCCATAAAGGAGAAGAAATCTAATCATATTTTAACACCCCCTTCAAAATCATGATGAGTTAAACAACATGGGTTTGTCCAATAGAAACTGAAACCATGGAGTGCGATGTGACTTTGTAAAGAAATCTACCACTTGATCAATGGAGGTCATATGTGGTAGAGACAGTATCTGCCAAAAAATATTCACGGACAAAATGACAATCAATCTCATTGTGCTTTATTCGTCCATAAAAAATTGATTGTTTGGAATTTGTGTAAAACTCATGTTATCACAGTGAAGAGGCGTAGGTCCTATAGGAGTAATGCCCATATAAGAGAGAAGTCTGCATACATGAATGATCTCCTTGGTGGTGGTAGCCATTGTTCTATACTCTGTCTTAGTAGAAGAACATACAACAACGGCTTATTTCTTGCTTCGCCATAAAATCAATGAATTGCAAAAAAACACAAACAAAATTTTGTAGTAGATCATCTGGTGGTCGGATCACCTACCCAATTTACATTAGAAAATACTCGAAGCTGTAGGCTAGATTTAGAAGGCATAAATAATGAGCGTATAATGGAGCCCTGAAGATATCGGAGAATCCAGAGTAAGGCACCATAGTGAGCTGATCGAGGCGTGAAAACGAATTGGCTAACAACACTAGCTGCATAAAAAATATCTGGCCTAGTCAAACAAAGATACACAAGTTGACCCACTGCCCGTTTGTAGCGAGTATGATCAGTGAGAGGCTCACCATCTGTAGGACAAAACTTCACATAAAGCTCTAAAGAAGTATCAACTGTCTGACTATTCGATAAACATGCAGATGAAATAATCTCTAAAGTATATTTTTGCTGAGAAACGGGATACCCCTCTTTTACTTTGTGCAATCTTAAGTCCACGATAGTAGCAAAGATAACCAAGGTCCTTCATTTGCAACTGCTGATAAAGGTACCGCTGAGTAGCTGCAATCCTTGCTGAATCATCATCAGTTAAAATCATATCATCCACATAGAGTAAGAGAAGAACTCGTTCGTGTGGTGACGACTGCACAAACGAAAAATGATCCTGAGAACACTTCTGAAAACATGCCTCATGAATAGCACTCCAGAAACACTCAAACCAAGCCCGGGGAGCTTGTTTAAGACCATAGATAACACGACGAAGGCAACAAACATTTCCCGGCAGAGTAGAGAGACATGGAGGGCTGTATATAGACAACCTCAAATAAAGAACCGTAAAGAAAGGTACTCTTCACATTCATGTGATAGAGTGGCCAACGACGAACGACAACAACTAGTAATGTACGAACTATGGTCATCTAAGAAACAAGGACAAAGGTCTCATCATATTCAATCCCATGCTCCTGTAACGTAGCCCGAAGTCGATCTCCGGGTATCCACATCCCCAGCTATATCAATATCGGAATAACCAACAAGCATTGGCTTGTCACTCCCAAATGAAAGTATCCAATTGCTAGTGCCTTGAAGATATTGAAGTATCCAATTGACCACACTCTAATGTACCTTTCCTGGATTAGAAATATACTTGCTAACCATACCAACTGCATGAGCAATATCTGGCCTTGTACATACCATGGCATACATTGTAGTGTCCTTCTTCTTGCGGTCCACTATGTAAACTCATGGCTTGCTAAATTAGTCTTGACTGAGTTTGGGAAAATATTTGCCAGTATCGATTGATCACAGATGAAATGCAATAAACATTTCTAACTGATGGATCGGCTTCTATTGAAATGAGTCCAATAGTTTTTGTTGGATGTTTTCTTTCGCTGTTTGATTTTGATGAATGCATTTTTATGTGTTTTCGATGATTGGTTTTCATTGTTCACTTTTATCGTATTTCGTATTCATTTCGAATCATGAAAGAAAGAGATCGAAGTATGCTGATAAAATGTTAGTATCAATGTAGGATGCATAGGTAGAACATGATCGGTGCGTGAAGTCCCTCCTTCTCTCGAATAAGATTCAATCTTATTGGTGAGTCGCTTTGACCGAGCTACCATTTATCTCTATGCCTTAACAAAATGATCTCTAGTTCAATCCTTGTTGCATCTCCGTAATCAATGATACCGTAACAACAAAATATAAGAATAAAGAAATAAATCAATGCTAAATCATAGAACTGTTGCTTCACTTGTTTTAATATGAATGATTACATGTTCTATTACTATGCTGGTAAGAGATTTCTGTTAATGCTACAAGAGTTACAAGATAGAGATGTTACGGCTTGCCGTATAGAGAATAGAAATGAGAGTAAATGGTAATGCTGAAATGTTGCATAGTTGTTATAATAGAGATTTATCTGATAGTGTTGCATTCATGCATTGGTCCTGGACAACTTATGCACAAGGGCAATCTCCAAGATCGATTCTGGGGCACTGAAACTGCTCAGCCGGGGGGGGGGGGGGGGGATTAGAGTAACACCCTGAGGTAAAGAGACCTCACGATCAGGGGGTGTATAGAGTGTCCAATAGCGACAAGCTGAACCAAAGAGTCACAATGACTAAACATGGGGAACGACCCATGGACCACCATGTAGTTAGGTTCATGCATATAGTGAGATTTAATGCAAACCTATCACCGAATGCAGAGACGAAACGTAAGTATTATTTAATATATGCAAATTGTGCTAATCCTTATCTTGTGCAGAGATAGATCGCCGGCCGTGGGTAAGATTTTAATTATAAGTGATAGTTTTACGTGTTTATGTTTCTTAATATGAATTGCTTAAAAAGAACCTAGACAAGTAGAAAGATCACTAATAATAGATGCTAGCCTCACTGTCTACTTAGTGCAGATTTATGTGAGTTCGACCATTGCTGCTCACCAGTACGTGTATACTAACCCATGTTGTGGGCACCATTTCAGGTAAGCACGAGACAAGAGGAATTTAGGTGAGGCGATAATGCTCGTCCAACCCAATAGAGCTTGTGGATCGTCTCAAAGCTGTTTTCAATTCAAGTATAGTAGTTTTCTTTCTGAAGGTGTCTTTATGTTTTATTTAATAAAGGAATATAATGTATGGACATTGTGGCTATTTTCAAAAAGAGTTTCAAATAGAAATATGTAAGCCAGTCAGGGCATTTTGAGTCACAAGCTTTGTATTTTGTATCCTATCAAGTTATTAATTAAAGTACTTATGTTTCAAATCTGTGTATCAAATTTGGTTTTCTACATTTAAATGTTCTGCATGCGTTGTGTTTTGTTTAGTCTAGTTGTATTATGCAGATACTGGCCTTGTGCAAGCACAACTTAGGCTTGCACGACATCACGCCCAAGCGAGGACAATCGATTTTGCAGGGATTAAAGCGAGGACAAACGATCCTGCGAAATCGAGGCATGACATACATGAGACATCCCACAGTTAAAGCATACGGAACTCGCACTTCATATCGTTCTTTTCATCCTCGATAGATGGATACTGCTCTGCAGTGAGCTTAATGTGAGCTTCATGGAGATTGCTCACTTTCTTCGACCCGTCCATCCTGAAATATGGAAGTACCCAATGAACATACTTATTTTAGGACAACCACAACAACTTGTACTCTCTCTCTCGGCTGATCTCAATTCTAAGAATAGTCTTAGTTGTGCCCAAATCATTCATAAAGAAGACCACATCCAGTTAACACTTCAACTCCGCTATCCTAGTGATATTTTGACCCACTAATAGCATATCATCCACATAGAGCAATATTATTATGAAATCATCCTTAGTAAATGCTTCATAAACACACAATGGTTCGATGTCATCCATGTGTATAACCATGATCCCCTATAAATGATTCAAACTTTTTGTACCACTGCCGCGGAGCCTGCTTCAGACCAAACAAGCTTTTCTTCAACCGGCAGACGAAATATGACTTGCACTATTATTAGAATTCCTGGGACTGCTCCATGTATAATTCATTCTCTAAAACATTGTAAAGGAATATTATTTTTACGTCCACTTCCTCAACCTCTAAGTTGAAACTGTCTTCTAACTCTAGCACCACCTAAATAGATGATAACTTGACGACCAACGAGGATATTTTATCAAAATCTATGCCCTTTTGCTGATTGTTTCTTTTACTACTAGCCTTGCTTTGTAGCAAGGGCAAGTAGAATCTTTTGTCTGCTTCACTCTGAACACCCATCAGTTCTTCAAAGTCTTCTTGCCCTTTGGCAACTGCACTAGCTCATAAGCGGTGTTTGCTTCTAAGGAACTCATCTTCTCATGCATTGCATGTATCTACTTCTGCCTGTATTCATTTTTTTATCGCCTCTACGAAGCTTTTGATATCTCCTCCATCAATCAATAACACATACTCATATGACGGTACCTTGTGACGGTCGACGCTCTCTCATGCTCCTTCTCAATGAAACATCTGGTGTTGGCTATATGCCAAAAATCTCATTTTCTTTAGTAATTGCACCTTCGACTGCTCATCCTCTTGAGGTTTTCCTTGATCATCATCAAAGGCTGATAACCAAGGTTGGGAGAATCTTCATGTATTAGCTCCCCATAATTGGATCCTCTGCAGTATCCTTTAGAAACAGCTCGAAGTGTGATGACTCTAACTCAGAAAATTTCTCAACCCCATAAGGCATCTGGAAGATGACTATATGATGGCTCCTTACTGTACCAAACTCTATTAGGCATAACATCCTAAAAAGGAGCACTAGGAGATAATAACGTAAACAGTAGTATTGAAAGCCTCACCCCAATAACTGTCTAGTAAGTTTCCTTCTGATAGTAAACACCGTATCCTCTCCATTAGTATCTTGTTCATATGCTCGGCTATATCATTAAGATGCGGTGTCTTTGGTGGAGTCTTCTGGTGTTGAATTTCTTGTTCTCTGCAGTAAGCATCAAAGGGACCAATATATTTGCGGCCATGATCGGACCGAACACACTTCAACTTCTTGTCTGTCTCACTTTCAACAAAGGTCTGAAACTCTTTGAAATAGGTCACACCTAATCCTTGATCTTTATAACATAGATCAAAACTTCCTAGAACAACCATCAATAAAAGTTACATAATAGAAAACACCATTATTTGTTTTTACCTTTATTGGATCGCAGACATCCGAGTGAACCAACTCGAGCAACGTCGACTTCATTGAAATGAGTGACTTTGAAAAAATACCCTAATTTTTTTTCCAGCCATGCAGTGCGTACACCTCTCCAATTTTGTAGACTTGTGCCCCAGAATCACTTTCATATTCAACAAATAGCTCATTCCTTTTTTTGCTAATATGGCTAAGCCATCTGTGCCACAACTTGATAGACACATTACTTATTGTGTTCATGTGTCTCCTGTAGTGTCCCGCTCCACGAAGGCACTAGATAAACAGAAAAATCAGATTGCTGACTCTACAACAGAAGACGATTGATCTAGGTGAGTGGACAGAGACTCATTTTCTGATTCACTTACGCCTAATAAGAATCTGAGTTTTTGAATGAATGTTATTGCTAATAACAAGATGGTAATCATTGAGTATGCTTATAAGAGATTTCACATGTTGCTATGCTAAGAATAAAAAAAGGAATAATCTGCATGCTAAGAAGAAGACTTGTTGCCTGCTAAAAGTAATGATATGATGCCTGCCGCCATGCTAAAGTTAGAATGTTGCCTCAATCAATGAACTGTTGCCATGCTAATAAGAACATAAAAGAAATTACTTATATGCCCCAAATTTATATACTTTTAAAGGTAAATGATATGCTAAATCTACACAGAAATGTTATTATGTTTTCAAATAGATGAACGCATGCTTGTCCCTCAAAGATGTTCTGAATGCTAAGCATGTACAGACGGACTTGTACTGTCACGATCCACTCCCGAATAATTGGACACGAGTCGGACACGTCCAGCCTTCGTCGATGGACACGACGAAGTAAGCTGTACAATACTAAGGAAAACTCCAAGTCACAATGTAATGTAAACATCCACAGCTTTATATATAACGTTTCCAGAACGATCACCATTATCCATCAATCAAATTATACAATGTTATCCGGAGACAAATTCGGTAAAATAAAATATACAATGATGAAATCATAAAAATATACAATCTCCAGAAAAATAAATAAAATAAAGCCTACAATAACCAATGATATCACTGTGCTCCATGTGGCCTCAAGCTCACATGCAACGTATCATGTCAGAAAAAGAGCAAAGTACAACCCCGACAAGAACAATATACAATGTAATCTTTAATACAGAATACAAGGTGAAACTAGTGTACGAGAACTGAAAATGTAACTATGGTACCATAAATGAAATGTAAAACTGCAGGCAATGGACGCGATAATCAATATGCAAGACAATGAATATGGCTATCAATGAACAAGACAATGAACACGACAATCAATACAAGTGTGACATTTTGAAATATTAAACTAATGTGTGACCAGCTAAGGACCGCAATCCACAATCAATCAATGCACAATCAATTCTACAAGATCTGGCTTAATCGTACGTGAGGTGTATCTCGTGTGTATCTCGTGTTGGGTGTGGTCACACAAAAGCTAATATTTCCCCCAATTCCCGCAATAAATAATGACTCACAATACCTATGTTGGGTGTGGTCACACAAAAGCTAATATTTCTCCCAATTCTCGCAATAAATAATGACTCACAATGCAATGAACAAGGTACAAGACAATCGTGTGTATCTCGTGTCCGATATGAGAACATGGCACATGAATGTAAGACAGAAAGACAAAGTAAAAGTCGAGTCGGTGTACTTGCCTCGCTTTGGAAGCACGAGAGTAGTACTGCATGGATGATCATCTGGTATTTTTGTACAATTTGTTAGGGTTAAAATCAAGGCATTAGCTAATCATACAATATATACGTTTAAATATCTTAACTTATTTATTTAGAAGTAATTTGACAATTTAGAATTTATTTATCACAAGAGTAACAAACTTACTAGTTTTCTTTTGAGAAATACTACTAGTGCGATAATACTCTTTAAAAAACATATTTTATCCATTTAGATATTAATGAAAATACTTTTTAAGAAACCTTTTTAGAAGATATTTGCTAGCTAATTATTTGTTAAGCTATCAACTAGTTATATATCCATAACTGGTTAACAATATTTAGAAAATATATATTATAGTTTGATCAAGATACATATTAGTGAAAATACTTTTAAGCTATATTTGCAAGAAATTTTTTATAAAATAAGTATAACCTAGAACTTGAAGAATAATTTAAATCTAGACAAAATAAATACTAGTAAAAATGCTTTAAACCTTATTTTTTTAACAAATTCATTTATTAAGAATATTCATAAAATACTTGCTAGCTAAAATCAATCTTTACAACAATTTAGATGTTATGATATTAGCAAAATGATTTTATAACAACTATATGTTTTGGCAAAGCATTTATTAATAAAATTAACCATGATAATTAATAACAGCACCAATAATATCACTAATAATAAATAACCAGCCCAAAGATTTATTGACTGCAGCCCATAATTCATATTAATATAACTCTAATATCCCCAGCCCAGCCTTCTCCATAATCCTAAACAACACACTACAGCCCAACCTCGGATCAACCTGACCCAGCCCATGAGCAAAGGCCTCTACACAGTCCAAAAACAAAGGGTCAAACTGAATACTCAGTCACAGTCCAAAAAAACAAAAACAAAGGGTCAACTGAATACTCACATTCCCGAAGAGTCATTGGCTCTTCGATTTTCGAAGAGGCAACTGTCCTCTAATCAAGCCGAAAGGTCACCCAACCCCTCCATGATTACTCTCTCTACTGTACAGCCCAACCTATGAAGGCTCATAACCCTCAACATTCTCTCTCTCTTCCTCACTTAATTTTCTCTCAGCCGCAAAAGCTCACAGCCCCTTTTTTTTCTATCACAATTTGAAAGGAAAGCCTATGCACAACACTCCTCAATCCCTGCTCCTCAACCTCCTCTCCAAAACTCAATAATATAGAAGGTGAAAAAGGAGAAGAATAAGAGGGAGTAGACGAAAACGGGAGGCTTATATCGGCTCCAGGCGCGGCTACTTTGAACGGAATTAGTCGGAGATCAAGGGCGGCCGGATGCAACGGAGTGGAGGTGGCGATCGGTTGCGATGAATGGTGAAGATCAACGCTCCTCAACGGGAACGACCGGATCTGGTGGTAACTCGGCGAGTGGCGATGCTCATGGCAGTGCCGTCTTGGGAGAAATGCCGGAAAGGTCCGATCTGATGGCGGCGAGACCTCGTCTCCGGTGGCTCGAATTCTAAAGGAAGGCGCAGAGGAGCAGACAGGATCCGGATACGAGATGCGACTAGAGCTCCAGGTCCAAGTCGGGGACGCCGAGGGGCCACGAAGAGCTGTGGCCATGGGAACCCAGTGGCTAGGAATGGTAGGGATGAAGCGGCGGTGGATCGAAGTTGGCATTCGCCGTGGCTGGGATCAAGCGGAACGGCTCCGGTGGATCAGAGGTCGACCGGCGGGATTTCGATGACGTGGTTATGGATCTGGCTGGTGGAGAGCGGCGTCGAGTCATCTCACGCGAGGTGCTGCTGCAAAGGTTCTCGATCTCGGCGGAGCTCGCAACTCCTTGGCGAGATGGCGAGAGACGGAATGCTTTGGCGATGGTGACTGGCGACCGTGGGGCGATGATGCAGCCTCTCGGTGATGGCTAGGCGGTTCGTCATCTCCGGTGAGACAGCGGCGACTGACGACCGGGGATCGGCCAGGAGCAGCAGTGTAGAACAGTGAACAAAGTGATGTGTTGGAAAGGGTGTCAGTGACTAGTGTCAGAAAATAATATAATAATAATAAAAATAATTGTTCAATATTTATAATAGAAAATTAGAGTGTTCTCTAAGCAGCTGAGTGGCACCCTCTGTAATATCAAACAGATCTGAGGGCAATTGGGATTGAAGAGTAACTAACTTGTAACTGCATAATTAATTTGTAACAAACTAACTAATATATAACTGATTAATTAACTGCCAAATTAATTACTAACAGATTATTAACAACTAAGAAATAATAATAACTAAACAATAAAATCATAACAATTTATCTCTAAAAATTTAGTAGGTCCATGTCCACAGACCAGAGCCCCGAGTTTCGGGAGGCCTAATTAGAAACCCAATTAATCAATAAACAAAATAATGATTTAAACTTAGTTTAAAATACACTCAATTACTCATGAGGATAACCCTAATTATTAAAAGTATAATTACAAATTAATTAGTAATAATAATTAACACTATTAGGTATAATTACTAAGGAAAAATTTAAACTATATTACTAACAAACTATTTGATGAAAGATTTAACAAAATAAAGATTTAATAATGTTTAATACATACATGTGTTTTGAAAAACAACAAAACATTTTTAGGTAAATTATTAACAAATACATTTAGAGTAGTTCAATCCATAACTTAGCTAATTAATCTACTATTAGAATATTTATTCACATATTGCATCTAACAAATGAAAAATTATTATTGAATTACTAATCATTAAAAAAAGAAAATCAAGATTTTAGAGAATAAGTTTAACCAAAGATCGAGATCAATTTAATTAACCAATTTCAAGATAACAGTTTTACTAAAAGCAAAGAAGAAATTCTTTTTAGAAATTTTTTCAATAATTTCAAAAATATACGAAAATAGGTTTAGGGAGTTACATGTACAGGTTGCAAAGAGAAATGGAATATCTAGGAGCTTCGGCTCTGAATCAAAAAAAAGAGAAGACAGAGTCATAGGTCTGTCGTTCAAAGAAAAAGAAATATTAGAAAGTGGAATGTTTGCTCAAAGATGAAATGTTGCCTCAAAGAGTTTATCTGATAGATGTAGTATTCATGCATTGGTCTCGGACAACTTGTGCACAAGGTCACTAGATCTCTCGATGGTTTCTAGGACACTGGGAGTCGATCGACCTAGGAGATATTGTCTAGACATCCTGAGGTACAAGAAACCTCGGGTGTTGCATCCCGTCCACTAGCGACAAACAGAACCCAAGTGTCACAGCGGCTAATAATGGGAATACCCATGGACCATCATATAGATAAATGTTGATTAGTGCAGAGCTAAACCCATGAGTCACAGCTGCCAATCGAGTCTGCATGTGTTGATAACGATTTTGCTAAGAGCTAACGATGAAGAGACGAACATGAAAGAATGTTGGTTATATTATGTTTATGCTAATCCTTGTCTTATGCAGGGATAGACCGTCGGCTATGGTGAGAATCACTGAAGAGTGATATATTTATTGCTAAGTTTTCTGAACATGAGTTGCTTAAAAAGAATAACATGTTGCAAAGAATTGCTATGTTCCGTTCAAAGAAAAGATATGATATCATGCTTGTCATTGACCCTAAGAGTTGCTCAAACAAAAGAAATGATTATGGTTCATGAAACATGCTGCGCACTTCACAAGAATGAAATATCCCTTGTATGCTTGAGAATGAATGAAATGAACTGTGGCTTTTCAAAGATGTTTTCAAAAGATGTAAACTGACTCTGTACTGCATGAAATGAACATAGGTAAAAGTAGCAAGATCACATCACAAGAAATGCTTTCTCACTAAATGAATTAGTGGTCGTTTAAGACAAATGTAACCTTTGTTCACAATCACCAGTATGCTGATATACTGAACCATCATCAGTCTGCATGCAGGTGTAAGACGCATCGAGAAGGATAGTCCGAAGCGATAGCCCGAACCTCATCCTTAGGAGCCAGAAATCAGAAGAGATGCCAAGAGATGGACATCTGTTTGAAAGAGTTGCTTTTGTATATAAAGGGATGTAATGTATAGAACGGGATCATTGAAATCTGTAAAGTTCTGAGAGAATGTAAGCATTATATCAGAGAGAATTGAGAGCTTGTAATCTGTTTAAATGAAATCAATTAAGAGAATTTGTTTTTGCTACCTTGTGTTCAATAATGTTCGCTGCTACTTCAAATATCTGCTTAATGTTTCGCTGCACTGTTGACGATATTTGTCTATCTTGTCTTGTTACAGGTCTTGGCCTTGTACAAGCGCAACTTAGGCTTGTACGATATCACGCCCAAGCGAGGACGAACGGTCTCACAGAGTCGAAGCGAGGACAAAAGGACTCCGCGGGATCGGGTGTGACATCTCCTGTGCGCTCCCTTTCATA
This sequence comes from Iris pallida, assembly GCA_029216955.1. NCBI lineage: Eukaryota > Viridiplantae > Streptophyta > Magnoliopsida > Asparagales > Iridaceae > Iris > Iris pallida. Next base: position 4,290,593 of record JANAVB010019997.1, read on the forward strand.
TAATAGAGATAAGACTTCTTGCTTTCTTTGGTAATCACAAATGAACCTCTGGAAAGCTTCCACTGATAGTTTCCAATGAGATTGAAGACTCCTTCCTTATCTAACCTTCCAATTGACACTAGGTTGAAATAGATATCAGGGACATGACGAACACTTTAAGCACGAGAGTTGCTTAAGTATTTGTCTTTAAATGCACATCTCCAATAGCAACACGTCTTTGACACATTTTAGTTGTCCATCTTCAATACTCTACAGTCTCCTGTTGTGTATGTGGCAAATAGTACCCTGTTGTGATATACGTACACCTAAGCCCCCGAGTCCACTAGCCGAATTATCATCACAGGCGAGGTACAACCTCGTTAGCTACAATAATGATGTCGCCCTCACGTGCTGAAGAGACTATTCTTGTGTTCTTACTCTGCTTTTCCTTGTCTTCATTCTTCTCTCTTCTATGTGAAACAATTTTATTTGACGTAATTCTTCTTGCCATAATGGTAGCATTTGAAGTCCTTGTACCAACTCTTGGACTTGTCTCTGCCACCACCCAGACACTTACTTTTACTTCTACCACGACTCTCTGAAACAAACACCTCTGAATGAGATGTAGATAACGTGTTATGAGATTTTCTCTGCATCTCTTCATTTAACACCCCGCTCTTGGTGAACTGCAGACTAACAACGTGTAACTACCGTGATTTTGAATTTCTAGTTTTTGAAATTTTGTACTAATTATTTAGTTATGAATTTCTTTCCTAGATTTGAAACTTTATTTTTGAAAACAATATTATAGTTTTGGAAATTTATGAAATTATTTTATATTTGAATATTATTATAGTAATTCCATTTCAGAATTATTCATTAATTATTATTGAGGCCTACCAAGCCTTGGGCCTGGATTGCGGGCCTAATAGCTTTGGGCTATGGAATGTCTATCTATTAGTTAGTCTAACTATTGGTTAGTTAATAAATACTAAATGGTTGTGATTAGTTATTAATTAGTAATTAGTTAGCAATTAGTTTGAGTTAGTTAGGCTTAGTTGGAGTTAGTTAACTTGTTCCACTATAAGGCCTAGATCTATTACAATTTACATAGGGTGTCACTTGGCTTGTAGAGCACTCCAATTGTTTCCATTAAAATACTTAGGGACTTTCCAAATATTTTATTACAAAAATTCCTACTCTCTCTACTTCTCTCCTGCCACTCTCACTCTCTCTCCTGACCGATTGCCGCCCTACTCTGCTAGCCGGATCGCCGTGGTCCGGCGAACTCCACCGCCGAGTAGCTGACACCAGCGCCACCTCAGATCTCTCCAACACTATCACCCCACAGCCTCACCAGCAACTCCGGCCGCCCGGACTTAACTGCCATGCTCACACTCCCCGATTTAGCCCGACCAATATCTGGCCTCACCACCACCACTCCACTGTCCCTGACTCCGGCAAGTCCCACCACATCTCACCATCACACCAACAGTTCCATCATTCCCATCGTCACCATCACCACTACCTACTCCATGATAACCCGACTCCGGCCACACTCTCCCGCACCACCTTCATCAATGCCCTAACCCTACCGTCTATCACCAGAGAACATCACAACACAGCCACCCCAAGTTAGGAACTAGTCACCTGAGACCACTGACCGTCCAAGCACTCTTCTCATCAGCGACCCTCGAGTCTAGCACCACCGCGAGCTCTGCCTCCAGATCCGTATCTTCCTACCGCCTTTTCAGATATGCGCCAGATCAGATGAGCACCGCCGACCGACCCAGATCTGCACCTCTTCCATCCCCTCCTCTGTTCGGCCACCGCCTCCGACAATACTCCACAACTATCAAAAATATCCCACGCCACCACCATTTACTGACCCAACCACCGACCGATCAGCCGCGCCGATCCACACCCGCTTCACCATCGAGTCGCCACTGCATTTTCATCGCCCAAGATCTGTACTCTCCCGGCGTCGCCACCGCTCCATCGGCCAGCGCCAACCAACACCCACCGTTTGGTGCCTCCGTGCTTTCCGTTTGTCATCGTGCCTTCGTCTTTAGATCACGCTGGCACACCGAGCTACATCGTGCCTCGAGCCCTGAGGTGAGCACATCTCCTTCTTCTTTCTCGAACTCCTCTGCTTTTCTTCTTCTTCCTCCTCTCTCCTCTGAATATTTTGGGCTACTGAGTGTTTCTCTTGTAGAACCCTAGAGGGGGGTGAATAGGAAAATAAAATAAAACTAAACACAAGTAAGCTATATCACTGAAATAAAATAAGAGAGAGTGAGAAAATCAAACACTCGATGTATCCTGGTCTCCCTAGAGGCAATCTAGTCCCGAAACTCTCTCCGGTTTAAATCTACTATTAAGTAAATAGTACACACGAGTTTGGATCCGAAGAACTTGTCAACTTCAATACGAGTTTGGATCCGAAGAACTCGCCAACTTCTTACACACGAGTTTTCTTACGAAGGCTCGTCAACTTCAAAAAGGAAAGGAAGAGAACTGTTGATCTTCTAACACTTGAAGATCAAAAAGTACAACTCTTGAATACTCTAGCACTTTTGGATTGGATGACATTTAAAAGCTTGGGTAGAGTAGTAATGGTGGAGCTCATGGTTGTTGGGAAATTTATGGCTTATGTGGATGACCTTCAACGGAAGGAAGGAATCCCTTTATATAGAAAACCAAGAGTAGGTAGCATTTAACGCTCCTGAATATAGCCCGGCATACCGTTGGTATGGACCGGCATACCGTCGGTATTCCGTTCGGAACAGTAACGGTAATAATTATATCCGTTGGGGAGCATTTAATGCTAGTATTTGTCCATTCAAAAATTAAATCAGATAAAGTTATATACCATCAGTATGCCGTGTTATGCCGTCGGTATGCCGAAGTTCGTCACAGATCATTTTGTGGCTAACAAATCGGTATACCGTCGGTATACTATTGTATGCCGTCGGTATGCCAAAGTTTGTCACAGAACATTTTGTGGCTCACAAAATGGTATACCGTCTGTATACTATTGTATGCCGTCGGTATGCCGAAGTTCATCACAGAACATTTTGTGGCTCAGAAACGGTATACCGTCGGTATACTATTGTATGCCGTCGGTTTGCCGTTCTTTTAGACATTGATTTTTGACTGAAAAAATAGAAGAGCTTTATGTTTTGTCATCCAACCTTAGGTGTTTATACAGAAGGACCTTGACCTTGTACAGACTCGAAATCTTGAATCTGTTGAGAGCCATCTTTAAGGAGCGCTGGTCCTTCCTTCAGTCTTCTTTTAGGAACGTCCATAAGGCTTGGATGACTCGGCTTGAATGGATAGACTGATTGTAGGAGAGCTTTGAAAGATTATATGTTAGCTGAAATACATAGAAAACTAGACTACGAAGATGCTGTTAATGATATCAAAATAAACTGTGCCAACAATCTCCCCCATTTTGATAATTGACAAAACAAAGAGATTGCATCTTCAGGGAGTGACTCACTCGTAGGTTGACAACTCCCCCTTAATACGTTTTCTCCCCCTTTGTCACTTAATCAAAGATGGAAAATAAGTAAAAAAAATCAGCGATAAATAATAAAAGCATTATGGAGAACAAAATACATGTATATATTAGATTTTGAAAAAGGGTACATGCTTGGTACTACATAAAAATAGATAAAACTCTCCTTTACGAGAGTGAGCAAGACATAGCAAAAAGAAGTCCCCGTAGGACCACACACAACATAAAACCATACTAATGGTCCCCGAAGGACCTCAAAGGAAAGACACTAAAATGACACCAAATTATTCGACTACCACCAATAGGAGCCCACAACTACTCACCCGCCGGATCATCGTCCTTCCCAACCTGAGCACATGAAAAGCACCGAAAGGATCCACGCCATCCGGGTACATAAAATCGTAGGCGTTGGGGTCAGAGAAGTGGGAGCCTTGGTATTGTGGATCCTGAAGGTTAAGATCCATATAGGTATTCCGGTCCTGAAGATTCTGCAGGATGAAGTAAGCCTGGTCATAGAAGCGGCTCTGGATAAGATTCCCAAGGCCGCAGGTGTTGGCCCGTATCTGCTCCTCCGCCTGAGCCATGCACATGTCAAAATGCTGCTGGGTCAGCGACATAAAATATCCGGATAGAGGAGGTGCAGAAGATGGCGCACCAGGAGAAGCGACCGACGGTTCATGGGACGATGACGCACGAGATGCGGATGCACCAGGGGCAGAACGGGAAACAGCACGAAAGGAGGAAACGCCATTCGACTGGCAGATTAAGAGATCCACGTTCTTTGCCTCAAGGATAAGGGTGATGAAAGCGCCATAATTGAGGTATTACTTTCCCGCAGGCAGGACAAAAAAGAAAGCATTGTGAAGAGTCTTAGAAAACGACCAAGTCTTCTTGGAGTATAGGTAATACATGCAGACGAGTGCGTCATTGGTAATCACATCGTAGTTGCCGACCTTAGGGTAGATAGTGTGGCAGATAATCCGATGGAGCTCGTAGTAGAAGGGCTCCAACTGCTTTGAGAAGGCCGAAATGGCCGGAGGATTGGGGCCCTTGCAAATGATGCCACAGAACTCATCAAAGGAGACTTCGACAGAAGGATAGAGACCGGCCAAGGTCGGCAGAGCATCTCCTCGATTTGGTACTTCGAGAATCTCGGTAATGTCGCAAGCCGTGAGGCGAAAGTGGCGATCATTGACCATGGTCTCGATGGCATTGTTTTGGAGATCGGGAATAAGATTGCAGTAGAATAGGCGTACCGCTGCCGGATAGACGGGCACTTGACGATGCAAAAGAGATGAGAGGCCGGCTGTCTGAAAGAGGGAGAGATGGTCGGAGAATATATTCCAGTTGATGGCCTTGCCCTTGAAGACGTTGTGGTTGGCAAAATGCTGGAACCAGGCCTCGGCAGCTAGGGAGGAGGTAAAATTTTTTGGATCATAGGTGCCATTTGGAAGAGGCACCGAAGTGAACGGGTTCGAAGTGGTAGAGGAGGAACGAGGACGTTTGTGAGTGGCCATTAGGGTTGATGATAGAAGGATAATGGAGAAGTGAGGAAGAATGAAGAGGAGGAAGAAGAAGAAGTAGGGGTTTTTAAAGAAGAAGAGGAAGTTGAATGGGTAGGGAGAGTTTTGAAAATGAAAAGGAGTGAATGAAAGTAATGAATTAGGGGAGTTTTTGAAAAAGGAGATGATGAATATAATTAATGAAGGGAGTTGAAGGGTTAGGATGGGATGGAAATTAATGAGGGATAGGATGTGATAGGATGGGTAGTTAATGAGAGAGGTTGAAAAAGAAAGTGGAAGATATGGTGGGACCCAAGGCAGACGTGACAGGCTGTGTCCGTGTCAAACGACATGCCGTCGATATACAGGCGTATGCCGGCGGTATACCGATTTTGGGTACAGAAGATACTTTTGAACAAAAATCGGTCTACCGTCGGTATGCCGCCGTATGCCGGCGGTGTGTCGTTGGAGGGGAGCCAAGAGTCAAAATGAATGATGCCTAATTCTTGGCAAAAAAAGACAAAACGATCCTCCGGGAGTGGTTTGGTGAAAATGTCGGCCAATTGATAAGTAGTGTCAATAAAATCAAGGCGGATATCCCCCTTTTGTTGATGGTCACGAAGAAAATGGTGTCTAATCTCAATGTACTTCGTGCGGGAGTGACAAATCAGATTTTTCGTAAGATTTATCGAGCTAGTATTATCACATTTAATAGAAGTGCAAGTAGAAGAAATGCCATAGTCTACAAGTGTTTATGACATCCAAAGAATTTGTACAACAGCATCCGGCCACTATATACTCGCCCTCAGTGGTTGAAAGAGCAACAGAGTTTTATTTCTTACTAAACCACGATACCAAGGATTTTCTGAGGAATTGACATGTGTCGCTAGTGCTTTTCGGTCAATTTTGCATCCGACAAAATACGCATCCGAGAAGCAGTGAAGCTCAAAGGATAAAGATTTCGGATACCAAAGTCCCATATTAATGGTGCCTTTGAGATATCGAAAAATACGCTTTATAGCACATAAGTGCGATTCTTTTGGATTTGTTTGGTATCGTGCACAAAGACACACACTAAACATGATATCAGGTCGGCTAACAGTTAGATAGAGTAAGCTAGTGATCATACCTCGATACTTACGAATGTCGACCGAAGTACCATCTTCATCACTATCAAATTTTGTCATTGTTGCCATAGGAGTCCTCATTGATTTGGATGAGTCAAGTTCGAAGCGTTTGAGGAGATCCTTTGTATATTTGGCTTGATTGATGAAGGTTCCTTTGGGTCCTTGTTTGATTTGCAAGCCCAAAAAGAATGATAGTTCTCCCATCATGCTCATTTCAAATTCATCCTGCATTACTTTAGCAAATTCTACACAAAGTGCATTGTTAGTAGAACCAAAGATAATGTCATCGACATAGATTTGTACTAATAAAAGTGTGCCATTAAGGGATTTGATAAAAAGTGTGGTGTCGACTTTGCCCTTAGAAAAATTGTGAGATATGAGGAAGAAACTAAGGCGCTCATACCAAGCACGAGGAGCTTGTTTGATCCATAAAGAGTTTTGTGTAGTTTGAAGACGTGATGAGGAAATTGAAAATCTTCAAAACCAGGAGGTTGCTTAACATAAACTTCCTCTTTAATAATGCCATTTAGAAAAGCACCTTTAACATCCATTTGAAAAAGTTTGAAATCATTAAAGCAAGCAAAAGCACATAGCATGCGAATGGATTCAAAAGAGCAACCAGAGCATAGGTTTCATCGTAGTCAATGCCTTCCTCTTGGTTATAGCCTTGAGCAACCAATCGGGCTTTGTTACGAGTCACTAACCCATCTTCATTAAGTTTATTACGAAACACCCACTTAGTTCCAATAATAGGGTGGTTGTTAGGTTTAGGGACAAGTTCCCAAACCTTGTTTCGCTCAAATTGATTTAGCTCTTCTTGCATCGCTATCATCCAAAATTCATCATGAAAATCATCATTAATATTTTTAGGCTCTATTTGAGAAATAAAAGCCACGTTTGCACAAGATCACGAGTGGAGGATCTAGTACTGACATGGGATAAAGGATCACCAATGATAAGCTCCTTAGGATGATTAGGGACAAATCTCCATTCCTTTGGGAGATCCTCTTGAGGAGGCTCGAGTGGTGGAGAATCTTTTGTTGGAGGGGTCACAATTTTATTGTTAGATGAAGAAGGACGAGGATCTCCAATAGAAGAGTTCTCCAAACCAAAAAAGATATCATCAATATCATCGGATGAGGTGGATGTAGAAGAGTTAAGTTCATCAAAAGAGACATTAATTGACTCTTCGGCAACGAGACTTCTTTTATTAAAGACACAAAAACCTTTACTATGTATTGAGTAGCCAAGGAAAATACCTTCATAAGCTTTTTCTTCAAATTTGCCTAGGTTGTCCTTGGTATTCAAAATAAAATATTTGCATCCGAAAACTTTAAATACTCAATAGAAGGAATTTTGTCAAACCAAAGCTCATAAGGAGTCCTTTTAGAAATAGGTCTAATCAAGACCCTATTTATAACATGACACGTCGTGTTTACGGCTTTCGCCCAAAAGTATTGGGGGAGCTTATATTGGTTTAACATAACCCGGGCCATATCGCCAAGGGTTCTATTCTTTCTTTCCACAACCCCATTTTGTTGAGGAGTTCGTGGGCAAGCAAAATCATGACCAAAACCATTCTTTTCACAAAATCTTTTAAAATAAGCATTGTCAAATTTTCCTCTATGATCACTTCTAATCTTGTTAATAAAAATACCTTTCTCATTTTGAACACGTTTACAAAATGCAATAAATTTCCGAAAAGTATCACTTTTACTAGCAAGAAAAATAACCCAAGTAAATCTCGAAAAATCATCAACCAAAACAAAAGCATAAAGTTTGCCTCCAAGACTAGATACTCTACTAGGACCAAATAAATCTATATGAATAAGTTAAAGTGGTCTAGTGGTACTCACAGAGTTGATGGATTTGAAGGATGACTTGGTCAACTTACTTTTCTCACATTCTTTACATACCATATCCTTTTTAAAGGAGATACTTAGAAGTCCTCGTACAAGCTTCTTGGTGGCAAGACGAGAGATGGTATCCATGTTGGCGTGTCCGAGCCTCATGTGGCAAAGCCAACTTTTATCGTTCTTTGCGACTAAGCACCTGTCATTGTTAGTACCTTCAACAAGATAGAGACCATAGATATTGTTTTCTCTAATGCCTTCATACACTGAAGATCCACTAGAGCTATCGGTAATGAAGCATTTGAGTTTAACAAACTTAATATCATAACCATTATCCGTAAGATGACTGATACTGAGAAGATTGTGTTTGAGATTTGTAACAAGACAAACATTCTTAATACAAGGATAAGGAGGGAAACCAATATTACCATTTCCTATGATGTGGTCTTTTAGATTGTTACCGAAGGATACATGTCCTTCTTTCTTCATCGATAGCGTCGTAAAAAGTGAAGCATCATCGGTCATGTGCCGTAAGCAACCGCTATCGAGGATCCACTTGCTTCTAGCATGAGAAGGATTCTTCACCTACAACATAAGTTGAAGATAAACATTTTGGTACCCATGATTGTTTGGGTCCTTGTTTGTTAGTCTTAGGAACCCATTTATAAACTTTCATATCAACTTATTTCCTTGTTAGACAATAATTAGAAGTATGTCCAAGTAAGCCACAATAGTTGCACATCATGGAAGATTTAGAAGAGAATGTGTGAGTGTTATACAAATGTGAAGCTTTAGTGCAAGGAGTTCTATCATGAGTGTTATGATGATGATAATAGAAGGCATGATGTGAGGTGTTCTTCTTATCAAAGGGTCCTTTCCATGTGTTAGGATAGGACCTGTGTGTAGTGTTCTTGTTCATGTAAGAATTGTGACTAGTATTGTGATGAGTGTAGGCGTATCTTGGAGCATGTGTGCGAGTAGTATTCTTATTTACTAGTTTCTTACCCTGCATAAGAAGATAATTATACTTAGTAGAAGTATCATATTCTCTTCTATTTGCAACTTGAACTTTATGCATAGCAAAATCATAAGCCCTTCTGAGGGATTGAATCTCATCATCCTTTTTCTCAATGATAACTTGAGATTCTTGTAACTTGAGTCGCACAGATTCTATCTCATCCGTATCAGAGGTAGGATATTTCCCTTTTACATCAATAATGATGTTGGAGAGTCTTTCTACTTCAAGTTTGATTGCATCAACCTCTTTTAGAGATTTCTTGTACTTGTTTCGAATACCTTTGTGTTTCTCGTGTAGTTCAAGAATAGCATTTTTCAAGTCATCATAAGTGAGAGTATTCAAAGAGAGATCATCGAGTACCTCATCGGTTGCCATGAGACAAATATTTGCATTGTATTTGTATTCTTTGTCGTTGTCTGAATCGCTAGCATCACTTTCACACCAGATGCTGGTGTTGGCGTATTTTCTGGAGGAGGAGCTTCCTTTGTTAGGCTTCTCATACTTACTGGAGTCTTTTCTTGTCATAGGGCAATCTCTCTTGATGTGATCGGTTCTTCTGCATTGGTAGCAAACAGGATTTTCATCGTTGTCCCGTCTAAAATGGTTGGCTTTGTTGAACTTGAGAAATTTTGGAAAATGCTTTGCTGTGAGAGCTATTTCTTCATCATCATCCGACTCGTTGTCGTCGGAGCTATCCTTTAAGTAGGATTTTGTAACTTTGAGAGCCAGAGACTTCTCATTTTCTTTGGCCTTCTCCTTCTCCTTCTCTTGTATGGATGATTCCTCTTGATCTTTCATGTCAAGTTCATGAGTCATAAGCTTCCCTATGAGGGTCTCAAGGTTCATGGTTGTCAAGTCGTTCCCTTTAATGATGGCGGTAGCTTTAGGACTCCATCCTTTAGTCAATCCTCTGAGAATTTTCCTGATCTTTTCATGAGCAGGATATTCCTTACCAAGAGAATAATAAGGGTTAATGATATCACCGAAACGAGTAAACATGCAAGTAATAGGCTCATCTTATTTCATCTTAAAAGATTTATATTCTTGTGCGAGTCTACTAATCTTTGATTCTTTTACTTGTGATGTTCCCTCGTCAGTGACTTCTAGCAACTTCCAAATTTCATTTGAAGTCTTACAAGTAGAGATCCTATTGAATTCACTGCTATCGAGAGCACAGTAAAGATCGTTCATAGCCTTAGCATCTCGACTAGCAAGCTTCTTGACATTCTCAGTGAGTTTCTCCATAAGGGTGTCAGATACAACATCCTCAATAACTCCGGAAGGAGTAGGGAGACCATTTATACACAATCCCATAAATCAAAATCTATGGACTTCAGATAAATGCTCATCCTAATCTTCTAATAGTTATAGTTGGTTTCATCAAATAGAGGAGGTCTATTTGTGGAGTGTCCCTCATTATGGAATGTGTTGACACTAGGGTTAGTGGCCATGGATCACTCTAAGGGTGTAAATCCAAATCAAGAGAACAAAGCTCTGATACCAATTATAGAACCCTAGAGGGAGAGTGAATAGGGAAATAAAATAAAACTAAACACAAGTAAGCTATATCACTAAAATAAAATAAGAGAGAGTGAGAAAATCAAACACTCTATGTATCCTGGTCTCCTCCCTAGAGGCAATCCAGTGCCGAAACTCTCTCCGGCTTAAATCCACTATTGAGTAAATAGTACACACGAGTTTGGATCCGAAGAACTCGCCAATATCAACACAAGTTTGGATCCGAAGAACTCGCCAACTTCTTACACACGAGTTTTTTTTACGAAGGCTCGTCAACTTCAAAAAGGAAAGGAAGAGAACTGTTGATCTTCTAATACTTGAAGATCGAAAAGTACAACTCTTGAATACTCTAGCACTTTTGGATTGGATGACAATTAAAAGCTTGGGTAGAGTAGTAATTGTGGAGCTCTTGGTTGTTGGAAAATTTATGGCTTAAGTAGATGACCTTCAATGGAAGGAAGGAATCCCTTTATATAGAAAACCAAGAGTAGGTAGCATTTAATGCTCCTGAATATAGCCCAGACAACATACTGTCGGTATTGACCAGTATACCGTCGGTATTCCATTCCGAACAGTAACGGTAATAATTATATTCGTTGGGGAGCATTTAATGCTAGTATTTGTCCATTCAAAAATCAAATCAGATAAAGCGGTATACCATCGGTATACAGCGATATACCGTCAGTATACCGATGTTCGTCACAGAATATTTTGTGGCTAAAAAATTGGTATACCGTCGGTATACTGTTGTATGCCGTCGGTATGCTAAAGTTCGTCACAGAACATTTTGTGGCTCACAAAATGGTATACTGTCGGTATACTGTTGTATGCCGTCGGTATGCCGAAGTTCTTCACAGAACATTTTGTGGCTCAGAAACGGTATACCGTCGGTACACAGCGGTATACCGTCGGTATGCCGTTCTTTTAGACATTGATTTTTGACTGAAAAAATAGAAGAGCTTTATGTTTTGTCATCCAACCTTAGGTGTTTATACAGAAGGACTTAGACCTTGTACAGACTCAAAATCTTAAATCTGTTGAGAGCTGTCTTTAAGGAGCGCTGGTCTTTCCTTTAGTCTTCTTTTAGGAACGTCTATAAGGTTTGGATGACTCGGCTTGAATGGACAGACTGATTGTCGGAGAGCTTTGAAAGATTATCTGTTAGCTGAAATACAGAGAAAACTAGACTACGAAGATGCTGTTAATGATATCAAAATAAACTGTGCCAACATCTCTCTCTATTGGAGAGAAACAATTTAGGGTTTAACCTATAGGCTGTCGGGTTGGGCTGGGCTCTGAGCCCATTGGTTATTTTCTTAATAAAATTTAATGTATATTTGGGCTGGGTTAGAACCCAGGTCAATTTATAAATATAGGAGTATATGTATAATTGTGTATACTGGTACATGTATTTAATACTGGCTTTATATTGTGTATACTATTTAGTAAGTATTTTATACCTACTTTATAATATTATGGTTATTTCCATAGTTGCTAATATTTATAATATTGTTACTATTATTATTATCATTAATGTTATTATTATGATTGATATTGTTCTCAATAGAAGATATTTTAGTAAATGTTTGACTAATATATATGTTTTTTTATAAATTTATTTTCCCATTTTTTAGATAAAACCTTAAATATCAAGTTTTGTAAATAATTTCATTAGCTAGTATAGATAGTTACCAAGTATTTATATAGTGGAACTAGTTAATTAGTTAGCATTATTGGCTAGATTGTTATTTAGAGTCTAACCTATTATTACCAAACTCTAGGTGGAGACTTTGAGACATTGATTTGCAAGGACAAAGGCAAGTACACTACGATTGAACTTTACTTTGTATTTCTGCATTGCATTGATCTCATATTGGACATGTTGTACACACGATTGGTCATGTGCTTCTGGTTTTGGTGCCTATCATGTTCTTATTCTTTACTTGTACATTGGGGAGGGGAAATACAACAGATATGTGACCAAAGTCTAATCTAGGATTCATGTGAATAGCTTAGGTCTCACATCGTGCACGTGAAATTCTAAGTCGTACCATTATTCATGTGCCATGTGCTATCCCCAGCCGGTCACATATTCTAGTAGCTATTTAAAATCACTATTGCATGCTCGTGTTCTTCATGGATTTCAGTCATTGTGATATTGTTCATCATTGCAGGTTAGCCATGTATTATCATCGCATTACAGTTTTATATTGTACATGTTCATTTCGTAGGATTGTACTTTGTTCTTTTTTTGACTGGATACGTTGCAGGTGTCGATGATTCTACCTTAGCATCTATGGCTTACTTGACAAGACAATAGTTAGTTGGTATGGAGGCTACATGGAGATCAGTGATGAGTTAAGACTTTGATGTACAGGTTACATTCAAATTTGATGTTGTACTATAAAGATTTAGTGATATATAATATTATTTAGCACATGATATGACTTGAGTTATTAGATACTTAGTACAACTCACTACGTTGTGTCTACCAACGTAGGCTGGACGTGTCCGACTCGTATCCGATTATTTGGGAGTGGGTCATGACACAACGTATTCTAGAGCAGAAACGATTATGGACACTCGTACGGTCTTCCACGAGTTTGATACACAATAACCAAAGTCTTTGAGCTTCGTCTTCGAACTTCACTCCCATAGAGGATACTTAGTCAACCACGTCCTGGAACTCACTTAGGTGATTCGTAATGAACATACCATCCTTGTACCTTATACCCATTATCTGTTGGTTTAGGAACAACTTATTTACCCTGGTCTTCTTCATGTACAAGGGTTCCAACTTCTCCTATAATGTCTTTACGTGCTCAATATTGACGATATGACTGTACACATTCTCGTCCACGAACTGTTTGATATACCAACACACCTGTATATGCTTGAACTTCCAATCCTTCTCGAATTTATCACTAGGCTTTTTGGAAGCAAATACTGGAGCATGAAGCTTCTTGACAAACAACAAATCTTTCATCTTGCTCTGCCATTAGTGGTAATTGGAACCATTTAGTTTTACCATGCACACCGACTTTGTGTCCATCTTTTCTACTTGGTTTTCCTATTATCTCTGACATATGGCAACTTTTGCCTTGATACTCTGAATCCAAAGGTCTGATACCACTTTGTTGGGAACGAACATGAAAATCGTTGTCCCAAACCAAGAGCCTGTGAGAGAATCGAAGTAAAATGCAAGAAAACTAACTTGCCAAAATTACAGACAACACAATGCAAACACAAACTGTTTTGACGTGGAAAATTCTTGAAAAAAAGAGAAAACATCACAGGACTTTCAAAGTCCAATCCTGGAAAAGCCTTAACTAATGAATTAAAAGAATACACCATCTACAACTTCTTCACCTATCCAACCGGATCACCGTAAGTAATCAAAGCAATGAAAATTTATTAGAAAGGTTACCGAAGAACGGAGATAACGAGAACATTCACCCGAAATGATCTTCCTTCGAAATAGCCACTGATCCCTCTTTCACTTCTTCGAAAGTTGCAACCTTTGAGAAACCTCTTCTTATGATCTTGTGATCTATAGTAGATGTGATAGGAGATTAGGGTTTTGAAAAGACCTATTGAAAGCCCACTAAATCACGTAGCAATCTGGACCGATTAGGTCCAACAGTATTGATAGAGCACATATTTTTGACTTCATCCCCCGATCGGTGGTATACTGCGGTATATCGAATCAACGAATCAAAGGTTCTGGAACGAATAAAGGTATACTGTGATATACTGGCGGTATACATGTGGTATACCTTCGAAAACTGCTATTTTTTTTTTCTAATTTGACACCAACTAAAATTTGCCTCCTTTGTCGCCTTCGACTCCCGAGCTTCTCCGACACACGGATGATGCACTCTAGGATATTCTTTACATAAGTTAGAAACCACACTCAACACCAACATTTATGGCTACCGAACAAAAACAAAGAATAATATTTCTTTTCTTATTCCTTAAATCCATGAACCAAACATGGCCCAACTATAAGTTAGCGAAGTAAGACTTATGGATAGACTTGTGTTTCCTCAACATGAGACTTCAAAATAGGTTGAAGAGCCACAAAATTCTACTCTTTTCAACTTATGTAGAGCATATGCAAACCAAAAATTTGATTGTATTTTGAGATACCTTCAATGACCAAATGTCAGTTTTGACCCTTTTCAAGACATGGTTCTTGCACAAAAATTCAGAGTAATTTTACTATACTCCCAAGAAGTACTTGTACTTTCTGGTCATGCTTCTTCAGCACAAAAGTGCATATTTCAGATTTGGCTCCTCAGTTCAGATTCCAATTTGAATAATTTGTTTCTAAACCATATCTGCAGCCATGATGCTGAAAGAAATACAAGATGTATGGATTTGCTAAAAGTTTTCCTTTCTCTTTGTTAGTGATGAACAGGAACACACAAGTGTTGGTGATGAACAGGAACACACAACGAAATGAAAAATCTGAGAAGGAATCGTTATGCTTTTGTTTATTAAACAGTGCCTTTATATAGGCCTAATGAAAATAATGGTAAGCAAAAGTAAATGGAGCTAATGGCTCCTACAATCAAGCTAAACCACATAAAACCAAGTCTTGGCTGAAGACTAGGGATGGAAGAATACAAGGTTAACTCCATAAAATCACCCCCTTAACCCTGTTGCATTGACTTCACCTCCATGACACCGAGTCTACTTCTCAGCTCAAAAAACTTGATGCGTCCCAATGCCTTGGTGAGTATGTCAGCAAGCTGTCCGTCAGTGCCGATGTGATCGACATCCACTTTGCCATTCTCAATGCATTTACGGATAAAATAAAACCAAGTGTCAATATGCTTACTGCGCTCGTGATGTACTGGGTTCTTGCTCAGGGCAATAGCTGACTTGTTGTCCACCAGAAGCTTAACCTTTGATGGAGCTGTTCCCTGGACTTCACCGAGCAGCTCACTCAGCCACACAACTTGGCATGCCGCGGTAGATACAGCAATGTACTCCGCCTTGCAGGACGAAAGTGCAATAATCATTTGTTTCTGTGATGTCCAGGTGATGATACTACCTCATAGGAAGAAGACCATGTCGAATGTACTCTTGCGGTCATCAACATCTCCCGCAAGGTCGCTGTCGTTGTAGCCGACCAGCGTAGGCACTGTCGTGCCATTCTTGTAGCTGCAACCATAGCTAAGAGTGCCTCGCATATAGCAAAGTATTTGCTTTACCGCAGCCCAATGTTGTGTTCCTGGAGCCTCCATGAATCGGCTTGCTATCCCTACTGCATATGCAATGTCTGGTCGTGTGTTGACCATGTATCGCAGACTGCCGATGATGCTGCGGTATCGGGTCGCATCCACAGCCTCGCCGCCGTTCTGCTTCCCGAGCTTGAGGCGGCTTTCCATCGGAGTGTGGCACGGGTTGTACGTACCCATACCAGTAATGTCCAGTATCTTTGCCGCGTAGCTAGCTTGGCAGAGCGTGATCTGACCACCGGCCTGCTTCACCTCGATCCCTAAGTAGTAGCGTAGGAGACCAAGGTCGCTCATTTGAAAGAGCTCATGCATCTGCGCTTTGAATTGATCAATGTCGTCGTTGCTAGTTCCGTTGATAACAAGATCGTTGACGTAGATGCCAACTAGCAAGTTAGAATCTGCGCCGTCCTTCCGGTACAGTGCATGCTCCATCTTACATTTCTCAAAATCGAGCGACGTAAGCGACGCGTCCAGCTTCGCGTTCCAGGCGCACGGAGCCTGTCGTAGACCGTATAAGGCCTTCCGCAGTTTGAGCACTTTGTACCCATTGTTGGTGTCGACGAAACCTGTCGGCTGCTGCACGTACACCTCTTCCGCGAGCTCTCCATTGAGGAATGCAGACTTCACGTCCATATGGTGGACAAGCCAGCCCTTGTGCACGACAAGAGCGAGTAACAGGTGTACTGTGTCCATCCTAGCCACCGGCACAAATACCTCATCGAAGTCAATGCCCTGCCGCTGTGCGTAGCCCTTGTCTACCAAACGCGCCTTGTGCTTGATGATGTTGCCCTCCGGGTCCTTCTTCACCTAGAAAACCAACTTGAGCCCGATGGCCTTGTGTCCGGCCGGAAGTGCGGCGAACTCCCAAGTGTTGTTGTTACGGATCGAGTTCATCTTGTCCTCTATTGCATGTCTCCAAGGTGCCTCGTCGGGCGCCTACTCAACTGACGCGGGCTCCTCTACTGCGAGAAGGCACAACCCACTGTACTCGATGTCGTATGGTGGCGCCGCTTCGTACACTTTAGCATTGGATTTGTATCGAAGCGGCACCCCCTCAGTGTCATGCGACGCGCCCGTCGGCGGTGTGACCCACCCGGCACCTTTCGGTGATGCTGGTGCCGGAGTGACTAGAGAGGCGGGCTCGATAACCTCCAGGTTTGTTGTGATAGGCTCTGGAGCTTCAACAGGTTCGGCGACCGGAGTGACGACAGATTCGGCAGTTTAAGTCACCGTGAAATTATGCCGCTCACCCCCGTCAGCTGTATCAGTCGAGTTCCAGGGCCGGCCTTCCTCAAAGATGACGTCTCGAGAAATATGTAACCTCCGTGTGACTGGATTGTACACACGATACGCCTTCGATCCTTCCTCGTAGCCTACAAATACTATTGGTGTAGCTCTGTGAGAGAGCTTAGTCACGCCGGGGCCGATGTTCTTCACGTGCGCAACACAACCGAATGTGCGCAGGTAATGCACGTTCGGCTTGCGCTTCTTCCATGCCTGGTACGGAGTCATGTCCTGAAGGCTGCGTGTCGGTGACTGATTGAGGATGTGCACCGCCGTCTTGACAGCCTCGCCCCAGAATGCGGCCGGCACAGATATGCTTTTCAGCAGACTGTAGGCCATCTCCATAACTGTTTGGTTACGCCTCTCCACCACGCCATTTTGTTGTGGTGAATATGGCACGGTGGTGAAGTGTTTGACACCGTGCTCCTCGCAGAAACTGGCAAACTCAATTGAATTGAATTCACCGCCTCGATCGGTGTGGAACGCCTTGAGCTTCAGGCCGCTCGCGTTCTCGGCCATCGCCTTGATCTTCTTGGAGAAACGAAACGCCTCGTCCTTCGATCTGATCATTTCCACCCACATATATCTACTGTAATCATCAACAATTAACAGAAAATATTTATTACCGCCGTGAGTCGCTGGAGTTATCGGGCCGCACAAGTCACTGTGGATGAGCTCCAGCCCTTTCTCTGTACGGTACGCCAACGCACGCGGGAACGGGGTCCTGTGTTGCTTGGCGAGCGAACAACCCTCACAGAACTGCTCCACACGATCGATGTAGGGCATGCCTTCCAACATCCCCTTTGCCGTGAGATCGTGCAGAGTGTGAAAGTGCAGGTTCCCATAGAGCCCGTGCCATCGCCACGCTACATCGTCAGCCTTCGCAAGAAGAGATGCAGGTACAACCAAGTTCAGAGCCACGGTATACAACCAGTTGCTCGTCCGCTGTACTTGTGCCAGGAGTGTCCGTGACCTATCGAACAGGCACAGCTCGCCATCTTCAATGGACGTCTTGCACCCCGCCTCATCAAGTTGTTCCAAGCTTACGATGTTCGTGCGCATTTTAGGTATATAATATACCTCTGTGAGCGTGCAATGTTCGTCGTTCCGGCATGTGAACAGTACCGTACCGTGCCCATGGATCTCCACAATGGACCCATCTCCGAACTTCACCGACCACTTCACAGTCTCGTCGATGGAGGTGAGCAGCGCCTTGGAGCCTGTCATATGGTTGCTGGCCCCTGTGTCGAGGTACCAGTTGTTGTCATCCGTGGCTATCGGAGACACCCGCTCCTCATTTAGGAACACGCGCTGCACCCCCATGCTCGGTGCAGCATGCACTCTGGGCCCATCGAGATCGTTGCCCGACGCGGCTAACAAAAGTGCCTGCTGCTCCTCCTCGGCTTGTGCGATGTGCGCCTCCGCCACCGTCTTACTGTCGCATTTGCCTTACGACATTCCTTCGTCCAATGACCAGGGATGCTACAGTAGCGGCATTCCCCCTTCCTTCTCACGCTAGAGCCACCCCTGCCACTGCTAGACGAGGGCTTGTCCGTATTCTTTGCCTTCGGCTTGTTTTTGCCGCCTCCTGACGGTCCATCGCTGCGCTCCGGTTGCTTTTGCCGTGTCATCCACTCCTCTTCGGTGAGAAGCAGGCGACCGCCGACGGAGCCGGAATCCTCCAGATCGTTCCGCTCCTCCACTACGAGCCGTCGGCCGCAGAGTTCTTCGAGCGACATGGTTTTTGTGTCAACTAATGACTCGATGGCGAGTGCCATTTGCTTGTACCGTCGAGGCACACTCCTAAGAAGTTTGAGCACTGCCTTGTGCTCGGTGATCGGATCACCTAACGGCTCCAGGTCGTTGGTGATGGCGCCTAACCGCATGACGAACGACTCGATCCCCTCGCCGTCCTTGAACGCCAGGTTGTCGAACTCGGTCCGACGCGTCTGCGCCTTCGCCTCCCGGATGCGCTCTACACCGATGCGCATCATCTTGTACGTGTTCCATGCCATCTTCGCCGTCTCCTTCACCGCCAAGGTGCGCACCAGCTTCGGTGGCACTCCGCGAAGGACCGCGGCGAGTGCGCGCCGATCGTCGCGAGGCTCACCGCCGCCGGTGTTCACCACATCCCACAGGCCCCTTGTGCCTACAACTGCACCTTCACGATCAACGCCCAGTCAGAGTAGTTTGTCCGTGTGAGTAGTGGAGGTTGCATCCAACCATCACTCTCACGGACAACTCTCTCGACCACGCGCATCTCTCTCTCGTCGTCTGTAAGCCTTGCCATGGGCAGCGATGTGGAGGAAGATGTGCCGGTGTTCGTCCCTCTTCTGTCGTTGCCGTCTCCTGACATCAACTACTGCGGATCTTGACGGCTCGGATACCAAGTGTTGGTGATGAACATGAACACACAAGTGTTGGTGATGAACAAGAACACACAAGGGAATGAAAAATCTGAGAAGGAATCGTTATGCTTTTGTTTATTAAACAATGCCTTTATATAGGCCTAATGAAAACAACGGTAAGCAAAAATAAATGGGAGCTAATGGCTCCTACAATCAAGCTAAACCACATAAAACCAAGTCTTGGTTGAAGACTAAGGACGGCAGAAGATAGGGTTAACTCCATCACCATTTAGAGTCTCTCTTTTTGTGAGCACCCTGAATTTCGGGTTGATTTTTTTTTATTTTATTTTATTTTCTGATTTATTGGTTTCATTAAATAATTTATTGAATTATTTTTCCTTAAGTGTACTTTTCCGTGCCATTGATATTTGGAGTATCAGGGATGTTCAATTCTGGAAATCCTCTTCACGAGTTTTGGAGTGGGCACGATTACCTTCATGACGATATATAGTGCCCCATCCAAACTTGTTCTCTTGTGCACTTTCTGCTTTGCTGAACTTCGGTCGGTTTAGACCATTTGATTGATATTTATTTTTTCCACTATTTTTTCTTGATCATTTTCAGCGCGTTACCATGACATTTAAATTGGGAGCGCCAGACCAGTCAGTTTCTTGAAACCAACTCCTCATTGATGATCTACTCGAGACGCTCGTCACCCATGACCCTTGTGTCCCCCTCAGATACGTCATTTTGAGCTCCATTTGATTCGCACAACTTTTTCGACGCGTGACCCGATTTTATTTCACGCCACGGCGTCACGTTCATTTTCCAACTTGATTTGTGGGTCCCCTGTCGACCAAAACCTGTCCGTCCCAATTATGGACATGGCCCACATTGAGCCTACTATCCGTCCGCCACTTGTGTCCCATTTATTGGAATCCCCATGTGCAACTTATTTGTCCATGATCATCAACACCTAATTTTAATTCTATTTTTGCACAATGTCCGATTTTCACCTAATCCGGCTCCACCGAGCCCAGTCCAGCTCCATGATTTTCTCCATCGGGACACCCTCATATTTATTGTCCAAAAATATTAATTTCTCATTTCACCTATTTTTAATATTTAATGGAAAATTTTCCTTGAATTTAATTTCTTTTGGAAGGACCATTTTTCCAACATGTTAACCTTGGCCATTGGATTCTCCTATTTTTTATCATCACCATTCAATTTCCCCAACTCCATATCAGCCAAGTGGCCGGCCCTAGAATTGCATGGAGAGAATATTCTTCTCTCTCTCCTCAATTTCATTGCTTATCCATTCTTTCTCTCTCTCCCTTCCTTACTTTATTTCCAAAACCACACTTTTACTACAACATCACCAACAACAACAGCAGCTACCACAACTCCTCCTCCATGCCCGAGCACTCATCCTCCTCTCTCCACCTCAATGGCCTTCACGACCACCCCGGCCATTGCCGTCGGCCATGGAGCCACCCTCCACATCCTCTCCTCTCCTTCCTCCTCCACCTCCATAAATCCATCCATCCTTCCTCCACCATCCCAAGCAACCACCACCACCACTGCAATCACAGCCTCCTCACCCTCCTCCCATGCCCGACCTCCGGCCACCCCTGGCCGTGGCCTGGCCGTCGGCCTCCCCCATCTCGGCTTCCTCCTCCTCCTATTTCCTCCTTCCTCCTTTCATCATCACCACCACCATCATTTCCGCCACCTCCATTTCCGTCCAACAACCATTGCACCGCCGCCACTGGCCACGGGCCCCCGCCCCCTCGTCGCCGTGGCTAGGCCGACGTTCCCGCCGCCGTCGCGGCGTACCAGACCGCGCAAGTCGGCCAGCAGCAGCTGCTGCACCGCACAAAGGCGCGCACACGCGCGCGCGCGCGGGCCGCCGTCGTGCACCGCCGCGCCGCCGCGTGGGCCGCCGTAGCTCGCCGTGGGTGCGCCCCACTCCGGCGAGTCTTCCCCTGGCGGCCACCGTCCTCCGGGACGCGCCGTCGAGGCGATTCGTGCGTTTACGTCGAAATCCCGTCGTGACGCGCGCGTTTGGAACTCAGAATTTGCGCCCCGTCGCAGCGACTTCGCGCGCATTTTCCCGGAGATCCGACCATTGGATCGGTGATTTCTTCGCTCCGTCGCAATCTCGGTATATCCACCTTCATCCCTGTCAATTTTCGTCCGTTAATTTTATCGTTTGATACATGAAAACCGGCCACCAAGTTGACCGTTTAAATTGTATTAAATTTGGACAGTTTCGCGGGGCCAACTTCGTCAGCTTGTATCTCCTCCACCGCAGCTCCGTTTGGCGTGCTACCAGTTCCGGTGCGAAGATGGTATAACCCTCTTCCTGCCCCCTTTAGATTTCATTTCAGTTTGAGCTTGTTTGATTGGTTGAATTCGACGCCAAAGTTGGTCGTCCGAATTCGTAATTTTCAACTTGTAAAATTCCATTTTTGAACACGGGACTCCAGATTTCATTTCTGACACCACCATTAGACTTGTGGCGTCGTTCTGGCATGTTTTCATATAAAATTTGTTAGATTTGGAGAACGTGGGCCCGGGCACGCATTTCGGTGCAAAGCGGGTCCCACTTTCTGGGTCAACGGGACTTTTTGACGCCGGCTCATCAGAATCCAATCCTGGAGATACCGTTGAGCTCGTATCGTCATTCTGGACCCGTTGACAGGTAGTTTGCTGAGTTTTGAGAACTGGGGCTCCGGCACGCATTTCCGTGCAAACCGGAATTCTAAGTTCTGGTCAACGGGCCAAAATGAGATCGGGTCAACGGAATCCAATTCTGGAGATACCGTTGGGTTCGTATCGACATTCTGGTTGCGTGGACATATAATTTGTTATATTTTGTAGACTTGTTTTCTTGCACGTTTTTCGGTACAAAACGGCTCCGACACGGACACCGTTTTGACCCGAAATTACCTTTTTGCCCTTGTGTCCAAATTGGACCGTTGGGTAGGCTATCTTAGCTAATTTGACCATTCTGGACACGTTGGCGATGTTCATTTCATCGTCCGACAATGTTTGTTGATAGTTTCTCTGAGTTTAACCTTTCTAATAATTAATTAATAATTAATTCTTATAATGTTTGTATTTCGAGATTAGTACAACGAAACTGAGCTCAGTCAATTCCAGTGATCTCACATCGCTGAAATTGACAAGATGGGCACGTGGATCACTGTAATAAGATTATCAACCTTACCATTGATATTCTTATCTCGATTTACGTGTCGTAAGTTTCGACGTACGAGTAACGAAGTACACTTTATATTTTCAATAATTAGACTAGGTTGACCCTGTTTGACCAAAGTTGACCAGTTGACCCAAAGTCAACTGTGAGTCAACGCTTGACCTAGTTTGACTAGATTATTGACCGGAGTTGACATAGAGTTATTTTGACTTAGAAGAACCTAAAATAATATAGATTTCTTGTAGAGACTCTTTTAATATAACTTGAACACTTTGTAACCTGTGTTGCTTTAAATAGGACTCTGTGGCTTCAGTTGGACCCTCTATACTTATCAGCTCAGGACCACAGGCGAGTACATTCACTGATAGTTTTCATTGTCTTGATATCTACTATATCCGATTCAGTCGTAGTGTCTTACTTGATTCTCGACACGATAGTTCACGGACTAGTATTAACGGATTCTGGTCATGAGATGTCATTCCTGGATCTCTTGGGATATTGGTACTTGCTTGGTCTTGATTCTTGTACTTGTATTGACACCGATTCCATAAGAGGATTAGCTCCCCTCTTAGGGAATCCCGCGTCATGACGTGCCATGACCGGATCCATTTATACTATTCGGGGAAAATGGGGAAATTATTAGGTGTTATGTGATCAAAGCCCCATGTCCCTATTTTGCTAGCGCCACCCTCACCTCACGTAGGGTGTAGCAGATACCCCATGTCCATGTTATCCAGGTTGGCCGGCATGACCCTTTCCAGATTTTCATGTGATTGTCGGGCCAAGTGGATAATCATGCCATGACTCCCTTTAGCCGATCACATATCACTCTAATAATTCAAAACACCTTTTACTTTATTTGTCATGTCTTACATTCCAGTTTCAGCTTTACTTACTGTACCTTCACCATGCTACGATTCATTCTCATATGCTCTATCTGTCTCTTATACTGTACCTTGGTTATGGGACTAGGTTCTGTTCGGAAGAAGGGTTACAACCCCGGTCCTTGTTTGGTTTAAGGGTTGTAACTCGGCTTTCGAATGGTTCCCAAGTCGCCTTTACTCTTTGTCTTGTATTTCATTATTACTGTCTCTTATAGTATTTCTCAATTCACATGGAACTGCTGTTGGTGTTTTGTACTTGCTCATTTTCCTGACAGGATACGTTGACAAATTTTACAGATGCTTGGGATTGCCTGCTAGCCTAGAGGAGACCATTAGAGGTTGTTTAGTTAGCTATTCTTAGTTGTCTGGAGTTGTATTATTTTATGGATTACTGTATTTCAGTTTTGAGATGTATTCGGAGTTTGTATCTTAGACACTTAGATTTCTCTCTGTTGTACCTCTTTTGGATTTCATGTTTTATCTATCTTCCTTTATGCTCTACCCTAGATGTGATTGAGTATGTATCTGCTATGTCACCCCCATTCGGGGAGTATAAACTATTAGTCTTATACTATTAGATCCATTGAGACCTAGGACAGCGTTCTACCGCCGACACTGCGGCGTAGGCTGGGCGTTGTTACGTTCTCGTGCCCTAATTCTAGGGTGCGGGTCGTGACACGTTTTTAGTGGTGGCCCATGCAGGTCGAGACTAAAGCGTAGTGGTATTCGAACTAGAGTACCACTACAGTCTGCAGTAGGATTAGGATATATTTTGAAGGTACTCAATCACAATTAGGACCCCTTGAGAGATTCCTGGGACGACCCTGGAGAATCTTATTTAACTTCGATTTGAAAACTCTTTTCCCATGATTTGTTTTTATCTTTATTTTCGGTTGTTGAATTTGATTTTGATGGATTATTGTTAGAATTGAGTTTGTATTTATTAATTTTGATGGAAGACTGTCGAATTTTGAATTTTGATGATAGATGTTGTCTCCGAGTTTGTATTTTCATGGATTTTGTTCATTTTTGGATTTTGATGTTCGTTGATAAATTTGAATTGATTTTTGAGTGTTCGTTGTTGATTTAAATTAATTTGTCAAGATGAAATTATATGGGCTAGGTCATCTAAGTTGTGGAGTCTAGTCTTCTACAGTCATATTAGCCAGCATGGTGAGGACATATAGTCTGACTTGGATCTATTTCTCGGGTGTGAGAATTTAAGATTTTCGCAGCCAAGCGCGCGGCACCGCGAAAACGTTAAATACCATGATTCTAGAGGTATGTGTCCAAGTCAAGGACTCTGTGATTATCGTAGCCTTGCTTACTAGTATGACGAGGATTAGGGGACCATTATTTTGGACAGACGCATATAATTATCAGATTGTACCTTAAATGTTTTCAAAATACGTTTTCTCTACTTTATTTCTGTCCTTCAAAAAAAAATTTACTTTAAGTATTAATTGTTTTGTTTCGTTGCTTCTCATTATTTAACTTAAAGGTAGGTTTGCCTGTTTTTATAAACATTTGCGTAACTTCTTGCTATGAGTTTCTTCTTAATACAATGAATCGATGATTTTGCTAGACTTTATCTTGGATTTGAAAATTTAGCTCTGGATTTCAAAATGGTTCTTCCTTAAATAGATAAGCAAAACAGATTTTTATCGTTATTTCTTTCTTGCTATTATTCTTACAAAAAAAAAAAAAAAAAAAAAATTGACTTTATTCCTTAAATAGTGATTTTGATTTTTCCTTGAATAGTACCCTTTTTCAGATAATTGGTAGTTACCTTCAATTTATTTTGATGAGTACCAGTTTTCATATAGGATGGTAGACTGCCTTACAGTTTTGATGGTTTGTTGTCTCTGTAACCTTTTGTTTAGCACCCTGGATTGTTTGTGTGTTTGATACCCTATAACCGTTTTGGTTAGCATGACTAGTATACCTAGATGGGACTTACTACCACCGTATGCCATGACCCTGTATGTCGTCCTCTTGATCACATGCTTTGTTTTAATCTGGGACTTTGATTTTGGGGGTTTGACCTAGAGGGAGTATGGACGTTTTAATTTCGAGGACGAAATTTTTATAAGGTGGGTAGGATGTGAGCACCCTGAATTTCGGGTTGATTTTTTTTTATTTTATTTTATTTTCTGATTTATTGGTTTCATTAAATAATTTATTGAATTATTTTTCCTTAAGTGTACTTTTCCGTGCCATTGATATTTGGAGTATCAGGGATGTTCAATTCTGGAAATCCTCTTCACGAGTTTTGGAGTGGGCACGATTACCTTCATGACGATATATAGTGCCCCATCCAAACTTGTTCTCTTGTGCACTTTCTGCTTTGCTGAACTTCGGTCGGTTTAGACCATTTGATTGATATTTATTTTTTTCCACTATTTTTTCTTGATCATTTTCAGCGCGTTACCATGACATTTAAATTGGGAGCGCCAGACCAGTCAGTTTCTTGAAACCAACTCCTCATTGATGATCTACTCGAGACGCTCGTCACCCATGACCCTTGTGTCCCCCTCAGATACGTCATTTTGAGCTCCATTTGATTCGCACAACTTTTTCGACGCGTGACCCGATTTTATTTCACGCCACGGCGTCACGTTCATTTTCCAACTTGATTTGTGGGTCCCCTGTCGACCAAAACCTGTCCGTCCCAATTATGGACATGGCCCACATTGAGCCTACTATCCGTCCGCCACTTGTGTCCCATTTATTGGAATCCCCATGTGCAACTTATTTGTCCATGATCATCAACACCTAATTTTAATTCTATTTTTGCACAATGTCCGATTTTCACCTAATCCGGCTCCACCGAGCCCAGTCCAGCTCCATGATTTTCTCCATCGGGACACCCTCATATTTATTGTCCAAAAATATTAATTTCTCATTTCACCTATTTTTAATATTTAATGGAAAATTTTCCTTGAATTTAATTTCTTTTGGAAGGACCATTTTTCCAACATGTTAACCTTGGCCATTGGATTCTCCTATTTTTTATCATCACCATTCAATTTCCCCAACTCCATATCAGCCAAGTGGCCGGCCCTAGAATTGCATGGAGAGAATATTCTTCTCTCTCTCCTCAATTTCATTGCTTATCCATTCTTTCTCTCTCTCCCTTCCTTACTTTATTTCCAAAACCACACTTTTACTACAACATCACCAACAACAACAGCAGCTACCACAACTCCTCCTCCATGCCCGAGCACTCATCCTCCTCTCTCCACCTCAATGGCCTTCACGACCACCCCGGCCATTGCCGTCGGCCATGGAGCCACCCTCCACATCCTCTCCTCTCCTTCCTCCTCCACCTCCATAAATCCATCCATCCTTCCTCCACCATCCCAAGCAACCACCACCACCACTGCAATCACAGCCTCCTCACCCTCCTCCCATGCCCGACCTCCGGCCACCCCTGGCCGTGGCCTGGCCGTCGGCCTCCCCCATCTCGGCTTCCTCCTCCTCCTATTTCCTCCTTCCTCCTTTCATCATCACCACCACCATCATTTCCGCCACCTCCATTTCCGTCCAACAACCATTGCACCGCCGCCACTGGCCACGGGCCCCCGCCCCCTCGTCGCCGTGGCTAGGCCGACGTTCCCGCCGCCGTCGCGGCGTACCAGACCGCGCAAGTCGGCCAGCAGCAGCTGCTGCACCGCACAAAGGCGCGCACACGCGCGCGCGCGCGGGCCGCCGTCGTGCACCGCCGCGCCGCCGCGTGGGCCGCCGTAGCTCACCGTGGGTGCGCCCCACTCCGGCGAGTCTTCCCCTGGCGGCCACCGTCCTCCGGGACGCGCCGTCGAGGCGATTCGTGCGTTTACGTCGAAATCCCGTCGTGACGCGCGCGTTTGGAACTCAGAATTTGCGCCCCGTCGCAGCGACTTCGCGCGCGTTTTCCCGGAGATCCGACCATTGGATCGGTGATTTCTTCGCTCCGTCGCAATCTCGGTATATCCACCTTCATCCCTGTCAATTTTCGTCCGTTAATTTTATCGTTTGATACATGAAAACCGGCCACCAAGTTGACCGTTTAAATTGTATTAAATTTGGACAGTTTCGCGGGGCCAACTTCGTCAGCTTGTATCTCCTCCACCGCAGCTCCGTTTGGCGTGCTACCAGTTCCGGTGCGAAGATGGTATAACCCTCTTCCTGCCCCCTTTAGATTTCATTTCAGTTTGAGCTTGTTTGATTGGTTGAATTCGACGCCAAAGTTGGTCGTCCGAATTCGTAATTTTCAACTTGTAAAATTCCATTTTTGAACACGGGACTCCAGATTTCATTTCTGACACCACCATTAGACTTGTGGCGTCGTTCTGGCATGTTTTCATATAAAATTTGTTAGATTTGGAGAACGTGGGCCCGGGCACGCATTTCGGTGCAAAGCGGGTCCCACTTTCTGGGTCAACGGGACTTTTTGACGCCGGCTCATCAGAATCCAATCCTGGAGATACCGTTGAGCTCGTATCGTCATTCTGGACCCGTTGACAGGTAGTTTGCTGAGTTTTGAGAACTGGGGCTCCGGCACGCATTTCCGTGCAAACCGGAATTCTAAGTTCTGGTCAACGGGCCAAAATGAGATCGGGTCAACGGAATCCAATTCTGGAGATACCGTTGGGTTCGTATCGACATTCTGGTTGCGTGGACATATAATTTGTTATATTTTGTAGACTTGTTTTCTTGCACGTTTTTCGGTACAAAACGGCTCCGACACGGACACCGTTTTGACCCGAAATTACCTTTTTGCCCTTGTGTCCAAATTGGACCGTTGGGTAGGCTATCTTAGCTAATTTGACCATTCTGGACACGTTGGCGATGTTCATTTCATCGTCCGACAATGTTTGTTGATAGTTTCTCTGAGTTTAACCTTTCTAATAATTAATTAATAATTAATTCTTATAATGTTTGTATTTCGAGATTAGTACAACGAAACTGAGCTCAGTCAATTCCAGTGATCTCACATCGCTGAAATTGACAAGATGGGCACGTGGATCACTGTAATAAGATTATCAACCTTACCATTGATATTCTTATCTCGATTTACGTGTCGTAAGTTTCGACGTACGAGTAACGAAGTACACTTTATATTTTCAATAATTAGACTAGGTTGACCCTGTTTGACCAAAGTTGACCAGTTGACCCAAAGTCAACTGTGAGTCAACGCTTGACCTAGTTTGACTAGATTATTGACCGGAGTTGACATAGAGTTATTTTGACTTAGAAGAACCTAAAATAATATAGATTTCTTGTAGAGACTCTTTTAATATAACTTGAACACTTTGTAACCTGTGTTGCTTTAAATAGGACTCTGTGGCTTCAGTTGGACCCTCTATACTTATCAGCTCAGGACCACAGGCGAGTACATTCACTGATAGTTTTCATTGTCTTGATATCTACTATATCCGATTCAGTCGTAGTGTCTTACTTGATTCTCGACACGATAGTTCACGGACTAGTATTAACGGATTCTGGTCATGAGATGTCATTCCTGGATCTCTTGGGATATTGGTACTTGCTTGGTCTTGATTCTTGTACTTGTATTGACACCGATTCCATAAGAGGATTAGCTCCCCTCTTAGGGAATCCCGCGTCATGACGTGCCATGACCGGATCCATTTATACTATTCGGGGAAAATGGGGAAATTATTAGGTGTTATGTGATCAAAGCCCCATGTCCCTATTTTGCTAGCGCCACCCTCACCTCACGTAGGGTGTAGCAGATACCCCATGTCCATGTTATCCAGGTTGGCCGGCATGACCCTTTCCAGATTTTCATGTGATTGTCGGGCCAAGTGGATAATCATGCCATGACTCCCTTTAGCCGATCACATATCACTCTAATAATTCAAAACACCTTTTACTTTATTTGTCATGTCTTACATTCCAGTTTCAGCTTTACTTACTGTACCTTCACCATGCTACGATTCATTCTCATATGCTCTATCTGTCTCTTATACTGTACCTTGGTTATGGGACTAGGTTCTGTTCGGAAGAAGGGTTACAACCCCGGTCCTTGTTTGGTTTAAGGGTTGTAACTCGGCTTTCGAATGGTTCCCAAGTCGCCTTTACTCTTTGTCTTGTATTTCATTATTACTGTCTCTTATAGTATTTCTCAATTCACATGGAACTGCTGTTGGTGTTTTGTACTTGCTCATTTTCCTGACAGGATACGTTGACAAATTTTACAGATGCTTGGGATTGCCTGCTAGCCTAGAGGAGACCATTAGAGGTTGTTTAGTTAGCTATTCTTAGTTGTCTGGAGTTGTATTATTTTATGGATTACTGTATTTCAGTTTTGAGATGTATTCGGAGTTTGTATCTTAGACACTTAGATTTCTCTCTGTTGTACCTCTTTTGGATTTCATGTTTTATCTATCTTCCTTTATGCTCTACCCTAGATGTGATTGAGTATGTATCTGCTATGTCACCCCCATTCGGGGAGTATAAACTATTAGTCTTATACTATTAGATCCATTGAGACCTAGGACAGCGTTCTACCGCCGACACTGCGGCGTAGGCTGGGCGTTGTTACGTTCTCGTGCCCTAATTCTAGGGTGCGGGTCGTGACACGTTTTTAGTGGTGGCCCATGCAGGTCGAGACTAAAGCGTAGTGGTATTCGAACTAGAGTACCACTACAGTCTGCAGTAGGATTAGGATATATTTTGAAGGTACTCAATCACAATTAGGACCCCTTGAGAGATTCCTGGGACGACCCTGGAGAATCTTATTTAACTTCGATTTGAAAACTCTTTTCCCATGATTTGTTTTTATCTTTATTTTCGGTTGTTGAATTTGATTTTGATGGATTATTGTTAGAATTGAGTTTGTATTTATTAATTTTGATGGAAGACTGTCGAATTTTGAATTTTGATGATAGATGTTGTCTCCGAGTTTGTATTTTCATGGATTTTGTTCATTTTTGGATTTTGATGTTCGTTGATAAATTTGAATTGATTTTTGAGTGTTCGTTGTTGATTTAAATTAATTTGTCAAGATGAAATTATATGGGCTAGGTCATCTAAGTTGTGGAGTCTAGTCTTCTACAGTCATATTAGCCAGCATGGTGAGGACATATAGTCTGACTTGGATCTATTTCTCGGGTGTGGGAATTTAAGGTTTTCGCAGCCAAGCGCGCGGCACCGCGAAAACGTTAAATACCATGATTCTAGAGGTATGTGTCCAAGTCAAGGACTCTGTGATTATCGTAGCCTTGCTTACTAGTATGACGAGGATTAGGGGACCATTATTTTGGACAGACGCATATAATTATCAGATTGTACCTTAAATGTTTTCAAAATACGTTTTCTCTACTTTATTTCTGTCCTTCAAAAAAAAATTTACTTTAAGTATTAATTGTTTTGTTTCGTTGCTTCTCATTATTTAACTTAAAGGTAGGTTTGCCTGTTTTTATAAACATTTGCGTAACTTCTTGCTATGAGTTTCTTCTTAATACAATGAATCGATGATTTTGCTAGACTTTATCTTGGATTTGAAAATTTAGCTCTGGATTTCAAAATGGTTCTTCCTTAAATAGATAAGCAAAACAGATTTTTATCGTTATTTCTTTCTTGCTATTATTCTTACAAAAAAAAAAAAAAAAAAAAATTGACTTTATTCCTTAAATTGTGATTTTGATTTTTCCTTGAATAGTACCCTTTTTCAGATAATTGGTAGTTACCTTCAATTTATTTTGATGAGTACCAGTTTTCATATAGGATGGTAGACTGCCTTACAGTTTTGATGGTTTGTTGTCTCTGTAACCTTTTGTTTAGCACCCTGGATTGTTTGTGTGTTTGATACCCTATAACCGTTTTGGTTAGCATGACTAGTATACCTAGATGGGACTTACTACCACCGTATGCCATGACCCTGTATGTCGTCCTCTTGATCACATGCTTTGTTTTAATCTGGGACTTTGATTTTGGGGGTTTGACCTAGAGGGAGTATGGACGTTTTAATTTCGAGGACGAAATTTTTATAAGGTGGGTAGGATGTGAGCACCCTGAATTTCGGGTTGATTTTTTTTTATTTTATTTTATTTTCTGATTTATTGGTTTCATTAAATAATTTATTGAATTATTTTTCCTTAAGTGTACTTTTCCGTGCCATTGATATTTGGAGTATCAGGGATGTTCAATTCTGGAAATCCTCTTCACGAGTTTTGGAGTGGGCACGATTACCTTCATGACGATATATAGTGCCCCATCCAAACTTGTTCTCTTGTGCACTTTCTGCTTTGCTGAACTTCGGTCGGTTTAGACCATTTGATTGATATTTATTTTTTCCACTATTTTTTCTTGATCATTTTCAGCGCGTTACCATGACATTTAAATTGGGAGCGCCAGACCAGTCAGTTTCTTGAAACCAACTCCTCATTGATGATCTACTCGAGACGCTCGTCACCCATGACCCTTGTGTCCCCCTCAGATACGTCATTTTGAGCTCCATTTGATTCGCACAACTTTTTCGACGCGTGACCCGATTTTATTTCACGCCACGGCGTCACGTTCATTTTCCAACTTGATTTGTGGGTCCCCTGTCGACCAAAACCTGTCCGTCCCAATTATGGACATGGCCCACATTGAGCCTACTATCCGTCCGCCACTTGTGTCCCATTTATTGGAATCCCCATGTGCAACTTATTTGTCCATGATCATCAACACCTAATTTTAATTCTATTTTTGCACAATGTCCGATTTTCACCTAATCCGGCTCCACCGAGCCCAGTCCAGCTCCATGATTTTCTCCATCGGGACACCCTCATATTTATTGTCCAAAAATATTAATTTCTCATTTCACCTATTTTTAATATTTAATGGAAAATTTTCCTTGAATTTAATTTCTTTTGGAAGGACCATTTTTCCAACATGTTAACCTTGGCCATTGGATTCTCCTATTTTTTATCATCACCATTCAATTTCCCCAACTCCATATCAGCCAAGTGGCCGGCCCTAGAATTGCATGGAGAGAATATTCTTCTCTCTCTCCTCAATTTCATTGCTTATCCATTCTTTCTCTCTCTCCCTTCCTTACTTTATTTCCAAAACCACACTTTTACTACAACATCACCAACAACAACAGCAGCTACCACAACTCCTCCTCCATGCCCGAGCACTCATCCTCCTCTCTCCACCTCAATGGCCTTCACGACCACCCCGGCCATTGCCGTCGGCCATGGAGCCACCCTCCACATCCTCTCCTCTCCTTCCTCCTCCACCTCCATAAATCCATCCATCCTTCCTCCACCATCCCAAGCAACCACCACCACCACTGCAATCACAGCCTCCTCACCCTCCTCCCATGCCCGACCTCCGGCCACCCCTGGCCGTGGCCTGGCCGTCGGCCTCCCCCATCTCGGCTTCCTCCTCCTCCTATTTCCTCCTTCCTCCTTTCATCATCACCACCACCATCATTTCCGCCACCTCCATTTCCGTCCAACAACCATTGCACCGCCGCCACTGGCCACGGGCCCCCGCCCCCTCGTCGCCGTGGCTAGGCCGACGTTCCCGCCGCCGTCGCGGCGTACCAGACCGCGCAAGTCGGCCAGCAGCAGCTGCTGCACCGCACAAAGGCGCGCACACGCGCGCGCGCGCGGGCCGCCGTCGTGCACCGCCGCGCCGCCGCGTGGGCCGCCGTAGCTCGCCGTGGGTGCGCCCCACTCCGGCGAGTCTTCCCCTGGCGGCCACCGTCCTCCGGGACGCGCCGTCGAGGCGATTCGTGCGTTTACGTCGAAATCCCGTCGTGACGCGCGCGTTTGGAACTCAGAATTTGCGCCCCGTCGCAGCGACTTCGCGCGCGTTTTCCCGGAGATCCGACCATTGGATCGGTGATTTCTTCGCTCCGTCGCAATCTCGGTATATCCACCTTCATCCCTGTCAATTTTCGTCCGTTAATTTTATCGTTTGATACATGAAAACCGGCCACCAAGTTGACCGTTTAAATTGTATTAAATTTGGACAGTTTCGCGGGGCCAACTTCGTCAGCTTGTATCTCCTCCACCGCAGCTCCGTTTGGCGTGCTACCAGTTCCGGTGCGAAGATGGTATAACCCTCTTCCTGCCCCCTTTAGATTTCATTTCAGTTTGAGCTTGTTTGATTGGTTGAATTCGACGCCAAAGTTGGTCGTCCGAATTCGTAATTTTCAACTTGTAAAATTCCATTTTTGAACACGGGACTCCAGATTTCATTTCTGACACCA
The DNA here is from genome assembly GCA_029216955.1 of Iris pallida. Classification (NCBI taxonomy): domain Eukaryota; kingdom Viridiplantae; phylum Streptophyta; class Magnoliopsida; order Asparagales; family Iridaceae; genus Iris; species Iris pallida. Next base: position 4,324,311 of record JANAVB010019997.1, read on the forward strand.
CCATTAGACTTGTGGCGTCGTTCTGGCATGTTTTCATATAAAATTTGTTAGATTTGGAGAACGTGGGCCCGGGCACGCATTTCGGTGCAAAGCGGGTCCCACTTTCTGGGTCAACGGGACTTTTTGACGCCGGCTCATCAGAATCCAATCCTGGAGATACCGTTGAGCTCGTATCGTCATTCTGGACCCGTTGACAGGTAGTTTGCTGAGTTTTGAGAACTGGGGCTCCGGCACGCATTTCCGTGCAAATCGGAATTCTAAGTTCTGGTCAACGGGCCAAAATGAGATCGGGTCAACGGAATCCAATTCTGGAGATACCGTTGGGTTCGTATCGACATTCTGGTTGCGTGGACATATAATTTGTTATATTTTGTAGACTTGTTTTCTTGCACGTTTTTCGGTACAAAACGGCTCCGACACGGACACCGTTTTGACCCGAAATTACCTTTTTGCCCTTGTGTCCAAATTGGACCGTTGGGTAGGCTATCTTAGCTAATTTGACCATTCTGGACACGTTGGCGATGTTCATTTCATCGTCCGACAATGTTTGTTGATAGTTTCTCTGAGTTTAACCTTTCTAATAATTAATTAATAATTAATTCTTATAATGTTTGTATTTCGAGATTAGTACAACGAAACTGAGCTCAGTCAATTCCAGTGATCTCACATCGCTGAAATTGACAAGATGGGCACGTGGATCACTGTAATAAGATTATCAACCTTACCATTGATATTCTTATCTCGATTTACGTGTCGTAAGTTTCGACGTACGAGTAACGAAGTACACTTTATATTTTCAATAATTAGACTAGGTTGACCCTGTTTGACCAAAGTTGACCAGTTGACCCAAAGTCAACTGTGAGTCAACGCTTGACCTAGTTTGACTAGATTATTGACCGGAGTTGACATAGAGTTATTTTGACTTAGAAGAACCTAAAATAATATAGATTTCTTGTAGAGACTCTTTTAATATAACTTGAACACTTTGTAACCTGTGTTGCTTTAAATAGGACTCTGTGGCTTCAGTTGGACCCTCTATACTTATCAGCTCAGGACCACAGGCGAGTACATTCACTGATAGTTTTCATTGTCTTGATATCTACTATATCCGATTCAGTCGTAGTGTCTTACTTGATTCTCGACACGATAGTTCACGGACTAGTATTAACGGATTCTGGTCATGAGATGTCATTCCTGGATCTCTTGGGATATTGGTACTTGCTTGGTCTTGATTCTTGTACTTGTATTGACACCGATTCCATAAGAGGATTAGCTCCCCTCTTAGGGAATCCTGCGTCATGACGTGCCATGACCGGATCCATTTATACTATTCGGGGAAAATGGGGAAATTATTAGGTGTTATGTGATCAAAGCCCCATGTCCCTATTTTGCTAGCGCCACCCTCACCTCACGTAGGGTGTAGCAGATACCCCATGTCCATGTTATCCAGGTTGGCCGGCATGACCCTTTCCAGATTTTTATGTGATTGTCGGGCCAAGTGGATAATCATGCCATGACTCCCTTTAGCCGATCACATATCACTCTAATAATTCAAAACACCTTTTACTTTATTTGTCATGTCTTACATTCCAGTTTCAGCTTTACTTACTGTACCTTCACCATGCTACGATTCATTCTCATATGCTCTATCTGTCTCTTATACTGTACCTTGGTTATGGGACTAGGTTCTGTTCGGAAGAAGGGTTACAATCCCGGTCCTTGTTTGGTTTAAGGGTTGTAACTCGGCTTTCGAATGGTTCCCAAGTCGCCTGTACTCTTTGTCTTGTATTTCATTATTACTGTCTCTTATAGTATTTCTCAATTCACATGGAACTGCTGTTGGTGTTTTGTACTTGCTCATTTTCCTGACAGGATACGTTGACAAATTTTACAGATGCTTGGGATTGCCTGCTAGCCTAGAGGAGACCATTAGAGGTTGTTTAGTTAGCTATTCTTAGTTGTCTGGAGTTGTATTATTTTATGGATTACTGTATTTCAGTTTTGAGATGTATTCGGAGTTTGTATCTTAGACACTTAGATTTCTCTCTGTTGTACCTCTTTTGGATTTCATGTTTTATCTATCTTCCTTTATGCTCTACCCTAGATGTGATTGAGTATGTATCTGCTATGTCACCCCCATTCGGGGAGTATAAACTATTAGTCTTATACTATTAGATCCATTGAGACCTAGGACAGCGTTCTACCGCCGACACTGCGGCGTAGGCTGGGCGTTGTTACGTTCTCGTGCCCTAATTCTAGGGTGCGGGTCGTGACACTTTTAACCACATTGTCACATGAATTTTTTTTTCTTTTTTTAAGAAAGTATTGTCTGTCAATCTTCTCTATGAGTGAAAAGATTCCTAGCAACCCTCTGAGTGGTCTCCTAACCAAGTACTTTGTACTGGCAAAGATACATAGGAAAGGACAGCCCACAATCCATGACTAACACCTAATTTGTAGAAAGGGCTTTGAAGAGAAACAAGTAGTGTCTCCAAGCTTTTTCCTTTTATGAGTAGATTCTCCATATGTAATAGGTAATTTTTTTTTATATTAGTCCTTAAATCTACCCTATTAATTTCAACACAAGTCATCCCAATCTTGTTATTTGCTTAGAAGTCCTCCAAATTACTATCAACTGGAGTTATGCGTCCCTCCTCGTCTATGTCAGTCAACAATTAATCAAAAATAATAAGACCCTTGGGTTAACTAACTCTTAACCAAGATTGAAAAATGACCAACATACGTCTCCTCCAATTTTTTTCTTTCATGATTCACTTGTTCCTCTCACGAGGAACAATTAATCATGGAACTTATAACTCCTGTTGTTAGTGATTTGGGGAACTTATAACTCCGGTTGTTAGTGATTTATCAAGAACTGAGGGTCTTAGGTTGAGAAAGTGTAAAATTAAGTGACTATTGTAATGAAAAACCTATTATAATCAATATGACTACTGTAAGCAACCAACCACTGGCCATGACTTGATCTAAGCAATGTGGCTTTGAGGAAGGAAACAAGCAAGCAGGCAAGAGCTCATTAAAGTGGTAGTGACTTAAACTATTAGTTAAAGGCTTAAAGGGGAAGGAAAATATCTTTGGTGTGATCAAACAATGCTAAGTGGGTCATCACCAAACTTTGGCTATTAGCCAACTGAAAGAGAGACAGCCTGCATTATATGCTCAAATAGTTGGAGGAGTACATTAATAACTACAGAAAAAACTAACCCTAATCAGTGCTCGAAAGAACCAAATCAAAGTGATGAACAAAAAAGTGACTTTTGACCACCCCAAATGCTCAATTAACTATTGATCAGATGCTCAGATTAGTTGTCGATTTTCGACTCTCCGGCTTTCCTAATTGTTACAGTTATAAAATAGTAATTCTATGCTGTCGTTGCACGAATATATACTCCTAGGGAGGACCGTATATGCACCCGTATCCGTAGCTTATTAGACACGATATTTCCTTGACACTGCTTGACACGTTTGAGATTGTGCAGAACATAATTGAGTTGAGATATGTCCAAATCTTTTCTGGAACCTAGTTATGATCAAGACCATGTTCAAATATAGATATTATTAAGACCTCAAGTGTATAAAATATGTATATAGACAATGTTAATAACTATATCCATTTGTATCCCATATTCCAAATTCGTATCATCTTATGGTGTTATACCCACATATATCTGTGTCTAAGCAACTTAGAGGGAATTTCTTACCATTGCCTTCACCTTGGCCTTGTTAGTTCTGGAAAGCCTCTTGCTGTTGTTCCAGAAAGCACTAGTTGGCTAATTCAAGTTCAGAACTGGAGACTGCAAAAGTACCTGGCTAGCTAGCATTCCTTGGTTCCACCATGGTTATCTCCACCATTCTTTAACCACTCACCAGTCCAGGCCAAACTCCACCATTCAAGCTATGTATGTTCCAAATGGAATAGAATCTAGCAACATTCTTGTGCTTCCCCTTTCCCTATAAATTGACAAGCACTACAATGCTCTTCCTTCACACCAGTACAGCAAATTGTACTCCACATACTTCTTGTGTGCTAAGTAAGTAAGAGAGCGCGAGCAAAGGAGGAGATCATCCTATCCTTACAATGGGAGGAAGGAAGTCTTCTTTCTTCTGCTGCCTATTCGGGGGCTCGCGGTATGGAGATGATGACAACGACTGGTCTCCTAGGTACACTAGGAAGATCCGACCGAGCGACGAGGACAGAGGGTGGTGGGTGGGCGAGCCGGACGTCGACCGCAAGGCCTCGGACTTCATTGCCAACTTCCACAGGAGCCGCTCGGGCAACTGAGATCGTTTTCTCAGACTAGTTAACTAAAATTGCTCCCTCTTGCCTTCCTTTCAATTTGTTGTATGTGCTCCCTAATGTTTGCTTCCCATTTAAAATTAATCGTTGTTGGAATAAAACTTCTAGATTGATTGTGAATTTTCGCTTCCTTAGTTCTTAATATAAACTTAATTATGAAAACAAACCTGACAAACATGAATTTTTATCGATCGACGTACAAAAAAGGAGAACATTGCTATCATGAGCAGAATTACATTTTTTTTATTCACGAGATCAATGCAGTGTGGAAGAACAGCTGATTGCATTAAGTAGTACTAAATTAGACTGCTAATTGTGTATAGAAAGATGAACTACAGATCAAGTCATGGAAAAGGATGCAGAAATCACCTTGACAGCTAGCTAACATGGAATAATTAGCGTGTCGAAAAGTTCAGCTTCATATACTTTAGCTCTAACTATATGATGGATGCTTCGTACCCTTTTCTTACAACTTTGTTGTTTCAAGTTTCGAGTGCATGCGTACATATGTCCTCCATTAACGTGTAAAAGAGCTACACCAGTCCTTTGCACTTACGAAGGAGATGTTAGATTTTTCTTCACTTTTTTTTTTTTTTTTTTTTTGTTAAAATCTGCAAGAAAACAAAATTTAAATTAATGGTTACCGGCCTCCGAGGAAGTCGCGTACGTAGCACTGTCCTAAGAGTTAATCCGGGTCTATGTGCAGACTTTGTCTGAATGCTCCTAGTGGTAAAATTTCCGCTCCACCGGAATCTCCTTGCCGCAGTAGAGAGAGTGACCCTCGACTTAGCTCTGTCCAGAGCAACAACAAAGAAGAACAACAACGTTTCGGAGAAGATGAGATTTTGAGAGAGGTTTTGTACGGAATTTTTTCAGTGTGATGGACGAAGGAAAATGACAGAATTTATTTAGGCATATTTCCAACGTTTGTAACGGCTATGAATAATGATCAATAAACTTTAACGTTAACTAATAACAAATACAAAAAAAATGTGATTCATTGAACCTGGACAAATTAATGTGTCCAAACGTTATAATTTTAAAGGATTTGTAATGGTCAAAAAATTAATAGAGGAACAATTTTTTTTTTTTTTTGGATCTCAGCCCGAACCCGAAGAAGAAATCGAATCGGCATTCGGCGCCCGCAGATGTGGACAAGTACCCGCACCTGTTACGCGCGCCGAACCGAACCTAGCTGAGCCGGGCCGGGCGACGACGGCGGCGCGCGCGTGTGGCCCATGGGGCTCCCAAACAATACTTCAATGAAACAATTGAGAGTAAAGCAATATAAACAATCACAAGTCCACACGTCTATCCGATGTGGGACTATAGAAAAAATTGGACTTGAGCTTTTGCTCAAAAGCTGCAAGTGAAGCCAACAACCCCCTCCAAAAGATCAAGTTCCAAGATAATATAAGAATAGAGAATAAGAGAAGAATAATAGAATTTTTGGGCAGTTATATACTATGCATAAATGAGATGGACTACAGCCTTGAATCTCACGTAGTGACTATTGTCTTTGTCTGAAGAAGAGCTTGATGGACTACGCCTTGAATTAGTCTTCTTGAACCAGATTCAGAAAATAGCACACATAGTACGCTAGAGGTACTTGGGTCTATCGGGTGGCGCGTTTGGTTGGCTATGCACACTTTTATATATATTCATAAGAGTTGTCTAGGATCGCCCTGTCCTATAGTCGCTGCCTTCACGATCTCTCATATAGGTAAGTTCTCAAGGGTTGGTGATAGGAATCAACCTGCATATCATGCTTGAACTTATTAAGAGTTTAAACACACCCTATCCATATCACACAAGGAACACTGTCACCATAGGGATGGGGTATCAATGTACACATGTACAACCTCTTGGGATTTTTATTTTAAGAGAATTTAATCTCAGGATCAGTGTTCCATAATAGTCAACTAGTCCAGCTTGTTTCTACCCATTGAACCGGCTTCTTGGAATCTCTACTCAGATTCAGTTGGGTTGCCACTGTTGATGACTAAACTATGGGCTCAATCCCACCCCCTCGATGATTCTAGGATCAATGTTATAGACAAACCCTTCGTCAAGTAGTCTGCAAGGTTCTTTTCTGACTTTATATAGTCAAGAACCACATATTTGCCCAATAGGCTCTCTATTGACTTGAAGCGAAGTTGCAGGTGCCTGTTCATCTTAGCATTCACAGAATCATGCTTTAGTAGTTCCATAACAGATTTATTATCATAGTTTATAGAAATTGCAGGAACAGGATGAACAGAAATAGGTATATGCATAATAAAATTTCTAAGCCATTCGGTTTCTGTACAGGTAGTGTCCAAAGCTATCATTTCAGAGTCGATTGTATTCTGGCTATGATAGTTTGTTTACATGATCCCCAGGAGATTGCAGCTCCTGTTAGGGTAAAAACATATCCAGTAGTGGATTTCACATCATGTGAATCAGTTACCCAATTTGCATCTGAGTAACCTTCTATGATATCAGGGTGTCTAGTATAATGAAGTTTATAATCTAGAGTACCCTTAAAATATCTAAATACTCTGTCCAATGCAGTCCAATGTGATTGATTTGGGTTACTAGTATATCTACTTAGTCTCCCAATAGCAAATGCAATATCAGGTCTGGTCCTATTTGTTATGTATATAAGGGACCCTATCATATGTGAATATCTTTGTTGTTCTATAGGAGATCCTTCATTCTTCTTGAGAACAACATTACTGTCGTAAGGAGTGAGGGCAGGTTTTTTTTTTATCAAAGTACTCAAACTTTCTTAACATTTTCTCAATTGAATGTGCTAAGGATAGAGTATAACCCTCTTTGCATTTGGACACTTTCATTCCTAGGATCAGATTTGCTTCACCTAGGTCTTTCATATCAAACTGGTTGGATAAATAATTCTTAGTGTTATTTATCAATTCCAGTGAATATCCTAGAATAAGGATATCATCAACATATAAGCATAAGATAACACAACTTCCATTTATATTTTTAGAATACAAACATTTGTCATATTCATTTGGCACAAAACCAAATTCTATAATAACTTTGTCAAATTTGTTGTGCCATTGCTTGGGAGCTTGCTTTAGACCATAAAGAGATTTTACTAATCTACAAACCTTCTTTACTTGGCCTTTAGCAATAAAACCTTCAGGTTGCTTAATATATATTTCTTTCTCTAAATCTCCATTTAGAAATGCTGTCTTTACATCCATTTGATGGATCAGCATATCATGAATGGAAGCTAAGGCTAGAAGGGTTCTAATAGAAGTGATCCTAGAAATAGGAGAGTAGGTATCAAAATAATCTAATCACTTTTCTGGATAAAACCTTTGGCTACTAATTTAGCCTTGTATTTCTCTATGGTACCATCAACTCTAAGTTTCTTTTTGAAGATCCACTTACAACCTATGGGTTTACTATCCGAAGGTAGGTCTACTAAAAATCGAGTATTATTCTCTATATTGGAGTTGTACTCATTGTTAATAGCTTCTTTCCAGAAAGAGGCATCAGGAGAGGATATAGCTTCTTCATAAGTTAAGGGATCACCCTCTATAAAAAATATGAAGAATCATTCTCCTAATTTTTTTTTCAATCCTTTCTCTTTTACTCCTTCTAGGTTTTGTGACTTGTTCATGTTGTAAACTTGATATTTGAACATGAGAACTAGAAGATGGAGTAAGAGAAGGGTTGGAGGAAGATGATGAAGTTATATCCTTAAAGGAAAATATATTCTCAAAGTAAACTGCATCTCTAGCTTCTATAATTGTGTTATTAGATATTTCATTTACTTCAGAATGGGTTACAAGAAATCTATTGTCATTACTATGTAGGGCATATCCTATGAACACAACATCAATAGTCTTAGGTCATATCTTCCTCTTTTTGGGTTCAGGAATTCCTACCTTAGCTAGACATCTCCAAATTTTGAGGTAATTAATCTGAGGGGTTCAACCTTTCCATAACTCATATTGTGTCTTATCATTAGTCTTACTGGGTATCTTATTAAAAATATAACAGGCTGACAAAAGGACTTCTCTCCAAAGATTATCAGAGGCACCTGAGCTGAGAAGTACGGCATTGACCATGTCTAACAGAGTGCGATTCTTCCTTTCAGCAACTCCGTTGGACTGGGGTGAATAAGGAGCAGTTACCTCATGAATTATTCTATGTTCTTCACAGAAGTTAGTCATTTCATTTGAGGTATACTCTCCACCATGATCTGATCTGAGAATCTTAATATTTCTATCTAACTGGTTCTCAGCTTCAGACTTATAGACCTTGAATCTATCTAGAACTTTATCTTTAGGCTTAAAAAGATAGGTGTAACACTACTTTGAATGGTCATCTATAAAAGTGATAAAGTATTTTCTACCGCCTCGGGTTAAAACCCTATTGGAATTATAAACGTCACTATGGATAAGTTCTAGAATTTCAGAATCCCTATGGACAGATTTGAAAGGTAATCTAGTATGTTTGGCTTGAACACAAATATCACATTTGTGTTTATCATCTATAGAAGTTTTAAAAATAAGATCTAAGTTCATCATTCTTTTAATAGATCATAAATTCACATGGCCTAGTCTGCCATGCCACACATTTGAGGATTCAACATTAGCAACAACCAAGGAAGGATTTGAAATTTTATTCATATTACTCAAAATAAAGAGTCCATCTTTTACAAATCCTTTTCCCACAAAAAGTTCATTCTTAGAAAAAAAAACTACTTTATTGGCCTCCATTACAATTTTGTATCCTGAGGCTACAAGTAGGGATCCACTAACTAGGTTTCTTCTAACTGACGACACATGAAGCACATCATGGAGAGGTAAAATTTTTCTTATGTCATCTTTAAATCTATTTTTCCTCTTTCTATGATTTGTGCCGTTGAGCCATCTCCTAGAGTCACACCACCTCCACCTGATTCATGATAGTTTGAAAAACAAGAGCGATCAAATAAAACATGAACATTAGCTTCGAAATCCAACCACCAATCATCAGAATGGTAAGAGATATTTACTATAGGTTGATAGCTTACAGACCTGAATGAGCTAGAAGATCCATTCAGAATCATGTTAGCCTCTGGCTTGCCTTTTCTTTTGAAGGAGGTCTTGACAGGTTCTTTCTTCCTTTAGAAGCAGTTGATGGCCGTATGGTTTGTTCTACCACACACAAAACAAAATCTTCTCTAATACTGAGTCTGTCCAAAGTTTCTAGGTTTATGAGGTTGCTGGTGTTGAGGGTTTTGGTGATGTCGATTTTGGTAATAAGGATTTTGGTGATTTGGTTGAAAACTCTGCTTCTTTTTGAAGGAGTTTTTCTTAGATTTGAGATGGTCGTTAGCCTTGGATTTGCCATAGCTTTCTACAAGCTTTATCCTAGCTGTGGCATTAGACCTAGCTTTGGACTTTAACCTATACTTTTCTTCTGTTTTGAGCCTCTTTAGAGCTTGAGGGTATATAATTGTTCCTTGTAGATGGAGGAGGTCCTTTGCCACATTAGATAAAGAAGGAGGGAGTTTGTCTATCAAGCATCCTATTTTATGCTGAGTAAAAAAATGTACCTTTGGATTGAACATGCCTAAGGTGTTCTTGAAATTCATGAATTTGGTCATTAATATGTTTATTATCTACCATGACATATCTGTTGAATGTGAAGGAATTGAATCTTTCAATTCCAGCATCATCACAACCATATACATCTTCCAAAGCATCCTAGAGTTCTTTAGCGCTTTTATATTCAAAAAGTATGTCATAGAGAGACTTAGACATATCGCTTAAGATTCTGTGGAAACAGTAGTAATCTATTTCCTTAGGGGTTTTAAGTTTGGAGGACGAGAATGACTTGATTACTCCTATGTCAGACCCAGTATCATCAGAATCATTTGTGATGGGTGTGGTCCCAACAATAGCAGAAATTAATCCTAAAGTTGTAAGCCATAACTTCATTTGGCTCTGTCACCTCTTGAAGTAGGTACCATTAAACCACTACTAAAATAACCCAGATTAGCGACGTCAGGAGACGTCGCTAAATACAGGAAATACGTCGCTAACAATGATTTGCTACGTATTTAGTGACGAAAAACCTACATCGCTTATAGGCAAGTCGCAGATGGCAATTTAGTCGCCAAACGTCGCTATTTGCGACGCGTAGTTAATTGTCGCTAGACGTCGCAAAATGAGCGACAGATAGCGACGTATAAGTACGTCGCCAATATTGCGACTTAAAGCGACCACTAGCGACGCTTCAAAAGTTTATAAATGATGACGAGGCATGGCATCCACGTGGCCACATGGGCAACGTAGCGACGTATATTAGCGACGTCGAGCGACGTAACGTCGCTAGTTAGCGACATATAGCGACGTCTGTGTGACGTCGCAGTACGTCACAGAACGTCGCTATCCGTCGCTAATATAAATTTTTTTTTTTAAAAAAAATATAATTGATATTTTTGTTATGCTGTGTGTCTGTGTTTACAGTGTGTGTGAAGTGCAGTGTTCGGACCATCGTCAGTTTCGCTTACTGTTGTATGTTTTATCTTTGATAGAAAGAGCAACAGTTCAGGGTGCACTTCTCAGAGCTTCCTCTTCACGTCCTTCACCTTCTCGGGAACCTTTACGACGTCCGAGAAAGTGAAGGACGTAAAAATGAAGCTCTCAGAAGTGTACCCTGAACTGTTGCTATTTCTATCAAAGATAAAACATACAACAGTAATCGAAACTGTCGATGGTTCCGAATACTGTATTTCACATTCACTGTAAACACAGACACACATCATAACAAAAATACACAATATTTTTTTTTTAAAATTTCGGCAGCATCTCCTTTGTATATCAGATCATCGCTTATAACCCAGCGTAGGTATATTTGTCATCCCGTCGCAGATATCACAAAATTAATATCACAATAAAAATAGGAGGCAGTGCAAAGTAAATATCACAGACACACATCCTCACAAACATCCAATAGAGTCAAATAAAAATGAAAGATGATAAAAAGTCTCCCACCAAGTGTATAAACAACAGTGTATGAATAAACAATTTGCCCATAGGGCCAATACATACAAGTCATAAAAAAACTAATAAAATCACTGCGGACCCCTGCCGCGCAACTAGGATAGAATGTAGTCATACTGCTCCTGGGTGAGCTGTACCGTAGGGGCAGTAGGAGGCAGTACAATGTCTGGAGTCGGCGCCGGAGGCAGTACAGTATCTGGAGTCGGCGCCGTCGATAGACCCGGAGGACGTACCTGCTCCAGCTCTCGCAGTCGCTCACCATGCGCAGCAGGGGTACTCACCACCTTCTCAGTATACTGAGCGAGTGAGAGAGAAAGGCTCCTCTACGATCCGTCCAGCTCGACCTGTCTATGCTCCGTGCGCTGCGTAGACTCGGTGAGCGTCTGCAAGTTGGCAGCTGCAGCCTGATGCAGACTCATCAGCTCCTGTATACTGCGCTCGACCGCATCAAATCGTCCGGTGACGATCGGAGGGTCGGATCGTCGCTCGACCGCATCAGAAATCTGCTGCTGCAACTCGCGACGCAGCTCCTCGATCTGACGACGAACATCCTCAGCTCATGACGACGCTTGCGTAGCCGGAGACTGCGCACTGACAGAGGGGGCCCGGGATGACTCCGAAGCCAAATACGCACCGTAGGATCTCGTACCGTAGTACGTACCCTTCTGAAGACCGCCAACGGCGGTCATCCAGAGCTCGTCCGACGATGGCTCTACAGGCGGCTGGGAGGAAGTACCAGCCCCTCCCTCTGCTTGCGCACTAGCAGCAGCAGCAGCATCAGCCGCCTCCTTCTGTAGCCGAACAAACTCGGTCTAGAACATGTTTGCTAACGTGTAAGTGTTTACTAAAGTCTATATTGATATCTATTTTCCTGTTTTCTAAATTATAGTCAGTTAATATTTGTTGAATAGAACGTATATATGCCTGCGTCGCCCTCTCGTCAATGAAGTCCCCAGCCCTCCGATGGGTGACCAGGAAGACTGTCACCATGTTCGGGTCCTCACCCTTCTTTACCTGTTAAAATATATTATCTATTATTAGTATTAAACATTATATCGAACTATATATAAATTAATGTCCGTCATAAGAAACGTACCAGACGACGAAAATGCTCCGTCATCGGAATGGAGCCACCACACCACTTACCGGCGCTCGACCGTGCCACCTTGGCCTTCTCAGACCGCTCCTGGTATTGGCGCTCGCTGAATCTAGCCTTCATCGCAGTCCACTACTCTGGCGTAATCCAACCCTGGATCGGACGTCCGGCGTGATCACGACGCTTCTGGTCGTCGATCGCATCACGGATGAGCTTGGCTCTGACGGCAGGAAATTGGCCCTCGATCCTCGCCGTCCGGTGTGGTGGATAGAAATAGGTCCTCTACAAGAAGTAAAATACAAAAGTTGTATAATATACACAAATGATTATTAAAATTTAAAAATAAACAAATTTTTTACCTTGAAGTGGGCGAACCAAAAGGCCTTCCTATCTGCGGGAGCATCTGAGTAGTTGAGCCAAGGCCCACCATAGTTCTGCCTCACAAATGTCCCCAGCTGTCTCTGTATTGCAGAAGGCCGATATCTATACAATAATAATTTTTCATGAATATATATGTACATATAATCATTTGAGAAATATATAATAATTAATTAACTTACTTCATAGGCCCGTCCGTCCAAATCTCCATACGCGTCTCGCCCGGGGGAGCGCATGGAGGGTCGCTCTCACCTCCTGTCTGGGCAGGATCAGTCTGATCGCCGTCCTCCATATGATCGGCGTGGGCTCCCTCCATAGAGCCGTCGACAGTAGGAATGCTGGATGGGGGATCAGGGATGCTGGACGCGGGATCAGGAAGGCTGGACGACGAGGGAGGAGTCGCCAACCTGCTAGAACTGCCCTGTCCCGGTAATGGACCGGGAACAGGAAGGCTGGACGACGAGGGAGGAGTCGCCAACCTGCTAGAACTGCCCTGTCCCGGTAATGGACCGGGAACAGAACGATACACTGGCGTACTCGGAGATGAGGATGAGGGTACGGAACTGCCCTCTCCATCCCCAGCCCGAGGCTGACGGGGCTGCCTAATATATAATCCTCCACGTCGTCCAGATGGTCTAGTCATACCTGACAATAAAACATATGACAATAAAACAAAAAAATATATTTATATGATAGACATCACAGATTTTTGAAAAATATCATAGTAAAAAAGTGTCACTGAAGTGTCAATAAAAGTGTCAATAAAGTGTCACTGAAGTGTCACAGATTTATATGATAGAAGTGTCACTAAAGTGTCAAATATGATTATAAAACAAACGTACAGATTTAATCCTCTTCTGAAAATTCATCTAGTTCGTTTAGCTCATCTACTTCTTCTTCTTCTTCTTCTTCTTCTTCTTCCTCCTCTACATCTTTACTTTCATCTGCATCTTCCTCTTCAGATAATTCTACTTCTTCTACACAATTAGATGTGTAATAGGAAACTTCCGTCGTGTCCACTTCTATAATATTTGTTACAAGAGGTAGTTCATCCTGTTGATAAGCTATATCGTCAACCTCAAAGGTATTTCTAGCTTTGGTCTTGCATACTGCCCACCAGTCCGACCTTGTTGTTCCCCGTTTAGGATAACTTGTGAAGTACACGAGCTGAGCCTGACTTGATAGGACAAATGGTTCATAGGCTTGATATCGACGCCGATAGTTTATATCAACAAGACCGTGCTTGTCTACTTTCCAACCTTGACCTTCAATCGGATCGAACCAATCACACCTGAATAACACAATCTTAGCAGGCTCTATTCCATAACTATATGTCAGCTCCACAATCTCCCGTAACATGCCATAGAAATCGTTGCCCGCATCAACATCTTTGTAGTTCGAAGATCTGATACACAAACAGCTGTTTTTGGTGGAATCGAGATCCACAAAGTTGTCTCTGATCGGGCAAGTTGTTGACTTCAACCTAAACCCATTAACACAGTAGCTTGGCCATATTTTTACAGCATAAATTGGTCCCTTGGCTAGCGTTCTAATAGACTCATTCTCAAGTCTTGCGTATGGACGATCGACCTAAATTGGTCCCTTGGCTAGCGTTCTAATAGACTCATTAACACAGGACGTTTGCATATTTCTTTTAAGTCCAACCTGGCCTTGGGATTGTCTTTCGTTTTTTCCTTTACGTCCATCACAGTATTAATTATGTTATCAAACACATTCTTCTCAATATGCATGACATCAAGATTATGTCTGATCAGATTGGTACTCCAGTATGGCAGATCCCAGAATATGCTCCTCTTTGTCCAGTTATGAACTCTACCAAATCCATCGCACTTGTACCCAGTTGAAGGATCTTCGATAGCACTTGGAAAATCTTTAACCTCCTCCCATATCGTGTCTCCGCACCACCTTGGCGGTGGATCACCCTTCTCTACAACGCCGGCACGGAAAGCATTCCTGTTCCTTCTGAACGGATGATCTTTTGGCAGAAATTGCCGATGACAATCAAAGAAGCACGGCTTTTCGCCGTGTTTCAAGCGGAAAGCCTTACTACGGTCCATGCAATACGGACATGAGAGACGGCCATGAGTGCTCCATCCAGATAACATTCCATAGGCCGGAAAGTCGTTGATGGTCCACATAAGGGTTGCCTTCATCTGAAAATTCTGCTTCCTGGAAACATCGTACGTGTTAGCGCCTACTTCCCATAACTGATTCAACTCATCTATCAAAGGCTGTAAGTACACGTCAATGTTCCTCTTGGGATTGTTCGGACCAAGAATTATAACGGTTAGAAACATGTACTGAGTCTTCATGCACATCCAAGGCGGTAGGTTATACGGAGTAACAATCACAGGCCAGCACGAATACTGGGATCCCGAAAGACTAAAAGGAGTAAAACCGTCAGAAGATAGTCCCAACCTGACATTTTGCAGATCTGAAGCAAAATCTGATTACACTCGATCAAAGTGCTTCCACGCTTCTCCATCGGATGGGTGATCCAACACTCCTTCAATCTGTTCTCGCATGTGCCAACTCATATTTTCGGCCGTCTCTTTCACCATAAATAATCTTTGCAACCGCGGCGTTAAAGGCAAGTAGTGCATTGAATCGGTCGGTCTTCTTGCACCGGTAGACCTTCCTGTACTAGTTGTCTTATAGCGATCAGCACCACAAAATCTGCACACATCTGCGTCCTTGTCGTC
Organism: Iris pallida; assembly: GCA_029216955.1. Lineage (NCBI taxonomy): Eukaryota > Viridiplantae > Streptophyta > Magnoliopsida > Asparagales > Iridaceae > Iris > Iris pallida. Next base: position 4,339,836 of record JANAVB010019997.1, read on the forward strand.
TTTGTAGTACAGCATGCACCCATTGCGACAGGAATCGATTTTCTCGTATCCCATCCAGAGCGATCTCACCATCCTCTTAGACCGGTAGAAGTCTTTATGCAACTTAGCACCCGCCGGCATCTATAATCAACTCCAACACTCGGTTGTAGCATTCTTGCGCCATGTTAAAATCTGACTTAATGCTCAACAGTCTTGTAACCACCTCCAACGGTGAATGATCCTCACAACCAGGATACAATGGAGTCCTTGCATTCTCCAGCAACTCCATGAACTGTGCAGCATCGGCGTTCGGTGCCTCCTCAGGTGCATCATGAACGAAACTAGGCCCCGCAGCGTCGAAAACCATGTTCACGCACCCGTCGTCGTATGCATGATTATCTGAAACAAAATTAGGTCCCGCATGCATATACGGCTCAACGTAAGGCTCCGGCTCTGATGCTAAAGACACAAGTTCTCCGTGTGCGGTCCACTGATAGTAATTAGACGTGAAACCCCCCGAGTACAAATGATATGTCACTTCCACTTCTGGATAATATTTTACGTTATGACATTTCACACACGGACACTTAATTTTGGTGCCGTCCATGTACTGAGGGAACGCCTTAGCAAACTGCAGGAACTGCTCTACTCCCGCTATGTATTCATCCCGCACACCATACATATCATCAGGACGACGATTGTACATCCATGAATGATTCCGCAAGTAGTAATTCATATCCATTTGAAAATAATTCTGCAAAGAAGGACACACATTATCCAACAGGCACAAATTCGTATATAATGTCTTATTATGGGACACACATTAGTAGCGGACAGTTACTAATAACAATGATATTGACCGATACCGATACGGTTTGGCATGTTCCGATCCGATACAGACCGATACCAAATATTGATCGATACCGACATTGGCATGTTTCGATACTATACAGACCGATACCGATACCAAATATTGACCGATACCGACATTGGCATGTTCCGATACCGATACTATACAGACCGATACCGACATTGGCATATTCCGATACTATACCGACATTGGACAGTTACTAATAACAATGATATTATCCAACAGGCCGATACCGATACGGTTTGGCATGTTCCGATCCGATACAGACTGATACCAAATATTGACCGATACCGACATTGGGGGTCTTTGTTCCGGTCAATTCGGCAAAACCAATCGGTAAGGGTGACTACTATTTCATATAATTTCAAAACTACTAAGAAATAACGCTGAAATACTTAAAATTATGCCTAAATGTATAAAATATATGTTTTTAAATGTAAATAATTTATTAATAATTATTTGTTTTCCGATACCAAAGTTCGATACTCCGATACGATATCGCCGATACTACCGGTATCGCCGATACCAATACTCATAGGAATAGTCCGATACCGATTCCGATACCGATATTGTGAACCTTGGGTATATATCGTCAACATTTCAGATTCTTAAAATGAATTTCAAATGGATTTCAAATGAATTTCAAATGAATTTCAAATGGTATATATCCCTACATTTTGCGAATCCCTTGAACAAAAAGTAAAATCCTATAATGTGAAGCAGGCATGCACGAAGAAAATTTCTTTTCGAGCCAACAAGATTTGTAACGATCCTAACATTTGGAAAGAATTAACATCACCATTATATATCATAATAAATCACAAACATAAGCAAGGAAAGGAAGTAGTTAACATGGCATTGTCTTCCAAAGTTCAAAATGTCATGAGCCCGGTTCATGTCCCGCTCTTACTGCTACTACTACACCTACTTCGGTCCATTTGAGTCACATCTATTCTCTCCTTTCTTTCTTTTTCTTTTTTCTTAGTACCACTTGCAATATGTGACAGAGAAATCTATCGACCAATATTAATGGCAGTAGACCAGCATTCAATGGAGACCAAGAGGAAGAGCGAGAGAAGCAACAAAATCGTACTCGATAAAGAAAAGTGGCAGACTGTACACGTACAACAATCATGGAAAAGAAACATGAAAAAGGAAAAGGAAAATAAAAATATCACAAGACAAACCAGCAGCGATATGGACTGCAGTCCACTCGCACTCTCTCTCTCTCCCTCATCGGTAGTGAATGTGCGTGCAAGCGCCTAAGTGTTCGACCAAAATATACACTTCACCCCTGCCCCCCTCCCCCTACCCCTGCACCCACCCCAACCCTCCCCTGCCCCCCCTCTCCCCTCCCCCCCTCCCCCCTCCCCCCTCCCCTGCCCCCCCCTCCCCATACCCCTGCACCCATCCCAACCCTCCCCTGCCTTCACTCCCCTGCCCCCCTCCCCCTGCACCCACCCCAACCATGCCCCCCTCCCCCTACTCCTGCACCCCCGGGTACCCCCACCCCTTCCTCCACCCCTCGACAGTAAGACCCCCCCACCCCCTGCACCCAACCCCACCCCTCTCTCCCCCCTCGACAGAAAGACCACCCCAGCAGCTAGGGTTAGAGTTCTCGTATCCGTGTCTGTGTCTAGATAGCTAGGGCTAGGGTTAGGGTTTACCTGAGGAGGGTGGCTTCGTCGGAGGATGGAGGCGGCGAGGAGGGTGGCTTCATCGAAGGAGGAAGCGGCGAGGAAGGCTCCTTCGTCGGAGGAGGGAGGCTGGTCGCCGGAGGGAGGGGTCAACGGGCGAGCGGGGTCTCCGGGGGGAGAAGGGGGAGGGTCTCGCCGGAGGGAGTGGTCGCCGGAGGGGGAGGGTTCGCCAGGGGGAGAGGGGAGAGCGGGAATAAATTTTTGGGTGAAAATTTTAGGATTTCGATCGGGCCAGGAACCCTATATGAAATAAAACAGCGACGCCTACATGATACGTCGCTAAACGTCGCAAGCCAGCGACGTAAATTATACTACGTCGCTGAACGTCGCTACGCAGCGACGGACAGCGACGTGTAGCACAAGACGTCGCTATACGCAATTATCAGCGACGCGTATTTCCGCCGTCGCTAATATACGTCGCTATTTAAGCATATTTTAGTAGTGAACTTAGAAGGTTTTGCAGTGAAAATCTCTTCCTTGGGAGACATGTTTTCTAGGAATGCTAAAAATTAACAATTCAAATGATTTTAGTAATAGACCTTTAAAATGGTAGCTTTTCAAGTTTTGATAAGGTTGGGTTAGCTGTAGAGGCCGGATCCCAACAAGCGGAGGTGCACTAGGAACGCTTAAGTACCGGTCACTTAGACGATTTACGTCTTGTTGACAGAAGGGCCCTTTCGTCTTGTTCTCAAACAAATCTCTACTTTAGAACTTTAAAATTAAAGGAATTTCATTAAATTAATTAACTGTTTAGCCTAAATTAAAATATTGAGTAAAGAAAATTGATATACTATTTCTTATGAATTATCGCCAATTTCTAAAACTGTCCTCTGAAATATTGACTAGTGCCAAGGAATATTAACTAATAACAGATTGTATGGAAACAAAGTTGGTAACACTACAAAATTTCTATGAAGGAATACTGTTAATAGGAATAGTGACTAACTAGTACAAAATTTATGAAGATTGACTAGTAATAATTGCTAATATGAATGTTGACTTGCAACAGTTGGCACTGTAATAAATTTTGAGTACTTAAATTGTGTAGCAATATTTTAATGAAAATTTATGAAGCAATTTTTTTGTTAAAACGAAGCAGTAGCAAAGACTAACAACAATTGGCAGTAGCAATTTGATATGCCAACAGAAGCAAGTTGTAATAGAATATTGTAATAGAAGCAAGTAATGGAATGGAATAGAACAGAAGCAAGTTGGAGTGCTAACAACTTATGTTTACAAATTCTAACAGAAGCAAGTTGGTGTAGCAACAATTGGCAGTAGCAATTTACTGGAATATTCTAATAGAAGCAAGTTGGTGTGCTAACAACTTATGTTTACAAATTTTATAACTGGTCAAATGGTTACAAAATTTTGGTAACTAGAAAAAATTATTTTGTGTAAAATGAATTAACTCTTAGAATGTTGGATTTTTCTTCACTTTTCTTTGTTAAAATCTGCAAGAAACAAAATTTAAATTAAAAGTTACCGGCCTCCGGGGAAGTCGCGCACGTAGCACTGCCCTAAGAGTTAATTCGGTTCTATGTGCAGACTTTGTCCGAATGCTCCTAGTGGTAAAATCCCCGTTCCACCGGAATCTTCTTGCCGCACACAACGTAGAGATAGTGACCCTCGACTAAGCTCTGCTCAGAGCAACAACAAAAAAGAACAACAACGTTTCGAAGGAGATAAGATTTTGAGAGAGGTTTTTTATGAATTTTTTTTAGTATGATGGACAAAGGAAAAGGACAAGATATATATAGTCTAGTTGGGTTCCAAGGGCCAAAAATACTTCTTTTGTGTCTTTTGTGTATAAGTAGCACGGGAGAACTCAAATGAGTGGGACACTAGTGGCATGTGTGTAGTTGACTTCGAGTAAATCATAACAATATATTAGGTCGAAAAACTTGGGTCAAGTTTGAGTCTCCAATTTTAGTTGGAATGGACAAGAGTTGTATGGTAGGTGCTAGAATAGGATTTTTGACTCAAAGTTGTGTAAATAAAAATAGGGTACAAGAAGATGTGTTTTATTGGGACATAATATATCAAAGCGAAAGTGGACTTGTCTAGATCATGATTATGGAATTATTGAAAGGAAAAGGCTAGTGTTGTGTTCCAAATATCAAAGTCACAGTAGAGGGCATCAAACAATCTGAATAGAAGATGGACGTTATGAACCACTAACTTATTAGTTTACTTAGTGGCTTGTTTGAGTGGGATGCAAATCTCATGGGTGTTTTGTGTCTTGTATGGATCATGCGTATTCAATTTGTTTGAGGAAATGGATTGATATAGTGTGGTTAAAACCAAATGGAACGAAAATGGAATCTAATATTTGTTCTAAGTAAAAATGGGTCATGAACATTATGCAATTAAAATGGAGTACATAAATGTGTGTTTGGGTGGGACATGTATGCCATGCATGTAGATTGGCTCTCTAGATCATGAATGTAAAATTTGTTGGAAGAAAACAGATAGTTTTGTACTTCAAATACCAAAGTCACGTTAAAGATATCAATGATTTGAATAAGAAATGGGTATTAAGAACCATTAAGTTATTACCTTAATTGGAATCAATTTATTCCAATCACTCAATAACCTTAGGAAATTCGAAAGTTTGAGAATGGCTGACAATCCATCCATCCCAACAAGATGTAAAGAGGAAAAGGAATTTAATTTCGGGAAAGGTCAAATACGATTAGGCGTAGGACGAGTCAAGTCAATGTGACTAAGTTGAGGAAATTCGAGTAGCAAAGAACTTGTACCTATGGTAATATGGTTATTATCTATATGGTGGTACAACAAGCAAATATTTATGTTCATTATGGCACGGCTTAGGAAAGAAATAAAGATGATACCCAATTGTATAAGTAGAACGATTGGTCATTGTAACATCACTAGACAGTTATTCCGAATTTTGACAAGCATTCACAAAAGGAAGGATAGCAGAGCAGTCAACGACAAATTATAAATCGAGCTACTAGAACGATCGTAGACTTCAGGTGATCAATCAATCTGAAGATGACGAACTCCAACTCCTACTATAGTGAGACTTATCTCTCAAGGGTTCTTAAGACAACCTGTGATCCTTACGAATGCGACTAGCTATTCTTACTACATGCCTGTCAGGATTTCTAACTACCGATATCGATAAAGGGTTTTTAACATCTATGGTATAAGTCTACTTAAGTTAAGATTTCCATTTCTACTCTCAAATCCTTAATTGGTCTGGCCACGGAGGATATGAATATTGCAATCAATCCATCAACTCTATGCCATACCCTTGTAGGTTATCTACCGTATCTTCTTAACAATGCGAATAGCAATCTACCGTTTCTAGCTATGGAAGCTATACGATTCTTACAAGTCTACCTAACTCTTCTACGCGTGCCTACTAGGTAAAAGGGGAAGTTAATGCTATGCGGTTCTTATATATACTACCTTGGGCAACAACTTACCTATGAGTCACTCTTTCGGTCATGGTTGTTACTAGGTCATTTCGAGTCTCTTCCTACTATATATAGGATGCATATCTAGCCTAACATAATCTTATCCACTCTACACCAAATATTCTTAGGCTGGCATTATGGTACATCATGTTATCACATTTCATTCTAACGCTATCATTGAGTAGTATTCTTTCTAGTGAGGATCCTTTAGGCTACTACCAAGGTAACTTCATTTCCTATCATATGCGTTCAATCATGATTATATTTTGTACAAATGAAATTTTCCTCAACCTCATTGCAACCATAAAATTTTTAGGAGAATTTATCTCTATCTTCAGTATAGGGCTTATCGAACCATTATATTCATAGCAAGACTTTCGAGTCCTTTCAATCTATAGTCTTCTATGCGGATGATGATATTATAATTTAGGGAACTGTCACGACCCGCTCCCGGATAACCGAATACGAGTTCGTGTCCAAGCCCAGCCTACGCCGCGGTATCGGCGGTAGGACGCTGTCTAGTACACACAATAACATCCTCCACAGATACAATAGAACACAAATACGAATCGTACTCAGCAGTGACACAAACCAAGGAGAATAAGAGTACGATAGATAATGAAGTAATAATATCCAAATCCAATGACAAAGAGACTGAAATCCAGAACAGTAAAATATCGTCCATCCATGAACAAATCCGATCCATCTAAGAAATAAACTAAGACATGCATAAAAGTAAATCTAGATCCCTCCAGAGATCAGCCATGGCTCCTGAGTCTCGGTACCAACAAAGTCAGCACTATCCACTGCTGGTCCATAACATGAAGTGCTAGAGATACTCGCCCTCACCTATAACAACGATCCAGTCAGGAAAGGAGCAGAGTACAACCATATTGCAGTTAATATTGTTAGTCCAAAATAAGTTAGAATAAGCAAGAAATCATGAAGGTAAAGAATATAAAAGAAACTAGCAAGACAAGAACTAACAGGATATGAAGTGGCAAAAGTAAACCGGCAAGATGTAAACTAGGAGGATATGAACTGGCAAGATAATGAACTAGATAAAGGAAAAGATAGAAACCAATACGTGTGTGAAATACCTACAAATACGTGAACGGCTGGGCTAATACGGCACATCATACGATGGCTATCGTTCAGTAATGGTACGGCTAACTCATACGTGTGTGTGTATGACTTAGCTATCGTTCGGTAACGTAATTGGGTTTGTTCACGTATTTATCGAGTATTTCCCCTTCCGACTCTCTAACAATAAAAAATGGTCAATGATACGCTAAGAAGAATACGATAACTACAAAGTCACAATCGTGTCTCAATGGAGTATCAAGCAATGATTCGACAAGATATCAAACGAGAAAACTATGGAATAAACATTATAATGAACTAAAACATAAATGCAATACTGTACTTGCCTGAATCCTTGCACAAACTATAGTCACAAGCCGAGGGTGAAGGAAAAGCCGATCTAGAAGCTGTCAACCTATAGCACACGTCGCACCACGAACAGTGAACGAAAACCACAAATTAATTCTAATATTCTAGTTCTAAATAGTGGCTAGTTGGGTTACTAAGTTAATAATATTTAATTCTGTAATAATTCACTTAAAAACCTAATTTAACCTAATAATAATCTGAATATAATCTAAATATGCAAGTTTGGCCATCAAAAGTCGTGTTTCTCAATTTCGGAAACCATGGCACGCAAATCGAGACGTACCGTTGACTTTTTGGTCAAACGTTGTGAACTCTCAATTTTGAAAGTGCACCTTGGTAGATTTCAGTGTCACGAGTACGCTGGAATCGACCGTGCCGTAAAATCACGCTTTGGTCAAAAGATATCGCCGTTATGGCTAATCGTAACCAAAACGGAGATCAAACGATCAGTTCTGAGTTCAACAGAATAAATAAAATATTAAATGAACGTAATAATTTCTGGGAAAAATATATGTTGTAGATCTCTGAGTTAGCTTTCCGAAACTTCAAACGGATCGTGACTTCGATTTCTGGTTCTCCCGGAATCTCGAAAACACTGAAACGCGTCAAGTTTCGGACAACCGACACTCTACGAATTTTCCAGAAATTCATGTTCAGAATTTACGAAAATAAATTATATAGTCAGAGAGTTTACCTCGATACAAATCCAAAAAAAAAAAAAGGCGCGCTAAACGGAGGTCGGGGTTGACGGGAATCACCTCGGGAAGTCGGGGGATCGCCGGAATCAAAACGACAAAGGTCGGCCAGCAATTAATCTAGGGTTTCTAAAGAAACCGAAAATATAATATATATATATATATAAAGCAGCGGCTAGGTCGGGTCGGGTCGGCTAGGACACGTGGCTTAATCTCCTACGCCCCGCTCAATTGACTGGACGGTCAGATATCGATGCGGGTTGGCTGAGCCGACTAGGACTCGGCATGCAGCCGTGGCTCCAATTAAAAGGCACAGTCAGCTATCCTCTGACTGACAGGCGGGCCCCGCTCTGTCGGCCCTAGTGGCTGACGTGTGGGCCCCCTGCGCTGACTGGGTATTTATTATTACTGAAAACTGTTTTATAAATCCAATAAAACTCAAATAAATCCAAATAAATTCCTAAAAATTCTAGAAAAATCCTAAAAAATTATAGAAAATATTAATAACCACCTAGAACCTAGATAAAATAATTTGTCTCAAAATAGTCTCAAATGATCTTATAGTAAATATTGAAGCCTTTAAAATATATAAACCATAATAAATAAATCCTTAAATATTGCCAAAAATTATGGAAAAATTCCAGAAAATATAAAATAGTAAAATGAACCCTAGAAAAATGTTTGGGGTCAATACTTGCTCTTAGGCTACCACAATAAATTCCAGAAAATTCTTAAAAATTCCTAGAACATTAAATATAAACTATTCAATTAAAATGAAAAAATATCACTAAATCATAATCGGGTGGCGGATGCCACATACTATCCCCCTTAAAAATATTTTTGTCCTCAAAAATCAATAGGTCATACTAAATAACTTCTACAGGAAACTCTAAAATAATTCATAGTCTATATCATGAAAATATAAATTTTTTTTAAGATTACTAATCTAGCATTAACCAAGCATACATGCTAACTATAACTATGGAAAGCCTGTAAGGAACTTAGTTAACTACATATACCTTAAGGTCGGGTCACCGCTTCAAATGCTTGATCATATCCTTGTTGCTGCAGTCCTCCTTGAGTAGGTGTTTGGCTTTGACGTACAAATGATGTTGGATATTCCTTCACTTGGTGTGTAGCTGATCCGCATGATAAGCATTGTCGTAACCTTTTGCGACAGTGATCAAAATGATGACCTGGCCCCCGATAGTAGGAGCATGTAATAATCGGCTGGATCTAATTTTGCTGTTGTAGGGAATGAGGCTGTTGGTGATAGTGTTGGGGTGAAATCTCCTCCGGAATATTGGGACGTTTTGTCGATCTCGATTGGTTGTTAAGTCCTCCATTTGTGCCTCTATCTCTCTTTTGCTTACGCTTCAATTCTGTTTCTACTGCCTGTGCGATCTTCAAGATCTTCTCATAAGTTGTGGCCTGGCTGGTGGCGATGGCGATGCAAATTTCATATGAAAGTCCCTTCCTGAACTTCTTGGCTTTGGCTGCAGGGGTCATGGCGTCTGCGAAGCGACTGAGGCGGGAGAACTCTGCGGTGTATTCGTCGACGGAGAGGTTGCCTTGTTCCAGGCTCTCGAACTCGTTCTCCAACTCTTCACGGGCTGCTTCAGGGAAGAACTTTGTCTTGAACAGCTCCTTGAACTCTTCCCAAGTTACGTCTGGTGCGGTGAACCGAGGCTCGTCTCTGTACCACGTGTGGGCGATGTCGTAGAGCTACATATCGGCATTCTCGACCTTCAGGTCTTCTGGAACTCGAGCCCTCCGAAGGTTGCGGTCTACGTTCTCTAACCACTCATCCGCGTAGAGAATTCCTTCCGTTCCTTTGAATTCTCTGGGCCTAAGGTCCGTAAAATTTTTGGAAGTTCCAGGGCGCGGTCGTGGAGCGTCTCTAGTCTGGAGAAACTCTCTCAAGGTATCGCGAAAGTCGTCAGCCTGTCGTGTTTGAGAAGTCATCATCTGCTGGAAGATCCCGAGAAGCGTGACGTTGTCCAGCAGAGGTGGCGGAGGCAGAACATGTGCTGGGTACATGGCAGGCGCTAGATACGTCGCTGGTGCAGGGTACATGGTAGGTGTTGTTGTGGAACAAATGCTGGCTGGAAGGGTACAGGCTGATGGAAGGGTGCTGGTGGAGGAAAGTCATCTCTACGGAATCTCGAGTATTGCGTTTGAGCCGGGTCGCCCTGATGAGTAAGCTGGCCTCCCTGCGTCGGCGGGGTCATGTACGAGAAGAATCCTCCTGTAGCAGGTGGGGTGTTCAGGAAAGCGTTATTCCTGTCTTGAGAATCCATTAGCTGCAATAAAAGAAAACATTAAACAGCAGAAAGATTCAAGCATGATGCAAATCAAGAAAGGTTAAAGTCAAAGGTGGAGATCAATAATCAAACACGTGGAGGATGTCCTTAAAATCTAATCCTATTCGCAGGCTCACAGTAGTACGACTAACTTAAGTGCTTCCACGAGTTCGCAGTCTTTGCGAAACGGACCTGCATGGGCCACCATAAAAACTTGTCACGACCCGCTCCCGGATAACCGAGTACGAGTTCGTGTCCAAGCCCAGCCTACGCCGCGGTATCGGCGGTAGAACGCTGTCTAGTACACACAATAACATCCTCCACAGATACAATAGAACACAAATACGAATCGTACTCAGCAGTGACACAAACCAAGGAGAATAAGAGTATGCTAGATAATGAAGTAATAATATCCAAATCCAATGACAAAGAGACTGAAATCCAGAACAGTAAAATATCGTCCATCCATGAACAAATCCGATCCACCTAAGAAATAAACTAAGACATGCATAAAAGTAAATCTAGATCCCTCCAGAGATCAGCCATGGCTCCTGAGTCTCGGTACCAACAAAGTCAGCACTATCCACTGCTGGTCCATAACATGAAGTGCTAGAGATACTTGCCCTCACCTATAACAACGATCCAGTCAGGAAAGGAGCAGAGTACAACCATATTGCAGTTAATATTGTTAGTCCAAAATAAGTTAGAACAAGCAAGAAATCATGAAGGTAAAGAATATAAAAGGAACTAGCAAGACAAGAACTAATAGGATATGAAGTGGCAAAAGTAAACCGACAAGATGTAAACTAGGAGGATATGAACTGGCAAGATAATGAACTAGATAAAGGAAAAGATAGAAACCAATACGTGTGTGAAATACCTACAAATACGTGAACGACTGGGCTAATACGGCACATCATACGATGGCTATCGTTCAGTAATGGTACGGCTAACTCATACGTGTGTGTGTATGACTTAGCTATCGTTCGGTAACGTAATTGGGTTTGTTCATGTATTTATCGAGTATTTCCCCTTCCGACTCTCTAACAATCAAAAACGATCAATGATACGCTAAGAAGAATACGATAACTACATAGTCACAATCGTGTCTCAATGGAGTATCAAGCAATGATTTGACAAGATATCAAACGAGAAAACTATGGAATAAACATTATAATGAACTAAAACATAAATGCAATACTGTACTTGCCTGAATCCTTGCACAAACTGTAGTCACAAGCCGAGGGTGAAGGAAAAGTCGATCTAGAAGCTGTCAACCTATAGCACACGTCGCACCACGAACAGTGCACGAAAACCACAAATTAATTCTAATATTCTAGTTCTAAATAGTGGCTAGTTGGGTTACTAAGTTAATAATATTTAATTCTGTAATAATTCACATAAAAACCTAATTTAACCTAATAATAATTTGAATATAATCTAAATATGCAAGTTTGGCCATCAAAAGTCGTGTTTCTCAATTTCGGAAACCATGGCACGCAAATCGAGACGTACCGTTGACTTTTTGGTCAGACATTGTGAACTCTCGATTTTGAAAGTGCACCTTGGTAGATTTCAGTGTCATGAGTATGCTGGAATCGACCGTGCCATAAAATCACGCTTTGGTCAAAAGATATCGCCGTTATGGCTAATCGTGACCAAAACGGAGATCAAACGATCAGTTCTGAGTTCAACAGAATAAATAAAATATTAAATGAACGTAATAATTTCTGGGAAAAATATATGTCGTAGATCTCTGAGTTAGCTTTCCGAAACTTCAAACGGATCATGATTTTGATTTCTGGTTCTCCCGGAATCTCGAAAACACTGAAACGCGTCAAGTTTCGGACAACCGACACTCTACGAATTTTCCAGAAATTCATGTTCAGAATTTACGAAAATAAATTATATAGTCAGAGAGTTTACCTCAATACGAATCCAACAAAAAAAAATGGCGCGCTAAACGGAGGTCGGGGTTGACGGGAATCACCTCGGGAAGTCGGGGGATCGCCGGAATCAAAACGACAAAGGTCGGCCAGCAATTAATCTAGGGTTTCTAAAGAAACCGAAAATATAATATATATATATAAAGCAGTGGCTGGGTCGGGTCGGGTCGGCTAGGACACGTGGCTTAATCTCCTACGCCCCGCTCAATTGACTGGACGGTCAGATATCGATGCGGGTTGGCTGAGCCGACTAGGACTCGGCTTGCAGCCGTGGCTCCAATTAAAAGGCACAGTCAGCTATCCTCTGACTGACAGGCGGGCCCCGCTCTGTCGGCCCTAGTGGCTGACGCGTGGGCCCCCTGCGCTGACTGGGTATTTATTATTACTGAAAACTGTTTTATAAATCCAATAAAACTCAAATAAATCCAAATAAATTCCTAAAAATTCTAGAAAAATCCTAAAAAATTATAGAAAATATTAATAACCACCTAGAACCTAGATAAAATAATTTGTCTCAAAATAGTCTCAAATGATCTTATAGTAAATATTGAAGCCTTTAAAAATATATAAACCATAATAAATAAATACTTAAATATTGCCAAAAATTATGGAAAAATTCCAGAAAATATAAAATAGTAAAATGAACCCTAGAAAAATGTTTGGGGTCAATACTTGCTCTTAGGCTACCACAATAAATTCCAGAAAATTCTTAAAAATTCCTAGAACATTAAATATAAACTATTCAATTAAAATGAAAAAATATCACTAAATCATAATCGGGTGGCGGATGCCACAGGAACCGTAACTACTTTAGTATTTCCACTATATGTTTTTTCAATCCCTTCAATCTTTATTATTAAGAAAGGTATCATACCTTCCTTACTAAACCAAATTGAACTTTATTATACTTCTAACCCGTCTCTAATAAAAATCGTTACTCCAAGCCATCTCTTCCTACATTGGTAAATAGTGAAATGATTACAGTTGATCCTAGCGTCTCTCGTTAGGGTTAAGTTGTCTATAAGAATTCTATACTGTCAACATATCTATTCGGTCTATCTCATAGAGGTGTCTATCCAAACCTTTTCTACATGAATAATCATTCCCTTTTAAAACGTGTTGTCAACTACCTCATATCCTATGATAAAGATATAATCCAAAGGATTCGTCAAGCACGAGTATTCGTCCTTCCGAAATAGGGAAGGCATGAGCCAAAGATAAGGGGGTCAAGAAGGATGATCGACTTTAATTACGAGTTCCAAAGGCGATAAATAAGATCAAAAGAATTTCCAAAGCAATTTTGGATTGAGATCCTAATGCACTATCCTATCTGCAGGCTCGTTCGGTACAGTAATATAACGAAGTCGATATGCTCTCGTCCTGCATGAGTCACCACAAAAATATGTAACGCCCCAGTCCCAATAGACGTAGGACTCGGGTGCGCTAGCATGCCAGCTGCATATCAAGTGGACTCTATCCCAACTCTAATACGTAAAGATGTCCAACGATCAAGTATAATGTCCAAAGTGTCTATTCAACTATATCTTAATCCACAAAAAGATAAATAAATAAATAACATGAATAAAAATTATATAATACAGTCGACCGCCCTATATTACACATGCTCGAACAAGCTCAAGAAGAAGAATATAGCTTGTAAAACTAGGCTATAACAGCAGTAAAATCATGGTAGGAATATAGAGTGTAAGAGAAAGTATATCACGAAAGATATGATAGATAATACCTTTGTCGACACCTGAATCTAGTAGTACAAATCACATCATCTCTATGCCTGAAGTCCAACAAGCACCTGGAGAGATCACCAGGTTCTCAGAGGGACGTAACAAGATACAGAAAATTATGCCATATAAACTGAATATAAAATGTCATATAGTCATAGGTACAATAAAATATTCCAAATCACAACATGACCCAGTATCCCATTATCGAAACAGTGGACTACCCCTACAACCAAATAAGGACAAGTAGTAACACACCATTTCGGGATGAGACACTGTCCCATGTCATGATCGGAACGAAGTGTGACAAGACATCAAGCATAGGTCACCTAACCATTCTACTGTTAATATACAGTTAAGAACAAACCTTCAATGCATGGGCACTCTGGCTATATGCGATTGGCATAGTCCTTTCTATGGGCACTAAGGGCCTCAAAGCATGGCGTTCCTCAAATGTCAAAGGCTAGTAGGAACAGAAAAGAGGGGTAGTCATGCCCGTTATCTCCGACGGAGCTTTCGGGTACAAAAGGGAAGTGCATACTCCGCCCATATGCTAAGAAACTGTCCTTCCCACCCGATGCACCTATCTATGTCGTATCTATGACATTGTACCTCTTCTAATTGCCAAGACTTCCAGCATGGATCTATTAGTAGTTAGACCTAACGCATGTATACGGGTGATCAGTCAATACGCAAGTTATCTCTATATGCTACTCTCAACTCACTCATATCTTGTGGCACATCTATGTCAAAGTTTATGAAATGCTTACTAAACAAGAGACAATCACTTAAATTTAGGTGCATATGCAAAATTTTAAAAATAAGAATACAACAAGAATAACACTTGCATCATGCATAACTGGAAGCACAGTAAAGTAAACGATAAATAGTAAACAGAGATACAACTGTATGAATTAGAAGTAGACAAATAATAAATATGCAGTAACTATACAGTAAACATGCAAAATAATTATAACCAATAAATATGGTAAG
This sequence comes from Iris pallida, assembly GCA_029216955.1. NCBI lineage: Eukaryota > Viridiplantae > Streptophyta > Magnoliopsida > Asparagales > Iridaceae > Iris > Iris pallida. Next base: position 4,354,957 of record JANAVB010019997.1, read on the forward strand.
GTTTCTTGCCTGAAGGTTGTACGACGATTTGAGGACGTCCTGCAGGTGAACTCGTCAAGGCAATATAAGCAACAAAAGATGGTCTTCCGCAAACGCCTTTGGATGATGAAATAAACATCACGAATGTTCCCAGCATAAAAAATGTCTAAGATCGTCTACCCATTAGTCCATTTCTGGGCACAGGTGCAAAATCATAATTTTGGGTCAAATCAATGTCCATCGTTGGACTGCTTTGCACCAAAATGCGTGCCAAACCTATAGTCTCTGAAAGTCCTCAAGTTATATATATATGGGTCCGGTTTGACGATAGAAACTCAACCGTATGTCCAAATTTGAATTCCGGTGAGCCGTACATAATTTTGCTCGTTGGATCGGATCGTAGGCCCGCCAAAATAGCATTTTGGTCAACCTTCTCAGAATTAGACCAAACTTGGCTCACGGGACCAAAAAATGATACGAGTCCAGTGGCACAAGTTTTGTCTCAAGGTGACGTACGTGCACGAAGTTATGGGCTAGTTTAGAAAAAGGCCGATACGGGGTATCTTGATCGATATGCCTCATTTGTCGCACACACAACCAAATCGAGTTCTGTCAAATCCCACATGTCGACGGAGTCGATATGCACCATTCGATGCATTCAGTTTGATATGCACCTTTTGATGCTTTCGATTCATGACCTCCCTCCCCCACACTGTATCTGGAGATTTTTCTAAAATTTTATTATTTTTGAAATCTATTTTTTCTTTATTTTGGAAATCCTTATTTTTGATGCACAGTGGAGAAAATCAAAAACTATAAAAATGGTTTTGAAGGCCTATAGGTTGTCTACATATCTGTTCAATTAGTTTCCTAAGTTGGTCAATGGCTTGACCGAAATCGGCCATCCAATATAGAGTCTTAAATGCTATACCCTATTTACGAACAGGTTTTCGACGATTTTTGGATCGATTTCTAAAAGGCTTTAATACAAAAGAAAATAAACTACTTAATGGGATTCGTAGATGTTAGGTTTGTGTTCGTACATGATTAATTAGATGGAAGAGCGATGGAAAAAGGAAAAAGAAAATGCACTGTAAAGTTTGGCCCGATGCTGCCATTGTTGCTGTTGTTTTGTGACTACGACGAATGTTGTCTCTACTTGCCGCACCGGCGGTCGGCCGGAGGGTGGCGGCTTAGGCACGTGCGTGGTCTATGAGACAGCATGGGGGAAGGAGGTCGACAGGGTGCCGGTTGTCACGATTCACACGCAGAATTTGGGTATGAATCGTGGGCTCGCCCAGCCTACGCTGCAGTGTAGGCAGTAGAACACTGTATAATCAAAATATGATGAACAATCCATACAATATATCGAACTCCACTTTGGAGAACAATAAAGTATAATCAAACCAATACTCAATCATAGCTCTAAATAGATAGAACATATAGAAAGAAAAATAAAGTCATAAATCCATAAAATAGATAAACTCCAGAAAACTACAAGTCTAGTCAAAGTCAAATATCAATAGTCACTAAACCCAAAGACAAATTCGGCCCTTAAACTAAATCTAATCTAACTAAGCATTGGCAGCTGGGTCAGGTGCTAGAAACTTCTCCTGTAATGTAAGGTCAGGATCGGCTACATTTCCTTCATGTGGACCATAATGAGTTGGGCATCCGTCCTCATCATAGTCAATTAAAATGTTTACCCAGTCAGGATGGAACGAGCACAATTCATTGAGTACAGTTCCAAGTATATGATAACGACTATAAAACAGTGGTTAGTCATAAAATACATGATGAGATATTCAAAGTAGATGTAAGAGGAAAATATAAAGAATAATAGACAAAAAATACGTGGCATTATGTAATGAGTGAAACATGAAAGATAACTAAGTGTGTTGAAGTACTCCTTTCGACATGTGATCGGTCTGTGTAACACCCAATTTTCCAAATGAGGATAATTTTAAAATTTTGTAATTATAATCATTTAATAATGACATTTAAATCATACTGTAATTTTTGGTAATTTTTAATCAATTTAAAACTATTTAAAATATTGAATTATGATTTTGGTGGTTAAATAATTAAACCCTAGTTTTGCTAAGCCTAGAGACTAACCCTGACCATGGGAGCCTAGTCACGTGATTAGAATTTCAAATTGCCAATTTTTAGCCTAAGGATATTTTAGTCATTTTTGACTTTTAATGAAAATGATTTTTATTAATTAAATATGTGCTAATTGTTAGGTTAAGCCTTAACCTAGAAGTTTAACCTAACCTAGATTAGCCTTGAGGTTAGAATCATGGTTAAAACATTCCTACTAAGTATCAAGGTTAGTAATATCTAGATATTCCTAGATAGGATATTTTTCCTTTGAGATATTTGTAAAAAGAAGCCTCAGGACTAATTGAACCAATAGGAGGACTAGAAATTGGGTGGAAGAACCTCAACAACTCATCCAAAACCCTAACCCTAATCTTTTCAACAGCCATACAAGCCCCCCCTCCTATAAGTATCACACTAAGATGCCCTTGCCTCTTTTTAAAAACCTAGAAGAACCCTACTTTGTTCTTCCCTAAACTTCTCCCATAATATCCAAATTGAGCCCAAATTGAGTCAAATCAATTGCATCATCATCCCCAACAGTAGAGAAAACTTGTGGGTGCTTGCTAGCAAGGTTTTAGGATGTTTGAACCATAGCAAATCGAGGAAGACGTCAAGTCGAGGCTCTTTTCATTAAGTTTGAACTCTCAATAGGTAAAATCCTACAAACCCTAGTAAATTCCTGATTTCTTTACATAGATGCATCCATTTAGGGCTCCCCTAGGTGTAGCCCAAGTTTGGCAGGATCTCATGTCCATTTCGTGTCCTTATCAGACACGTATCCGTGATTTTAAAGAAGTGTTTGGTGAAATGCCACATAGAAATAGATTTTAGTAATTTGCAAACTAATTACATGTATTTGTAGCTAATTAGTTCTATATTGAATGTCAAATTGACTGAGTCGATTTTAGGCAAGTTTGGATACTGTTTTAGGGCTTGGACACGTAGCACGAGATACCGCACGGGGTTCGTGCGGTTCCCCTGCTGTTTGCGTGTCCTAGCGGACACGACACGACACCACGTGCCACGAAACTTGTTAGACACGTGGGCCTAGTGACTGACATGACACCCATAAAATTTTGTGGGTCCTCTTCGACTGTGCGTGAAGAGATCGAGGCTGCACCGTCTCGTGCTCCCTGTGCACACACGTAAAATCCCTTACTGATACGCACTCACACACGCATATTGACATGACTTGGACACAAGACCGACACTTGGACACGAAGATCTATGACCAGGCTACCTCTGGACACGAGCACGTGATACAAGAGGGTGTGTGTTGTGTCCTGTGATGTCTGACACCTCTGTACGGGACCTAGCCTACTGTGTGACTGATACACAATTTGGGAATGTTTGGACACTTCATGTCCAGCTATGTAGACACGAAATGATACCCCTAGACACGTGTATATGTAGGGAACACTTTTAAATACCTGATTGTGGGTTTCATATGACTATAGTATTGAAATTGAATTTTCGAAGAGGATTGGTTCTTCACTGATACTTAGGTTTCAGGAACTGTTATATATGAACTGAAATTGTAGGTTTCAATTTTGTGTTTAGTAGGTTCAGATTGTTTTGGTTTATACCATCAGTCCTCATTTGATATACATACAGTCCATAAACTTTGCCCAGTCCCTATATTGAATGTTCAGTCAGTATCTGAACATGATATCAGTCTAATGTAGTGCTTGTTTGTTGTGCAGTCCTAAATTTCTTTTGGTTATTCAATCAAGTTCCTATATCATTTCAGTCCCCTGCAATGAACAACTCAGTCCGTTTTGAATTAAGCAGAGCAGTCCAGTTAGAGTGATATGTATCAGTTGGCTTTGGGTTTAGATAGAGGCATGTGTGTCGTTAGATGTGTTAGTTTAGAGAAATGGGGATTTTAGAAATTATTGAGTGTTCAAGTTTTAGTATTTTGAGACATGAATTTGTTACTTTGATGGGGATTTAGTTAGTTTAGTGGTAGGGACTTAGTCTTAGGGGTTTTGTTAATACTAGAGGGTTATGTGTCATTGCAGTAGAAGAGAGTTCAGTCCATTCACCTACACCTTAGTAGCAGTCCATTGAGATTTGAGTCCAGACCTGTTCACTGCAAATGTGATGTTCAGACCCTTGAACTCTTTATATTGCTCAGGTCCTACCTTCCTAATATATCAGTCATCATTTACTCCAGATGTTCAGTCTTCCTTAACAGATTAGGCAATGTATATTAGAGGTAAGGTGAGTTGTGGCCTACTTGTATAGGCAGAGGTCATTTAGGCCTACCCTATGTATATGTATACATATATTAGATAACCTATATGTTGTACATTTATATATTATATATACTTTGGAGGTATAAGTAACATGAATTTGTGTTGATATCATAATACCTATATGTGCTATATAGATAATATGAGTTATGGTGTATATATGCATACTATAGGTTATGAGATATCTCATGAGTCGTGAGGATTATAAGTAATATTGGTATATGAGGTTATTAGATAAGGTTATAGTTTTACATTATACCATGTATGTGGGTTATGATATGAGTTAGACTTAAGGAGTTTAGCCTATTATATGTTGACCATAGTCTAGTTACCAAGATCCTAGATGTTGACCATTAGGTCCAATTTGACCTTAAGATTTACCAATAGTTTAAGGTTGACTTTGTTTGACTCAACAGTTGACCAAACCCTAGAATTGACCAAGGTTGGACCTAATAGTTCAAGGTTGACTAGAGTTGACCAAAAGTCAACATTGAGTCTATATGTGACCAATTGACCTAGTTTGACTAGATGTTGACTTGGATTGACCCAGAGTTAACCAAGTTTGACTTTGACCTAGATTGACCTAGAAATTATGTAGATTGCATCGTAAACTTCATTTATCTTATTTTAAACACATTATAACCCATACTGCTCTATTTAGGACATTGTGACTTCGGTGTAGACATATGATATTATACTACTCATTCAGAGTATCAGGCGAGTACATTCTCTGATAGTTCTCTCATTTACTTGTCAATTACTGTACTTCAGTTCTAGTTAATTTTATGTGATTCTCTGTTACAACACGTATGGGTATTTCCGAATTCATATATGCGACACACATACCATCTTATCTAGCCTCTATACTGGAATCATTGCTGGTATCATCATGTTTGGCTTCTATTACTGGAATTATTCTGGAATCATTGTTGGTATCATCATGTTTGGCTGGACTCATCTCGATTCTCGTATCGAATTCTGGATTTACTTGTATTGTGGGGCGAGAAAATATTGAGTAAGACATGTAGACATATCCTAAATCTGGAAGCTCCAAACTGGAATCTACTGGAAGCATAGCCATCCCACACTTGGCCGAGTGTGCGATGTGCCTGATACCTACAGCCGTTTACATGTCGATCTCGGTATTTTAAAACACACTGATAGAATATAGCTGGTCTCACCTTGATTCTTGATCATGACTAGAATCATCTTTTACTGGATTTATCTTGTATTTGATTCGTCTCGTACTGGATTTATATTGGATTTATACTTGTCTTACATTTACTGTCTGGACTTATCATGTACTCTAGTTCAGCTAGAATCTTATTTTACAGTCTTTATTGCCATAATTCTTCTCTTGTTTTACTTACCTTACTTTCCTTGTATCTTAACTGTTTCTCTATACCATCACCTGAATATAAATTATCATGTTCATCAATAAAACTGTCTATAACTGCTTTATAGTTCTCTGTCGTTTACTTAGGTTTTTTTAGATGAATTGTGCTCGTTCCTGTCCTGACTGGACCTGTTAAGAATATTACAGATGATTTCCCTGAGGGCATTTGCCCTACTTGCCTTGGAGCAGGAGATGGCTTAGCTACCTTTGGCCCCGACACTCAGGAGTGATCGGGAGACTAGCTAGTAGACTTGGTTTAGTTTTCATGTTTAGAACTTGAATTTTAATAAGTTGAGATATTGTTTTGTTTTGAGATTGTTTGAGATTATTATTATTTAGTAGTTGGTTTTGTTGTTGTTATTTAGTCTTAGTTATAAACTTCTTTGTTATCATATCGTGCTTAGACTGTGATTGAGATTTCATTATATCTATACTTGTTCTCCTTTCGGAGTTGAGATTTGACAAGTACATTATATAATTGTATGAGTTATTGATTGGATAGTAACCTAAGACAACATTCTACTGTCGATACTGCGGCGTAGGCTGGACGTACCCACTTCTCGTGCCCCTACACTGGGTGCAGGTCATGACATATTTTTAGTGGTGGCCCATGCAGGTCGAGTTTATGTAGTGGTATTCGAACTAGAGTATCACTACAGCCTACGATAGGATTGAGAGATTGGCTTTAACGGAGAGGTACTCAATCACAGGTAGGAGAAATTCTGCTTCAATTTATGCCATCTACACATCTTACTGATTTGCCTTCTTAAAATAAACTGTCCTCCTTTGATTATATCGATTCCTGTTCAGTATTGACTTCCTTGTTCGATCTGTCTTCAGGATGGTGGAGACACGATCGCATCGCTCTGGTACAGTAGCAGCTGAAGAGGGGTCTGCCACCTCTCGTCCAGTACAGCAGGATGCTGGGACTGTAGCACCTTCTATTCCTGATCAGACAGGAACAACTACAGCCATTGGGGGTATGCCTCTACCAGTTCGGAGGACGACACCAGTCATTCCAGAGATGCTCCAACAGCAGCAGCCGCCTTTGGGATCCGTTGATACCGTCCAGCTGTTTACTTTCTTCCAGCAGTTCATGGAGGCCCAACAGGCCCAGCAGCAGCATCAGACGGTAGAGTTCAGTCGGGGCATCGATCTGGCCCTAATGGTAGTTGAGAGGGCAACAGCTCAGCCTTTAGCAGTTCAGCAGCCGCATCAGCCAAAGGAGAAGGGCATCCAGGATTTTCAGAAGATGCACCCGTAGGATTTCAGGGGTACAGAGGGCATCCTGTACGTAGATGAGTGGATTGAGCACATGGAGAAGATCTTCAGGCTAACAGAGATTCCAGCGAGGCTACAGATCGAGGCGGCAGGCAGTATGATGCAGGATTTGACTCATACTTGGTACCAGATAGACCCGAGGGTTGGTACAGTTGGGCAGACTTGGGCAGACTTCAAGAAGCTGTTCAAGAAGAAGTTTTTTCCTGACGCAGTGCTTGGTGCCCTCGAGACACAGTTTGAGGCTTTAGTGCAGGGCAGTCAGACTATCGAGGAGTACGTCGAGGAGTTCTGCCGTCTGGGCAGGTTTGTTGAGGGGTTATCTGAGGCGACGAAGGCCCGAAGGTTCAGGAAGGGACTAGTCAATGAGGTGAAGTCCTACACCAAGAGTGCCCGCAGCGCCACTTTTGAGGAGATCCTTGTAGGAGCCTTAGCAGCGGAGGATGACCTTGAGCTGAGGATCAAGAGAGGTCGGGACTTTCAGAGAGCCAACAGCAGTGGAAGCCAGGCCAAGAGGCCTCATGTACGGATTCAGCAGACACATGCACCAGTGATGGTTCGACATATGCAACATCAGTATCAAGGTCAGGACCCAAAGACGATCAGTTGTTCCTACTGCAGGAAGTTGGGACACACTAGGGAGTAGTATATGAAGAGGCTGAGGGTTTGCTATTTTTGTGGGTCTGAAGCCCACAAGAAGATGGATTGTCCCAATGCACCTCCTTTTGAGAGAGATATGCCACCTGTAGCTCAGCAACAGAGGGGTGGAGCTTTTGCGATGGCGGTCGAGGAGACCGACGCTGTAGGTGATGGGTTAGCAGGTTTGATCTCCTTGTTCTTCTCTCCTACCTTTATGTGTGATTCTATTAGTACCTGCCAGGATATGCTTGTAATATGTTAGATAGCGTAGTTACCCTGATCGAGACTGTAGAATCATGACCAGTAGGACTGTGTTTGTATGTTATCTTTCGACCTTATTTTATTGGGGGTTTGACCTAGGAGGAGTACGATCATCTTAATTTCGAGGACGAAATTCTTCTAAGGGGGGTAGAGTTGTAACACCCAGTTTTCCAAATGTAACACCCAGTTTCTGAAATGAGGATAATTTTGAAATTTTGTAATTATAATCATTATTTAATGATATTTATTTCATATTATGATTTTTAGTGATTTTTAATTATTTTTAAACTATTTAAATTCATGACTTATGATTTTAGGTGTTTTGCTAGTGAACAGTAGAGACTGCCTACCCTAGAGCCTAGCCATGTGATTAGGGTATTTTTTTGACATTTAGGATTAATTTGGAATTATTATTATTATTTATAATTAATGTGATTTTTAAGTGATTTTAGAATAATTGATTTTTGGTGTTTTGTGACTTTGACTTATGTTGACCTTGTAGACTAACCTAGTGGCTAACCTAGGTCAGGATATCTTGGTTAGGTTAAGAAACCCTAGTATGACCTAAGTTAGTGATTTCAAGTTCATTAGAATTGGTTGGGGGCAAATTGGAATTAGTTTGGTCTAAGAATGGCTTGTGAAGTCACAAGTCATAACCATGACTTAAACCATTAGGGACTCAACCAACTAGGCAAAACCCTAGTCCTAGGGCCTATGGCCGGCCAAGAGACAACCCTCCCCTCTATAAATATTCTCCCAAATTTTAGGGCTAGCCTCTCTCTCTTAGGGTTTTTCAAGTTGTAGGAAAGATGTGAGTTCCATCTTCAAAAATTCCTATTAAATCCAAATTAAATCCTTTTTCCCTCTAATAAATTGCATTAGGACCTAAATACCATGTTCTTGCTGTTTGTATCAAGTGTTGACAGGAAAGGAACAATTTGGAGAGCCTTTGGTGGTTTGAAGGATCCTTCTCTTTGGAGCTTTTGGGGAGATTGAACACCTATAGGTAAAATCCTATCCATAGCTCCTAAAATCTGGTAAAAATCATTTTAGGGAAGCCCTAGCCCTCACCTAATAGTAGGATAGGCTAACCCTAGGTTTTGAGCCTCGTTTCATGTCCGTATCAGACACGTATCAGGGTTTAGATCTAAGTGTTCGACGAAATGTCTCAAAGGACATTTCGTTCGAGATTTTCGATTCTAATTGAAGAGAAAATTAGCCCTAGGTGTCGTCTAGGGATTCCCAGTGTCGTATGATGGTTTGTGAGTCGTGTCGAGTCGTGGGGACACGGGAACACGCGAGTCGGGGGCGTGCGCGCGGCACTGTAGCTCCCCTGCTACTCGGGGGCTACTGCGCGCTCATTTCTCCACTTTGACACATAATTTTTGGCCTGTTGTTAGGGGCAGTGACTGACACGAGGCTCGCAAAGTTCTACGAGTCCTCGTGTCGTGTCGGACACGGTATTCAGTGTGCACGGGGAAGCTATTGTGTGCGTACGTGTGCAGTGTGTGTTTTCTGTTGCTAAATCATTTTTAAATGATTTTAAATGATGTTTAATGCTTAGTTAGATCCTAATAATCATGTTAATCTCTGTTAATAGAGGTTTACATCTTGTATGGGTTTAATGATGGTGTTTTGGCTCAAATTTTGTGGAACAGTACATTGTTCTGATACTTGAAGTTTCAGTTTCTAAACCATATCAATTTTTCCCATTTTGTGTATGTTTTCAATTGGGTTTTTGGATCCCTACAGGTTGCATATTAGGTTAACTACGTGAATGGCATTTGAATTGGGCTTGGGGACGTGTAAATGGGATTTTGGGCAATGTTGTATGATTCGAACTTGGGGTTTATTGTGTTTCTGATACACACAGGCTTGTGTTTCCAGTTTAATTCAAAACCAATAAATTTCCCTTTGTGTTATGTTTTAAATTGTATTTGATCCCCATATATTATATTTAATATTAGCTAAGCTTTTACATTCGATTTTAGGCTTTTGGTTGTGATATGGAGATTTTGAAAACCTGGGAATGGTTTTCCTTCATGACTGCAATGTGTTCTTAGAACCTGAGAAATGGGCATGGGGTGGACAATTCAGTTCTTTGTAAAACCTGGGTTCCAGTCCCTTTTAAACTATTGTTATTGATCTTAAACCTGGGGATTTGTTTGGGTTTCAGTTCTTGAATAACCTGACATTGTTCTTAACTTAGGTAATTCACTGTCAATATATTGTAAACTAATTTTTCCCTTTATCCTTGATTTCGAAGTTGAAGTTTCATTACCTGGGAACTTTTGTGTTTCCAATTTTTCTATTCAAGTTGAACTGAAATAAATTGCTGTCATGAGTTACATTGCATTGGTACAACTATTGTGAATTGATTTCCTTTCTTTACATTAATTGCAAACTGAATCTGTTAACTGGGAATAGTGTTAAACCCTTGATTGATTGTAAACTGAAATGTTTGATTCATGTATTCACTGCTTTCAATGCTATTTCCTGAGATTAATTCTTTCCTTATTGAACATTAATTGATTTCAATGTGTAACTGCCAATAGGTTCCAGATTTTCCTTCACTATTAGCCTATTACACTCACTGTTTTTTTGCTATTTCTATGATTCCCTACTGGAAATTGATTTCCTATTTTAACTGTCAAGTATTAAATCTGAGAATACAAATTGTTTTCCTTTTTCCTTTTTCTGAGTTTTGGGAATTGAAATTCAAAACTGAGATGTGAGTTTATGAGTAAACTGATTTTGAGTATTGTAACTGAAACTTGAGAATTGACATGAGAAAACTGTGATTCCTGTCATACATTTCCTGAGATTATTCCTTGTGTCTTTTAACTGAATTGGTGTTGAATTCATGATTCATTTCTATATAAGTGTGTGGTTATTGAAATGTGAGATAGCAATGTGTGTAGGCTTTTTGGGTTCATAATTACTGTGAACTCATGGTTGACTGAACCTGAGAATAGGTTGTAAAATCTGAAATGTTGTAGAGTGCTAAACTCTGAGTTTATTCTGGGAATGATGTAGGACTATTTTGCCATTGATTATTTCCTTCACTGATTTTGTATCACCACACATACACCCACTCACATTGCCTTGTTAGCCTACTGTCATATTGTTTTCATAGCCTCACTTCACACTCACACACATACACATGACATCATAGGAAACCCCCTTAGTTCCCTGTCAAACAAGTTTTCCTATTTTATACTTTACACATACTCTAGTACATGCCTACCACATATACACACACCAATGTTCTTGTCACACACCATCTAACCACACACACACACACATGAGCACTAGTGTCATATACATGTATAGGTATTGAGATAAATAGATGCATATATATCCTATATATATTATATGATATGTGGGTGCTATTATATATAGGGATGTGTGGTATACCCATAGTTAGCTTATAGGTTATGTATTTCCATAATATATTATAGCCATGTCAATGTGTGCAATATAGGTTAGATATATTGTCATGTGTGTAATGTTTTGATTTGGTTGTTAGGGCATGATATTGCCTGGTAAGCCTAGATTAGCCTTGTTAGAACCTAGAATGGCTAGTTAGACCTAGAATAGACTAGTTAGACTAGTTTGACTTAGGTTTGACTTGGTTGACCCAGGTTTGACTTCTTGATTAACCAGAGTTGACCAAGAGTTGACTGTGGTCTACATTGACCTAGAATCATGTAGATGCATTATAGCAGTCTATTTCCTTGTTCTGGACTTGTTGTGACTTGTGTTGCTCTAACTAGGAGTCAGGTGCCTCATCTCGGACAGTACATTTTCACAGCTATTCAGATACCAGGCGAGTACATTCTCTGATCATTTCATAACTTGCTTAGAATTATATTCCGGCTCTAGTTTACCTTATTTGATCCTGTCACAACATTATCACGGATTGATACTATATGGATCCTTGCTTGAGATGTTATCCCCCTCGGAAGCATCGGATACATTGTGCCATATGTTTCATGTACATCGTGTATTCCTCGCTCTCATGTTATCCATGTTTATCATGTGCTTCATGCTCGTTCGTACTTGCTTGTGTACTCTCATGTGCTATCATGATCGGTCGTGTTTCCCATGAATCTCATGTATAACCTATACTTCATGTGCACCCTTCGTGGGCCTTCGTGTAGAATTCATGTGCACTCAGTTCTCTGAGCCTCGTGAATACTTCATGTGAAAATCATGTGCGTAACATAACCTGTCTGGATCCTTGTGTATTGATTGGGGCTTGGGGGAGTATAAATAGTCATGTGAACAATTCCAAAGTAGAATAGCCATGTACACCTCTTTAGTATAGCCATGTGCAAATCAAGCCGTTCACATGTCGACTTTGTACTCTAAATCACTAGTCACTGGTAGCTCTCTACTTATAGTAGATATTTCTATTACCGTTCTCTTCCTGTTCACATTATGTATTTTCTTTCAGTTTCATGTATCGTACTCTCTTGTACGTTTATATTTTCTAACCTGTTATGATCTGCGTGAGATGTATTGTGCTCGCTCCCGTCCTGACTGGACCTGTTGAAAATTTTACAGAGGATGATGAGGAACCCTGCACCCCTTACCTTGGAGCTTGCTTAGATGACACTCTCGACCTGGACCCCTGGGGAGGTTCAGGCAGCTACTGAGGATGGCACCCTTGCTTAGCATAGATAGCTTAGTCTGTTCTCTTTTCATGTTTAGATGTTGTCTTATTTCCAGAGTTGTATATATTAGAGGATTGAGACTGGTAGATGTTGAGATTGTTATTCATTCTGTTGTACCTTAGTTGAGGATTCTCTTATCTTTTTTATCGTGCTATATTCTGCCTTAGATTTGTGATTGAGTAGTACCTCTGTGTTGGACTCCGTATGGAGATTATTCATGCTAGTTAGTCATAGTTCTTGACCTAGGACAACGTTCTACCACCGACACTGCGGCGTAGGCTGGGCGCTGTTACGTACTCGTACCCTCATGGTGGGTACGGGTCGTGACACGTTTTTAGTGGTGTCCCATGCAGGTCGAGTTTGTATAGTGGTATTCGAACTAGAGTACCACTACAGCCTGCAGTAGGATTATGAGTTACTTTCGAGGTACTCAATCACATTAGGAAAAACTCTAACTGGATTCCTACTATCTAAATTCCTGATACTTCCTTGAATAACTGTCCTCCCTTGAATTATCGTTTCTATCTCAGTATTGATTCCTTGTTTGATCTGTCTCCAGGATGGTGATCGAGATACGATCGCATCGCTCTGGCTCCGCAGACGCTGGTGAGAGGCCTACCACCCCTCACCCGATTGTGGATGCTGGGACCACAGCACCCCCTATTTCTGCTCATATAGGAGCTTCTACAGCTTTTGGGAGTGCACCTCCACCTGTCCGGAGGTCTTCTCCCGTCATTCCAGATCTGTACCCGCAGCAGTTACCTTCAGGGACAGTAGATGCGGCTCAGATGTTTGCCCTTTTTCAGCAGTTCTTGGAGTCTCAGCGACAGATGCAGCAGAGCCAGTCTGCCGATATCCGACAGAGCATGCAGGATACTCATCAGTTGGTCAGGACGACAGTAGAGCTGGTGGCTGCCCAGCCACAGGGAGGTCAGATGCAGCCTTATCAGCCGAGGACTCCAGACATCCAATCCTTCAAGAAGATAGGACCCCGAGATTTCAGGGGTACAGAGGGCATCATATACGCTGACGATTGGATAGAGCATATTGAGGAGATATTCAGATTAGCACAGATACCAGCAGGATTACAGATCGAGGCAGCCGCCAGTCAGATGCAGGACTTGGCCCGTACTTGGTACCAGACGGACCCGAGGGTTGGTACAGCCGGTCAGACTTGGGCAGCATTCAAGAAACTATTCAAGGAGAAATTCTTTCCTGATACAGCCCTCCGTGCTCTGGAGGAGCAGTTCGAGAGTTTGGTTCAGGGGAACCAGACCGTTGAGGAGTATGCTGGAGAGTTCAGCTGTTTGAGCAGATTCATCGAGGATCTTACCGAGGTCGGGAAGGCGAGGAAGTTCCGCAGGAGTTTGATCAGAGAAATCAAGTCGTATACCAAGAGCGACTGTGACGCCACTTTCGAACAGATTCTAGTAGGAGCCATGACAGCGGAGGACGATCTTAGACTGAAGGAGAAGAGGAGGCTGGATACTCAGGGAGCCAGTGGTAGTGCGGGCCCGGCTAAGAGGCCCCACCTACAGATTCAGCAGCAGATGCCCCATTTGCAGAGTCAGCAGCAGTATCCGCAGCAGATGCTATCTCTGCAGTTTCAGCAGCAGTTCCAGCAGCAGTATCAGCAGCCGAGAGTCTACCTTCAGCAGCGGCAGTTTCAGGACCGTGTACCCTTTCAGCAGACGCAGCAGCCACAGATTCAGCAGCAGGCCTCAGAACAGCAGCTAGTTATTATTTGTCCCTTCTGTAAGAGACCAAGGCATGGTTGGGACGAATACCGGAAGAGGTTGGGCAGATGTTTGCTTTGCGGAGGATCCGATCATCGTCTGAGAGAGTGTTTCGAGTCATCAGGGCAGACAGTTCAGAGAGCAGGAGCTAGGGCTCCGGTAGACTAGCAGACGGGATTACCCTTACTGACTCAGCAGTAGAGGTATATGCAGCATCAGCAGCAGGCCAGAGGAGGCCAGCGAGGGCGAGCTTTCGCCAGGACAGTCGAGGATGCTCAGGCCAGTAGAGATCTTGCTGCAGGTTCCGATCTATTCAATTTTCTTTCCGCAATGGCCTCTCGTACTGCCTTGAAATTTTGATTCTTTCTGTTCCTTGTTGATTATCAATTCTGTCCTGCTGTTCTTGTGATTATGTTGATTCCTTCTGAGATTAATCATATGGGCTAGGTCACCTTGGTTATGGAATTGAGAATCTTCGATGGTCGTGTTTAGCAGGCATAGTCAGGACATATAGTCAGATTTAGGACGTATTTCTCGGGTGTGGAAATTTAAGGTTTTTGCTGCCAAGCATGCGACAATGCAAAAATTTTAAATACCATGATTCTAGAGATATGTGCCTTGGTCAGGACTCTGTGATTATCGTAGCTTGCTCACTAGCACGACGAAGATTCTGAGTATCATGATTTTGGACAGACGCATATGATTATCTGACGGTATGTTTGGGACTTTGATTGTGGGGTGTTGACCTAGAAGGACTGCTACCATCTTAAATTTTGAGGACAAAATTTTTATAAGGTGGGTAGGATTGTAACACCCAGTTTCTGAAATAAGGGTAATTTTAAAATTTTGTAATTATAATCATTATTTAATGATATTTATTTCATATTATGATTTTTAGTGATTTTTAATTATTTTTAAACTATTTAAATTCATGACTTGTGATTTTAGGTGTTTTGCTAGTGAACAGTAGAGACTGCC
The DNA here is from genome assembly GCA_029216955.1 of Iris pallida. NCBI lineage: Eukaryota > Viridiplantae > Streptophyta > Magnoliopsida > Asparagales > Iridaceae > Iris > Iris pallida. The sequence continues at coordinate 4,370,264 of JANAVB010019997.1, forward strand.
TACCCTAGAGCCTAGCCATGTGATTAGGGTATTTTTTGACATTTAGGATTAATTTGGAATTATTATTATTATTTATAATTAATGTGATTTTTAAGTGATTTTAGAATAATTGATTTTTGGTGTTTTGTGACTTTGACTTATGTTGACCTTGTAGACTAACCTAGTGGCTAACCTAGGTCAGAATATCTTGGTTAGGTTAAGAAACCCTAGTATGACCTAAGTTAGTGATTTCTAGTTCATTAGAATTGGTTGGGGGCAAATTGGAATTAGTTTGGTCTAAGAATGGCTTGTGAAGTCACAAGTCATAACCATGACTTAAACCATTAGGGACTCAACCAACTAGGCAAAACCCTAGTCCTAGGCCCTATGGACGGCCAAGAGACATCCCTCCCCTCTATAAATATTTTCCCAAATTTTAGGGCTAGCCTCTCTCTCTTAGGGTTTATCAAGTTGTAGGAAAGAGGTGAGTTCCATCTTCAAAAATTCCTATTAAATCCAAATTAAATCCTTTTTCCCTCTAATAAATTGCATTAGGACCTAAATACCATGTTCTTGCTGTTTGTATCAAGTGTTGACAGGAAAGGAACAATTTGGAGAGCCTTTGGTGGTTTGAAGGATCCTTCTCTTTGGAGCTTTTGGGGAGATTGAACACCTATAGGTAAAATCCTATCCATAGCTCCTAAAATCTGGTAAAAATCATTTTAGGGAAGCCCTAGCCCTCACCTAACAGTAGGATAGGCTAACCCTAGGTTTTGAGCCTCGTTTCGTGTTCGTATCGGACACGTATCAGGGTTTAGATCTAAGTGTTCGACGAAATGTCTCAAAGGACATTTCGTTCGAGATTTTCGATTCTAATTGAAGGGAAAATTAGCCTTAGGTGTTGTCTAGGGATTCCCAGTGTCGTGTGATGGTTTGTGAGTCATGTCGAGTCGTGGGGACACGGGAACACGCGAGTCGGGGGCGTGCGCGCGTCACTGTAGCTCCCCTGCTACTCGGGGGCTACTGCGCGCTCATTTCTCTATTTCGACCCGTGATTTTTGGCCTGTAGTTAGGGGAAGTGACTGACACGAGGCTCGCAAAGTTTTACGAGTCCTCGTGTCGTGTCGGACACGGTATTCAGTGTGCACGGGGAAGCTATTGTGTGCGTGCGTGTGCAGTGTGTGTTTTCTGTTGCTAAATCGTTTTAAATAATTTTAAATGATGTTTAATGCTTAGTTAGATCCTAATAATCATGTTAATCTCTGTTAGTATAGGTTTACATGTTGTATGGGTTTAATGATGGTGTTTTGGCTCGAATTTTGTGGAACAGTGCATTGTTCTGATACTTGAAGTTTCAGTTTCTAAACCATATCAATTTTTCCCATTTTGTGTATGTTTTCAATTGGGTTTTTGGATCCCTACAGGTTGCATATTAGGTTAACTAAGTGAATGGCATTTGAATTGGGCTTGGGGACGTGTAAATGGGATTTTAGGCAATGTTGTATGATTCGAACTTGGGGTTTATTGTGTTTCTGATACACACAGGCTTGTGTTTCCAGTTTAATTCAAAACCAATAAATTTTCCTTTGTGTTATGTTTTAAATTTTATTTGATCCCCACATATTATATTTAATATTAGCTAAGCTTTTATATTCGATTTTAGGCTTTTGGTTGTGATATGGAAATTTTGAAAACCTGGGAATGGTTTTCCTTCACGACTGCAATGTGTTCTTAGAACCTGAGAAATGGGCATGGGTGGACAATTCAGTTCTTTGTAAAACCTGGGTTCCAGTCTCTTTTAAACTATTGTTATTGATCTTAAACCTGGGGATTTGTTTGGGTTTTAGTTCTTGAATAACCTGACATTGTTCTTAACTTAGGTAATTCACTGTCAATATATTGTAAACTGATTTTTCCCTTTATCCTTGATTTCGAAGTTGAAGTTTCATTACCTGGGAACTTTTGTGTTTCCAGTTTTTCTATTCAAGTTGAACTGAAATAAATTGCTGTCATGAGTTACATTGCATTGGTACAACTGTTGTGAATTGATTTCCTTTCTTTACATTAACTGCAAACTGAATCTGTTAACTGGGAATAGTGTTAAACCCTTGATTGATTGTAAACTAAAATGTTTGATTCATGTATTCACTGCTTTCAATGCTATTTCCTGAGATTAATTCTTTCCTTATTGAACATTAATTGATTTCAATGTGTAACTGCCAATAGGTTCCAGATTTCCCTTCACTATTAGCCTATTACACTCACTGTTTTTTTTGCCATTTCTATGATTCCCTACTGGAAATTGATTTCCTATTTTAACTGTCAAGTATTAAATCTGAGAATACAAATTGTTTTCCTTTTTCCTTTTTCTGAGTTTTGGGAATTGAAATTCAAAACTGAGATGTGAGTTTATGAGTAAACTGATTTTGAGTATTGTAACTGAAACTTGAGAATTAACATGAGAAAACTGTGATTCCTGTCATACATTTCCTGAGATTATTCCTTGTGTCTTTTAACTGAATTGGTGTTGAATTCATGATTCATTTCTATATAAGTGTATTGTTATTGCAATATGAGATAGCAATGTGTGTAGGCTTTTTGGGTTCAAAATTACTGTGAACTCATGGTTGACTGAACCTGAGAATAGGTTGTAAAATCTGAAATGTGGTAGAGTGCTAAACTTTGAGTTTATTCTGGGAATGATGTAGGACTGTTTTGCCATTGATTATTTCCTTCACTGATTTTGTATCACCACACATACACCCACTCACATTGCCTTGTTAGCCTACTGTCACATTGTTTTCATAGCCTCACTTCACACTCACACACATACACATGACATCATAGGACACCCCCTTAGTTCCCTATCAAACAAGTTTTCCTATTTTACACTCTACACACACTCTAGTACATGCCTACCACATATACACACACCAATGTTCTTGTCACACACCATCTAACCACACACACACACACACACACATGAGCACTAGTGTCATATACATGTATAGGTATTGAGATGAATAGATGCATATATATCCTATATATATTATATGATATGTGGGTGCTATTATATATAGGGATGTGTGGTATACTCATAGTTAGCTTATAGGTTATGTATTTCCATAATATATTATAGCCATGTCAATGTGTGCAATATAGGTTAGATATATTGTCATGTGTGTAATGTTCTGATTTGGTTGTTAGGGCATGATATTGCCTGGTAAGCCTAGATTAGCCTTGTTAGAACCTAGAATGGCTAGTTAGACCTAGAATAGACTAGTTAGACTAGTTTGACTTAGGTTTGACTTGGTTGACCTTGGTTTGACTTCTTGATTGACCAGAGTTGACCAAGAGTTGACTGTGGTCTACATTGACCTAGAATCATGTAGATGCATTGTAGCAGTCTATTTTTTTGTTCTGGACTTGTTGTGACTTGTGTTGCTCTAACTAGGAGTCATGTGCCTCATCTCGGACAGTACATTTTCACATCTATTCAGATACCAGGCGAGTACATTCTCTGATCATTTCATAACTTGCTTAGAATTATATTCCTGCTCTAGTTTACCTTATTTGATGCTGTCACGACATTATCACGGATTGATACTATATGGATCCTTGCTTGAGATGTTATCCCCCTCGGGAGCATCGGATACATTGTGCCATGTGTTTTATGTACATCGTGTATTCCTCGCTCTCATGTTATCCATGTTTATCATGTGCTTCATGCTCGTTCGTGCTTGCTTATGTACTCTCATGTGCTATCATGATCGGTCGTGTTTCCTATGAATCTTATGTATAACCTATACTTCATGTGCACCCTTCATGGGCCTTCGTGTGGAATTCATGTGCACTCAGTTCTCTGAGCCTCATGAATACTTCATGTGAAAATCATGTGCGTAACATAACCTGTCTGGATCCTTGTGTATTGATTGGGGCTTGGGGGAGTATAAATAGTCATGTGAACAATTCCAAAGTAGAATAGCCATGTACACCTCTTTAGTATAGCCATGTGCAAATCAAGCCGTTCACATGTCGACTTTGTACTCTAAATCACTAGTCACTGGTAGCTCTCTACTTATAGTAGATATTTCTATTACATTTCTCTTCCTGTTTACATCATGTATTTTCTTTCAGTTTCATGTATCGTACTCTCTTGCACGTTTATATTTTCTAACCTGTTATGATCTGCGTGAGATGTATTGTGCTCGCTCCCGTCCTGACTGGACCTGTTGAAAATTTTACAGAGGATGATGAGGAACCCTGCACCCCTTACCTTGGAGCTTGCTTAGATGACACTCACGACCTGGACCCCTGGAGAGGTTCAGGCAGCTACTGAGGATGGCACCCTTGCTTAGCATAGATAGCTTAGTCTTTTCTCTTTTCATGTTTAGTTGTTGTCTTTTTTCCAGAGTTGTATATATTAGAGGATTGAGACTGGTAGATGTTGAGATTGTTATTCATTCTGTTGTACCTCAGTTGAGGATTCTCTTATCTTTTTTATCGTGCTACATTCTGCCTTAGATTTGTGATTGAGTAGTACCTATGTGTTGGACTCCGTATGGAGATTATTCATGCTAGTTAGTCATAGTTCTTGACCTAGGACAGCGTTCTACCGCCGACACTGCGGCGTAGGCTGGGCGCTGTTACGTACTCGTACCCTCACGGTGGGTGCGGGTCGTGACACCAAATAAGGATAATTTTGAAATTTTGCAATTATAATTATTTAATAATGACATTTAAATCATATTGTGATTTTTGGTAATTTTTAATCAATTTAAAACTATTTAAAATATTGAATTGTGATTTTGGTGGTTAACTAGTTAAACCCTAGTTTTGCTAAGCCTAGAGAGTAACCCTGGCCATGGGAGCCTAGTCACGTGATTAGAATTTCAAATTACCAATTTTTAGCCTAAGGGTATTTTGGTCATTTTTGAATTTTAATGAAATTAATTTTTATTAATTAAATATGTGCTAATTGTTAGGTTAAGCCTTAACCTAGAAGTTTAACCTAACCTAGATTAGTCTTGAGGTTAGAATCATGGTTAGAACATTCCTACTAAGTGCCAAGGTTAGTAATATCTAGATATTCCAAGGTAGGATATTTTCCTTTTGAGATATTTGTAAAAAGAAGCCTTAGGACTAATTGAACCAATATGAGGACTAGAAATTGGGTGGAAGAACCTCAACCACTCATGTAAAACCCTAATCCTAATCTTTTCAATAGCCATACAAGCCCCCCTCCTATAAGTGTCACACTAAGAAGCCCTTGCCTCTTTTTAAAAACCTAGAAGAACCCTACTTTGTTCTTCCCAAAACTTCTTCCATAATATCCAAATTGAGCCCAAATTGAGTCAAATCAATTGCATCAGAATCCCTAACAGTAGAGAAGACTTGTGGGTGCTTGCTAGCAAGGTTTAAGGACGTTTGAACCATAGCAAATCGAGGAAGACGTCAAGTCGAGGCTCTTTACACTGAGTTTGAACTCTCAATAGGTAAAACCCTACAAACCCTAGTAAATTTCTGATTTCTTTACATAGATGCATCTATTTAGGTTTCCCCTAGGTGTAGCCCAAGTTTGGTAGGATCTCATGTCCATTTCGTGTCCGTATCGGACACGTATCGGTGTTTTCAAAGAAGTGTTTGGTGAAATGCCACATAGAAATGGATTTTAGTAATTTGCAAAACTAATTACATGTATTTGTAGCTAATTAGGTCTATACTATATGTCAAATTGACTGAGTCAATTTTAGGCAATTTTGGACACTATTTTAGGGCTTGGACTTTCAGCACGAGATACCGTACGGGGTTCGTGCGGCTCCCCTGCTGTTCGCGTGTCCTAGAAGACACGATACAGCACCACGTGCCACAAAACTTGGTAGACACGTGGGCCTAGTGACTGACACGACACCCATAAAATTTTGTGGGTCCTCGTCGACTGTGCGCGAAGAGATCGAGGCTGCACTGTCTCGTGCTCCCTGTACACACACTTGAAATCCCTCACTGATATGCACTCACACACGCATATTGACACAACTTAGACACAAGACCGACACTTGGACACGAAGACCTATGCCTAGGCTACCTTTAGACACGAGCATATGACACAAGAGGGTGTGTCTCGTGTCCTGTGATGCCCGACACCTCTGTACGGGACCTAGCCTACTTTGTGACTGATACACATTTTGGAAATGTTTAGACAGTACGTGTCCAGCTATGTGGACATAAAATGACACCCCTAGACACGTGTACATGTGGGGAACACTTCTAAATGCCTGATTGTGGGTTTCATATGACTATGGTACTGAAATCGAATTTTCGAAGAGGATTGGTTCTTCACTGATACTTAGGTTTCAGGAACTGTTATATATGAACTGAAATTCTAGGTTTTGGTTTTGTGTTTAATAGGTTCAGATTCTTTTGGTTTATACCATCAGTCCTCATCTGATATACATGCAGTCCATAAACATTGCTCAGTCCCTATATTGAATGTTCAGTCAGTATCTGAACATGATATCAGTCTAATGTGGTACTTGTTTGTTGTGCAGTCCTAAATTTCCTTTGGTTATTCAGTCAAGTTCCTATATCATTTTAGTCTCCTGTAATGAACAACTCAGTCCGTTTTGAATTATGCAGAGCAGTCCAGTTAGAGTGATATGTATCAGTTGGCTTTGCGTTTAGATAGAGGCATGTGTGTGGTTAGATGTGTTAGTTTAGAGAGATGGGGATTTTAGAAATTATTGCATGTTCAAGTTTTAGTATTTTGAGACATGAATTAGTTACTTTGATGGGGGTTTAGTTAGTTCAGTGGTAGGGACTTAGTCTTAGGGGTTTTGTTAATGATAGAGGGTTATGTGTCCTTGCAGTATAAGAGAGTTCAGTCCATTCACCTACACCTTAGTAGCAGTCCATTTAGATTTGAGTCCCGACCTGTTCACTGCAAATGTGATGTTCAGACCCTTGAACTCTTTATATTGCTCAGGTCCGACCTTCCTAATATATCAGTCATCATTTACTCCAGATGTTCAGTCTCCCTTAACAGATTAGGCAATGTATATTAGAGGTAAGGTGAGTGAGTTGTGGCCTACTTGTATAGGCAGAGGTTATTTAGGCCTACCCTATGTATATGTATACATATATTAGATATGTTGTACATTTATATATTATATATACTTGGGAGGTATAAGTAACATGAATTTGTGTTGATATCATAATACCTATATGTGCTATATAGATAATGTGAGGTATGGTATATATATGCATAATATAGGTTATGAGATATCTCATGAGTCGTGAGGATTATAAGTAATATTGGTATATGAGGTTATTAGATAAGGTTAGAGTTTTACATTATACCATGTATGTGGGTTATGATATGAGTTAGACTTAAGGAGTTTAGCCTATTATATGTTGACCATAGTCTAGTTACCAAGACCCTAGATATTGAGCATTAGGACCAAGTTGACCTTAAGATTTACCAATAGTTTAAGGTTGACTTTGTTTGACTCAACAGTTGACCAAACCCTAGAATTGACAAAGGTTGGACCCAATAGTTCAAGATTGACTAGAGTTGACCAAAAGTCAATATTGAGTCTATATGTGACCAATTGACCTAGTTTGACTAGATGTTGACTTGGGTTGACCCAGAGTTGACCAAGTTTGACTTTGACCTAGATTGATCTGGAAATTATGTAGATTGCATCGTAAACATTATTTATCTTATTTTAAACGCATTATAACCCATACTGCTCTATTTAGGACATTGTGACTCCGGTACAGACATCTGATATTACACTACTCTTTTCAGAGTATCAGACGAGTACATTTTCTGATAGTTCTCTCATTTACTTGTCAATTACTGTACTTCAGTTCTAGTTAGTTTTATGTGATTCTCTGTTACAACACGCATGGATATTTTTGGATTCATGTATGCGACACACATACCATCTTGTCTGGCCACTATTACTGGAATCATTGCTGGTATAATCATGTTTGGCTTCTATTACTGGAATCATTGTTGGTATCATCATGTATGGCTGGACTCATTTCGATTCTCGTGTCGAATTCTGGATTCACTTGTATTGTGGGGCGGAGAAATATTGAGTAAGACATGTAGACATACCCCAAATCTGGAATCTATAAACTGGAATCTACTCGAAGCATAGCCATCCCACACTTGGCCGAGTGTGCGATATGCCTGATGCCTACAACCGTTTACATGTCGATCTCGGTATTTTAAACATTGATAGAATATAGCTGATCTCACCTAGATTCTTGATCATGACTAGAATCATCTTGTACTGGATTCATCTTCTATTAGATTCGTCTCGTACTGGATTTACATTGGACTTACACTTGTCTTACATTTACTGTCTGGACTTATCATGTACTCTAGTTCAGCTAGAATCTTATTTTACAGTCTTCATTGCCATAATTCTTTTCTTGTTTTACTTACCTTACTTTTTTTGTATCTTAACTATTTCTCTATACCATCACCTGAATATAAATTATCATGTTCATCAATAAAACTGTCTATAACTGCTTTATAGTTCTCTGTCATTTACTTAGGTTTTTTTAGATGAATTGTGCTCGTTCCTGTCCTGACTGGACCTGTTAAAAATATTATAGATGATTGCCCTGAGGGCATTTGCCCTACTTGTCTTGGAGCAGGAGATGGCTTAGCTACATTTGGTCCCGACACTCAGGAGTGATCGGGAGACTAGCTAGTAGACTTGGTTTAGTTTTCATGTTTAGAACTTGAATTGTAATAAGTTGAGATATTATTTTGTTTTGAGATTGTTTGAGATTATTATTATTTAGTAGTTGGTTTTGTTGTTGTTATTTAGTCTTAGTTATAAACTTCTGTGTTATCATATCGTGCTTAGACTGTGATTGAGATTTTATTATATCTATACTTGTCCTCTGTTCGGGGTTGAGATTTGACAAGTACATTATATAATTGCGTGAGTTATTGATTAGATAGTAACCTAGGACAGCGTTCTACCGCCGACACTACGGCGTAGGCTGGATGTACCGTACCCACTTCTCGTGCCCCTATACTGCGTGCGGGTTGTGACAGTCTGGGATATTTATACCGTAAGTTCTACATAGGATTCGTATCCTCAAGGTCTACAGAGCATGAAAAATAAAGCACGGTCTAAGGTCTGATCACACATCTACTTAGTAATTTCCCGTCTCGACATAACATACAAGATAGATGGCATGACATGAAAAGGAAACAATGAAGTGCTACCGTTTAACGAGCGTGTCAAGAATCAAGTATCATACAACTAGACAATGTAATATTGTAATTCATAATATTAGAAACAAACAAGAAATGTACTCGTCTAGTATCCTGAGCTAACGGTACGGGTCTGGTGCCAACTCCGAGTCCAAGTAACCTGTTATATAAATATAAATTGTCAATAAGTAAACCAAAACAAATCTAACCTACCTACTTGGGTTCAAGGGTTCTGGCTTAATTTCTAGACAACTTGAGTTTTACGTTGGAAAGGCTTCTCTGAAATTCTATTACCCCAATTCTTGTGCTAAACTTATATTTAAATTCTCATGTTTGCCTATATATGCACCTGGTATGTGACTTGTACCAATCTTGGTACTGGAACCCTATGATACTAGATTCTAACTAGGCTTGATACCTGTCTGCCCTATAGGTACTACTGTTTTGTGCAGGTTTTTTTTATACTACCCACCTGTACCTCTGCCCCGGCTATGCCCCTTCACCACATACCTATAGTTCATCTACACATTGTCTTTTCTCTACTTCATGTAGGGTGGTACCCAAAATACTCTAGTTCATTGATGTCCTATTTGGTATAGGGAAAACTGGTGGTGCACTATTACACACACATGGTTCCCTTATCTTAGGTTAGCTGTTCTCAACTATTACCTACCTATATCACTCAAGACCTGATACCTGAGTACCTACAGATGTACATGTATCTAAACCATACTTGTATACACAGATCTTCCCCTAAATCCTGATGATTATCATGCATCTACTGTAAACTTTCCCTTCTTCTAACCCATACACACAATGTTATCCTACATACTTCGTCCTAGTACTGTTCTGTATTTGGACAGTTGCACCAAGATAACCCCAACTACATCTTTCCTCTGCTGTTAGCAACAAACATGCGTTCTACAGCCAACACCTAAGATGTAGTCTACTACACAGGTAGTTGGGTGATATGACTACTACCCCAAGCATGCACCATTTGGTTAGGTATATAGATACTCGCACCTGATCTACAATCTAACCCCTATGTACACCTAACTATTTAGTTGTTGCATACAATGGATACCTATAGTTCAAACTGTTCTTGTGCAGTTCATAACTATGCACCTGTTCTATGTAGTACGTTCCCTGTAGTTTCCCCAACCCTTGCAACATCTTCTCACATATACAATATCCTATATTACATGCAGTACTGACAAGTAAACAATAAGATACATGAGGGGTTCTTTCCCTAGTGTAACTAATATTCTTACACAATCTACCCTTATTTGTCCTACTCCTGTACATGGCTGACACCAATCTTATGGTACCAAATTTTTTCCGATACTCGAGTACCTATACCAGAGCATACCCCCTTAAATCTCCATATTCCTAACACGCATATAGAGTCTTTATTGTTTCTATACAGATTCACATGGCACCTAGTTACCCCTAATATTCTGTACATAGATACCCCACTGCCACTTGTACCTACATATATATATATCCTAGATACATACAGATGTACACACCTTGTACTCGCCCAACCATACAGTTGCAGTATACCCCACATATCCTGTACTTATAACATATACTCTGATACACAACCACTTTTCTATACTTATACACAAGAACGATCCCCTTGTACCCCTGATACTCAGAAGAATCCAACCCCACAGTTATACCCATATCCCTGTCTCCCCTACCCCACGGAACTACCATTGCCTGCGTATACTATTGTTGAGTTAGTGGAATTATAGGTACTTGATAGGTTATTGTTGCGGTATCCTAATCGAGTATGGGATACGCACAGATATGCTACCGTATATAATCCTTACTCTCCCCGATCATGCCTAGGTTCATAGATCAATTTAGATTCCAGTTTCCTCTATAAAAATTGCACACACAGCTTACTACCTGTAAATCTAGTGATCAAGGAATCAAAATTGATACCTGCTATAAGAGACTCGATCGAAGATCACCACGAAGAAAATGGCACAAGACTATCATGCGGGAATCCAAGATCTTGCGAGATGGAATACCTTCTTGGTGTTGCGTGGGGGTTTTAAGGAAGGGATCGACTAGTTGTTTATATATATATATATATATCCAAGCTTCTGGATATACTTCGATTTCTAAAGAGATTAGGAGAATCCAATTTAAATTGGAAACAAATTCAAATTCAAAGATGGTTTAAGTAATTGGCCAAGAATCAAAAATTTTAAATTTGAATAACCACACTAAAACCCCTTAACAAATAGGTTCTATAAAACCCTCTTTTTTAATGTTAACTAATCTAATATTTATATATAACTTTATTAAGCAACTAAAATTCATATTAAAGGAATAAATTTTTGGTCTAAGGGTTTACCAATTTACCCTCCTTAGAAAATTTTTTCCTCGAAATTTAAGATAGACGCACGGTAGAAATATACCTCATGGCCCGAAAAGATAGGGGTATCATTGGCGCATCTCGTCTTCTCTCTCCCATGTGGATTCTCCCGGAGAGTGATGTCTCCATGCCACATGAACTAATGTAATCGTCTGGTTACGCAGCAGCTTTTCTCTGTGATCTAAAATTTCCACAAGCTGTTATTGATAGCTAAGGCTCGGTCCCACCTCGATCTCCGAGTGATCCAATATATGGCTGGGGTCTGCCATGTATCATCGCAGCTGGAACATGTAGAATACATTATTCACTCCCTCCAGTGCAGGAGGCAACGTCAAATGGTATGCCACGGCACCGATCCTCTCAAGGATACCGAATGGTCCGATGAACCTTGGGCTGAGTTTACCGCCTCCACCAAAACAAATTTTGCCACGTATCGGATATATCTTCAAGAACAACAAATCGATGACCTACAATCATACATGATATTATTATGTATCCTATAAGTATACATGTATCCAAAATAAGGAAAAATCTATACTTCAAATTCTAACAGTCTTCGGTGACTATCGGCCTAGTGCTTTTGTCTATCCCGAGCCATGCGAAGTCGCTATCTAATCTGCTTCACTTTTTTGTAGCATCTACTACCATTTCTGGTCCCAAGAGTGCTCTCTCGCCCACGTCGTCCTAAGATAAGGGAGTTTGGCATCTTCATCCGTATAGAGCCTCAAATGAAGACATCTCTATAGTGGCCTGGTGGCTGTTGTTGTATGCAGACTCTACCAAATAAAGATGGTCCTACCACAATCCACCAAAATCTAATACACAAGTCCTCAGCATATCCTCAAGCGTCTGAATAATTCTCTGACTGTCCGTCCATCTGAGGGTGATAGCATACTAGATATCTAGCAATGAAGCGTGCCACGTCTCGCTTCATACCATACCACCACACATGATCCCTCGGATCCTTGTACATCCTATTATCTTCTGGATGTATAGAATACTGGGAACGATATGCCTCCTATATGACTTCTTCTCGCAGACCACCACTAGGTACACATAACCTAGTATTGTGCCTCAATGAGACATCTTATGCGATAGAGAAATTATCTAACAATCATGCCCACACTTGTGCTCTGATACTTCTTAGGTTCTCGTCTTGATACTGTGCCTCACTGTAACACCCTGTTTTCTGAAATTAGGAATTTTTGAAAATTTATTATTTTTTTTATTATTTATTAATGGTATTTTAGTCATGGTATGATTTTTGGTGATTTTAGTTAATTTAAAATTATTTTCTAAGTCATGGTTTATGACTTTGTGATCTTACTAGTATAACCTCAGTGTAACCCTAGTTTTCATAACCTAGAGACTAACCATGATCATGTGAGCCTAGCCATAGGTTTAGAACATCATTTTAGTAGTTTTTAGCCTAAGGGGTATTTTGGTAATTTTCTAGGAATTAAGTAGGATTAGTGAGATTTTACTATTCATGGACTTTTGGTTAGTGACTTGATAATCCCTAACCTAGTTACCCTAATCTATAGGTTAAACCCTAACCTAGAATGACTAAGAGGATTAGATATTCATGGTAGTCAAAGCTATACAAATATCTAGATATTACTTATAGGATATTTTCCTTGTTTTATGCAAAATATCCAAAACCCTTTACCAAAAGTCCTTCCCTTAGCTTGTAAGCAAGCCAAGGACAACCCCCCCATGCCTTGGCCATGCCATGGCCGGCCAAGACACCCCCCCCCCTTGGTTGATCATTCCTATATATTTAGTTCATTTCCTTGCATCAAATTTTACATGTTTTAAATCATTGTAAATAGCCTTTTCTTGAGAAATTCATAACTCTCAACATAGTGATCCAAATCACTTCAAACCTCTTGCATTGGGTTCCTACAACCTAGAGGGTGCTAAGGGAGGCTAGCAATCAAGAATTTGGAGGCTTTTGTCATCATCAAGTTGAAGAACAACACCCCCCTCTTCTTTGAATTTCCTTGAAATTCACCAATAGGTAAATTTCCACAAACCTAGTTAAATTCCTATTTTTCTTTCATAGATGCATTCATATAGGGATAACAATATTGTGGGTAAAGTTTGGTAAGATTTTGATGTGTTTTGGTGTCGTGTTGGACACGTATCCTACTAGTCTAGAACCCTAATTTTACTCACTGTTTGAGCACTGTCATTGTGTATTTTGATCACTGTTTTTCCAAACTCTTTGAACAAAAACCTAGCCTAGCTAACCCTAACCCTAATCCTATGTCACTGGACACAATTTGACCTTGTGTCGTGTCCAGGAATGGACACACAAGCTCTCGGGACACAGGGCAGTACACAGGAATTGTGTCCTGCTGCCACAGTGTCCCCACGCACTGTAGAAGCCACGTGGACACACCAAAATTGGCACAGAGCACGGGGCAATGACTGACAGGTCATCCCCAAAGTTTGGGATGACCTCGTGTCGTGTCGGACACAGAATCGACCCCGCAAGGGTCGTTCTAAACACTGTGTACACACGCACAGACACTGTACTTTGAACGTGTCGTGTCCACTGTACACGACACGTGGACACTTGCTACTGACATGGACACGAAGCCCAACCCTAGGCGCACCTTCGGGCACGAGCACGAGGCCTGTGTCGCTTTGTGTCGTGTCCTAGACTAATTTTGAATTTACACTGTAACAGTGTACACTGGTTTACCCGTGTGATTTCAAATCTTTGTGGACACGTCGTGTCGTGTCGTGACACAGTGTCAGGCTGCTAGGGACCTAGCCCAACCTAGGGGCTTTAGTTACCAACCAAGTTTGGGTCATCTTAGGTCGTTTTGATTGATGTTTGAGCTAACCCAAATTAGGTTTTCACAGTGCATTTCCTGTTCCCTGGAAATTTACAGTTTTTGCAAAATCGAATTTTGATTCGATTTTGCTAATGATTTATGTATTATATTAATGTATTTTAATGTGTATATATGTAGTATATGTGTATGTGAGAGTGTGGGTCGATTTTGGGGTAATTTGGTATTGTGTGGGTTAAGTTATACATATATATACCTATGTGTGTATATATGTATTGTGTGTGTGTGTGTTGGTTCTGGAAAATGGTTCCAGAACCTGGGAACCAATCCCCCCCTACTGTCCTCTGTCTCACTCTCTCTCTCTCATTCAGTCTCTCTCTCTTTCCCTTTGTCTCTCTCTCTATGTCTCTCTATATATAGGTATATATATATATATATAAGTTTATATATATATGTATATACATATATGAGATATATGTATATATTGTACTAGTTTACTTAGGTCAATATATATATATATGTATGTGGTTGTATTATATATGTTATTCATATATTGGGTATATGGATATTGGGTGGTGGTTAGATAGTGTATATCTATATATATAGATATATATATATGACTCCTAGTTATAGGTTTATATGAAAACCCCATCATTAGCCTATGGCCTAGGATTTCTAGCCTATGGCTTGGGGCTAGCCCTAATGGCCCAAAACCAACATGTTGACCCTTGATTACTAAGGGTTGACCAAAGTCAACCTTAGGTCAAAAGTGACCTAGTTCACCTAGAAATGACTAGTAATGACCTAAAATAACTAGTTTGACTAGTTTGACTAAAACCCTAACTAGTTTGACTAATATTGACTTAACTTTGACTAGTTTGACTTTAGAGTTGACCAGAGTTGACCAAGAGTTGACTTTTGACCAGTTTGACCTAGAATCATATAGTTTGCATAGTAGACTTCATATTTACTATTTAGAATACATTGTGACTTATATTGCTCTGATTAGGAGCCAGACACCTCTCCTCAGACAGTATATCCTCTTCAGACATTCAGTTATCAGGCGAGTACATTCTCTGACCGTTTCATATTTGCCAGGATTTATATTCTTGCTCTAGCTTACTTTACTTGATGCTGACACGATTGTTATCACGGATTGGTACTATATGGATCTTTTCATGAGATGTTATCCCCCTCGGGAGCATCAGGTACTTTTGTCATGTGTGTTTCACTTACATCATGTATCTCATGCTTCTATTTTCATGTATCTTCATGTATCAGCTAGTGACTCATGTACTCTCATGATCACCGAGCCTCCATGAATCTTCATGAATCACTCACGTATCACCCAATTATGGGCTTATCACGAATCTTAACATAACCTGAATGGATCCTTGTGTATTGATTGGGGATGGGGGAGTGTAAATAGTCATGTGGATATTACCCCAGTAGCTGTAGTCATGAATCACTTCTAGCTGTAGTCATGAATCTCCTATGCCATTTCACATGTCTATATTTTACTCTGACTCACTAGACACTGCTAGTTCTCTATATACAGTAGATATTTCCTTTACAGCTATCTCTTTTGCTACATGTATCTTCCTTCAGCAGTTCCTGTATTTTACTCTATTGCATGCTTTATATCTCCTATCATTCTATGCACTGCGTGAGATGTATTGTGCTCGTTCCCGTCCTGATTGGACCTGTTGAAAATATTACAGAGGATGAGGAGGAGGCCCTGGTGTCTACCTATTATGGAGCAGGACTAGATGATACTTATGTTGTGGACCCTCAGCAGGATCCACCTGCAACTGAGGATGTTGTTCCAGTAGTCTAGACCAGTTTAGCCTAGGCAGTCTTTTCTATATTTACTTTTGTCTCACATCTGAGTTGTATTTTGAGATGTTGAGTTATGTATAGACTCTTAGTCTTGTATTATGAGTTGACATTCTGGATGTTATGTATCTTAGACACTTAGTCTTATTTCATCTATGCTATGGTTCTCTTTGAGTTACTATCTATCTTCTGTCTTTCGTTCTTCTACCCTAGATGTGATTGAGATGTATATTGTTATGTCACCTCCATTCGGAGAGTATAAACTGTACAGGTACTTTGGTATTGTTAGATGATTGACCTAGGACAGCGTTCTACCGCCGACACTGCGGCGTAGGCTGGGCGTTGTTACGTTCTCGTACCCTAACAGTGGGTGCGGGTCGTGACACGTTCTTAGTGGTGGCCCATGCAGGTCTCGAGTTTATGTAGTGGTATTCGAACTAGAGTATCACTACAGCCTGCGATAGGATTAGAGGAATAGGCTTAGAGAGAATGGATACTCAATCACTGCTAGGATACTTTGAGAGATTCCTGGGATGACCCTTGAGAATCTTATTTGAAATTTCGATTTAAACTCCTTTTCCCTTGATTGAATTTGATTTTGGAGGATTCACTGTAGAACTTTGAATCCTGGTATTAGTTGATGATTTTGAAATTTTTGTAGTTGTTGATTTAATTTCTTAGTGTTAGATTAATATCTTTTATTTTTGGGGCACTCAATCACAATTATGAGAAAACTCTTATTTGTTTCTTGCCATCTAATCCTCTTGCTAATTGCTTTTCATTAAAAAAAAAAAATGAACTGTCCTATCTATTTGCATCTTGCTTAAACTCTTTCTACCAATCTATGTGACTGTATCCCAAACCTGACTTACTCGACATTTCCTCAAATCAAGACTTTATTGAGACCTTCTAACCTTGACCCTTGATTGATCAAACCCTAACTATATTCATCTAGTAGCCTATCTATTCCTAGGACTGTGTTCCTAAATTATTTACCAGATTCCTGATTAATTTTATTTCATGAGTTAAATTGATCTTCTTCAATTTTTGCATCAATTTGTCACGTCTCGAACTCCCACTTTCTATTCTAGATCATTGGACGTCCATTACCGTGACTTAGATATTCAGAGTATAATACTAGCTGTTACCTCCCAACAATCCTCACATGTAAGACCTAGACTAGCCTACCTTCATGTAGGTATTCCATGTCCCACTAAAACCCGTCTCCTTGTACACTATTTTCTTGACATAATTTTCTGGTCAAATGGCTAAACCATAACCTCTACCATGATACTAAATTTATTCTTATTTCAATTAGAAATCCACCTTGGTTCAATTCTTTCGACCTGGCATGTGATGGTGTTCTACTTGAATCCTTGAATACTTAACCTTGTACCTTATCTGATTACTTGACCCGTTGGCTAAGAAACTTGGACTATGTAATTCCTTTCATCATTACCATCCTTATATCTTGTGCAGCTAAATTAGCCTTAGTTTTGCAAGCTTATCTATTTTCGAGCTTGGTCATGACATATTTTATTGGGTGGCCACCCACTAACATATTGTCTAATCAGAACCGGCGCATGATGGTCTGATCAACCTATTGCGTTTTGGTTCGCTTTTTCATATATTAATCTACGTGGATGGAGACAGTTAAACTTACCCTAGAATCTTATCCACAACAGCCTTGACAATTTTCCTTGGAATTATTTTATCGCCTATGAACCTCGTATTCGTATCCAGTTGAATTAAATTTATCATGACCTGGATCTTCATCATTGGATGCTCATGCTCATACTCGATTTCATTAATTTTTCATCTTGCCCAAATCTCGATTTATCCTGAAATTGATCAACTTAGATCGTGTCAAGACAAAAATCTATTTGTGATTGTTGTGCCTAATTTTTCAATTTTCTTTTACCATTTTATGGAATGGTAACTTTTAATGATTCTCACTTACTTGTTAATGACCCATTTTCATATAGGATGGTAGACGACCCTATAGCCTTGCTGATTGTTGTTCCCTTACCTTTCCAATTAGGACACCTTAGATTGCCTGTACGTTTTGATACCATAGGACAGTATTGATCTAGAATGACTAGTGCACCTAGAAGAGACCACAGACTGTTCCATTTAACCTGTCCCCCTGGTACCACTATTCATCATGATTTTGGTTCACTTTAGGCTATAGACCTTTCCCACTTTAATTTACGATCACCGTAGGTACATTACCGTGACTTTTAAATTTGGAGCATAAGACTAGTTGTTTTCTCAAAACTGACTTCACATACATGACCTAGACATGACATACTACACCCATGACCTTAGTGTCCCACTCAGGCATACCATTATGTGTTTTATTTGCTTAGTACGATTTTCCTGACCCGAGACTCCATCCTGATTTATCCCATAGAGTTACTTTTGGTTTCGATTTGAATTAAGGACACCTTATGACCTGAAACTGCCAGCCAAATCTTGGACATGACCCAGTATAGGTCTACTACCCCTACCTTGCTTATTGACCTTGTATGTTGCCTAGGTAGTGGCTTCGTCCTTGATTATTGGAGGTTTGACCTAGAAGGAGTACGACCATCTAAATTTCGAGGACGAAATTATTTTAAGGTGGGTAGACTTGTAACACCCTGTTTTCTGAAATTAGGAATTTTTGAAAATTTATTATTTTTTTTATTATTTATTAATGGTATTTTAGTCATGGTATGATTTTTGGTGATTTTAGTTAATTTAAAATTATTTTCTAAGTCATGGTTTATGACTTTGTGATCTTACTAGTATAACCTCAGTGTAACCCTAGTTTTCATAACCTAGAGACTAACCATGATCATGTGAGCCTAGCCATAGGTTTAGAACATCATTTTAGTGGTTTTTAGCCTAAGGGGTATTTTGGTAATTTTCTAGGAATTAAGTAGGATTAGTGAGATTTTACTATTCATGGACTTTTGGTTAGTGACTTGATAATCCCTAACCTAGTTACCCTAATCTATAGGTTAAACCCTAACCTAGAATGACTAAGAGGATTAGATATTCATGGTAGTCAAAGCTATACAAATATCTAGATATTACTTATAGGATATTTTCCTTGTTTTATGCAAAATATCCAAAACCCTTTACCAAAAGTCCTTCCCTTAGCTTGTAAGCAAGCCAAGGACAACCCCCCCCATGCCTTGGCCATGCCATGGCCGGCCAAGACACCCCCCCCCCTTGGTTGATCATTCCTATATATTTAGTTCATTTCCTTGCATCAAATTTTACATGTTTTAAATCATTGTAAATAGCCTTTTCTTGAGAAATTCATAACTCTCAACATAGTGATCCAAATCACTTCAAACCTCTTGCATTGGGTTCCTACAACCTAGAGGGTGCTAAGAGAGGCTAGCAATCAAGAATTTGGAGGCTTTTGTCATCATCAAGTTGAAGAACAACACCCCCCTCTTCTTTGAATTTCCTTGAAATTCACCAATAGGTAAATTTCCACAAACCTAGTTAAATTCCTATTTTTCTTTCATAGATGCATTCATATAGGGATAACAATATTGTGGGTAAAGTTTGGTAAGATTTTGATGTGTTTTGGTGTCGTGTTGGACACGTATCCTACTAGTCTAGAACCCTAATTTTACTCACTGTTTGAGCACTGTCATTGTGTATTTTGATCACTGTTTTTCCAAACTCTTTGAACAAAAACCTAGCCTAGCTAACCCTAACCCTAATCCTATGTCACTGGACACAATTTGACCTTGTGTCGTGTCCAGGAATGGACACACAAGCTCTCGGGACACAGGACAGTACACAGGAATTGTGTCCTGCTGCCACAGTGTCCCCACGCACTGTAGAAGCCACGTGGACACGCCAAAATTGGCACAGAGCACGGGGCAATGACTGACAGGTCATCCCCAAAGTTTGGGATGACCTCGTGTCGTGTCGGACACAGAATCGACCCCGCAAGGGTCGTTCTAAACACTGTGTACACACGCACAGACACTGTACTTTGAACGTGTCGTGTCCACTGTACACGACACGTGGACACTTGCTACTGACATGGACACGAAGCCCAACCCTAGGCGCACCTTCGGGCACGAGCACGAGGCCTGTGTCGCTTTGTGTCGTGTCCTAGACTAATTTTGAATTTACACTGTAACAGTGTACACTGGTTTACCCGTGTGATTTCAAATCTTTGTGGACACGTCGTGTCGTGTCGTGACACAGTGTCAGGCTGCTAGGGACCTAGCCCAACCTAGGGGCTTTAGTTACCAACCAAGTTTGGGTCATCTTAGGTCGTTTTGATTGATGTTTGAGCTAACCCAAATTAGGTTTTCACAGTGCATTTCCTGTTCCCTGGAAATTTACAGTTTTTGCAAAATCGAATTTTGATTCGATTTTGCTAATGATTTATGTATTATATTAATGTATTTTAATGTGTATATATGTAGTATATGTGTATGTGAGAGTGTGGGTCGATTTTGGGGTAATTTGGTATTGTGTGGGTTAAGTTATACATATATATACCTATGTGTGTATATATGTATTGTGTGTGTGTGTGTGTTGGTTCTGGAAAATGGTTCCAGAACCTGGGAACCAATCCCCCCCTACTGTCCTCTGTCTCACTCTCTCTCTCTCATTCAGTCTCTCTCTCTTTCCCTTTGTCTCTCTCTCTATGTCTCTCTATATATAGGTATATATATATATAAGTTTATATATATATGTATATACATATATGAGATATATGTATATATTGTACTAGTTTACTTAGGTCAATATATATATATATATATATGTATGTGGTTGTATTATATATGTTATTCATATATTGGGTATATGGATATTGGGTGGTGGTTAGATAGTGTATATCTATATATATAGATATATATATATATGACTCCTAGTTATAGGTTTATATGAAAACCCCATCATTAGCCTATGGCCTAGGATTTCTAGCCTATGGCTTGGGGCTAGCCCTAATGGCCCAAAACCAACATGTTGACCCTTGATTACTAAGGGTTGACCAAAGTCAACCTTAGGTCAAAAGTGACCTAGTTCACCTAGAAATGACTAGTAATGACCTAAAATAACTAGTTTGACTAGTTTGACTAAAACCCTAACTAGTTTGACTAATATTGACTTAACTTTGACTAGTTTGACTTTAGAGTTGACCAGAGTTGACCAAGAGTTGACTTTTGACCAGTTTGACGTAGAATCATATAGTTTGCATAGTAGACTTCATATTTACTATTTAGAATACATTGTGACTTATATTGCTCTGATTAGGAGCCAGACACCTCTCCTCAGACAGTATATCCTCTTCAGACATTCAGTTATCAGGCGAGTACATTCTCTGACCGTTTCATATTTGCCAGGATTTATATTCTTGCTCTAGCTTACTTTACTTGATGCTGACACGATTGTTATCACGGATTGGTACTATATGGATCTTTTCATGAGATGTTATCCCCCTCGGGAGCATCAGGTACTTTTGTCATGTGTGTTTCACTTACATCATGTATCTCATGCTTCTATTTTCATGTATCTTCATGTATCAGCTAGTGACTCATGTACTCTCATGATCACCGAGCCTCCATAAATCTTCATGAATCACTCACGTATCACCCAATTATGGGCTTATCACGAATCTTAACATAACCTGAATGGATCCTTGTGTATTGATTGGGGATGGGGGAGTAGAAATAGTCATGTGGATATTACCCCAGTAGCTGTAGTCATGAATCACTTCTAGCTGTAGTCATGAATCTCCTATGCCATTTCACATGTCTATATTTTACTCTGACTCACTAGACACTGCTAGTTCTCTATATACAGTAGATATTTCCTTTACAGCTATCTCTTTTGCTACATGTATCTTCCTTCAGCAGTTCCTGTATTTTACTCTATTGCATGCTTTATATCTCCTATCATTCTATGCACTGCGTGAGATGTATTGTGCTCGTTCCCGTCCTGATTGGACCTGTTGAAAATATTACAGAGGATGAGGAGGAGGCCCTGGTGTCTACCTATTATGGAGCAGGACTAGATGATACTTATGTTGTGGACCCTCAGCAGGATCCACCTGCAACTGAGGATGTTGTTCCAGTAGTCTAGACCAGTTTAGCCTAGGCAGTCTTTTCTATATTTACTTTTGTCTCACATCTGAGTTGTATTTTGAGATGTTGAGTTATGTATAGACTCTTAGTCTTGTATTATGAGTTGACATTCTGGATGTTATGTATCTTAGACACTTAGTCTTATTTCATCTATGCTATGGTTCTCTTTGAGTTACTATCTATCTTCTGTCTTTCGTTCTTCTACCCTAGATGTGATTGAGATGTATATTGTTATGTCACCTCCATTCGGAGAGTATAAACTGTACAGGTACTTTGGTATTGTTAGATGATTGACCTAGGACAGCGTTCTACCGCCGACACTGCGGCGTAGGCTGGGCGTTGTTACGTTCTCGTACCCTAACAGTGGGTGCGGGTCGTGACACTCACGAATCTTGTCCATCAATCTTGACTAAATCTGTATATCCATCATCTGCATCTCTACTCCTAAATTAATAATCTCTATGCCCAGACTCTCCAAATTGGCTAGTAGGTGACGGTCTCTAATCAACCACATAGCTACTAGATACTTGCACAAAGTATCTGCAATTACATTGGCTTTTCCCGAAGAGTATTATAGGGAAATGTTAAAGTCACTCATAAGCTCTAGCCACCTACGATGTCTCATGTTCAACTCCTTTTGTGTGAAGACGTACTTCAAGCTTTTGTTGGCAGTAAAAATTTTCACTCGATTTTCGTACAAGTAATGTCTCCACAACTTTAAGGCAAAGATCACCGCTGCTAAATCTTGGTCGTGGATGGGATAGTTCTTCTCATGCGATCGTACTTCCTGGACGCATATGCTATTACTCTCTTATTTTTCTCTAGAACACATCCAGTCCCTTACCCGAAGCATCACTGTATATGGCAAAACCACCTGATCCTGATGGCAACGTCAATATGGAAGATGTCATCAACCTCTTCTTTAGCTTATCAAACGTAGTTTGGCAGTCTTCCGTCCATACGAACTCTACATCCTTTCGAGTGAGCCTAGTCATCTGCTTTACGATCCGAGTGAAGTCATACATGAACTTCCTGTAGTACCCCGCCAATCCTAAGAAGCTTGGGATCTCTGCCACAGTAGTCGGAGTAGTCCAAGATTCTATAACAGAAATCTTCTTTGGATCCACGAATATACAGTCTCCTATTACCACGTGTCCAAGGAATTCTACCTTGTCTAACAAAAACTTGTATTTTGAGAGTTTTCTGTAGAGCTTCTCCTTCCTGAGGGTCTCCAGCATAATCCTTCGATACTCCTCATGCTCTTTCAGTATCTTCGAATAAATAAGTATGTCATTGATAAACACCACCACGAACTTGTCAAGGTATGGATAGAACCTTGTTCATCAAGTTCATAAAAACTGTCGAGGCATTAGTCAACCCAAACGGCATCACCATGAACTCATACTGGTCGTATTTGGTCCGAAAGGCAGTCTTCGGGATATCCTCCCTCTCCACCTTCAACTGATGGTAGCCCGACCTTAAGACAATTTTTGAAAATACCCTTGTGCCACTCAACTGATCGAAGAGATAGTCAATTCTCGACAGTAGGTACTTATTCTTAATTGTGAGGTTGTTCAAAGCCCTATCGTTGATGCACATCCGCACCGTCACATCCTTCTTCGGCACAAATAGAATCGGGACTCCGTATGGCGACGAACTTGACCTGATGAATCCTTCTCTATCAACTCATCAAGTTGCTTTCTTCAACTCCCCTGCCGCTTTGTTATTAATCCGGTACACATGCTGCACTACTGGTTCTGCGCCAGGCATAAGATCAATAGCGAACTCGACATCCCTATCAAGCAACAATCCAGGCAATTTTTTAGGAAATATGTCTAGAAATTCTGTAATGATGGGATGATGTATCTCTTTCTCCTCTATCATAGCTTCGCAAATAGCCTTGCTATGCTGCTCTACTGCTCGTCTAACAAATTCGAATATAGACTCTCTGTGAGGACTAAATACTACACATCCTCGGTGGTAGTCTATACTGGCATGATTCCTACTCAACCGACCCATTCTGAGAGTGATATAGAAACTCGAAAGTGGCATTATGAGTAGATCGACGCAGAATTCTTTACCTCCCCAGGTGATGCGATGCCCGACGCAAATATCCTTAACTAGGATAATGCCTCTGCCCATCATAATTTTGTAGTTACTATCTAAGGGCTCAAACACTAGGCTATGTTTAAATCCAAATGCTACAAAAATAAAGCTATAAGATGCACCAGAATCGAATAGAGCTATAGATGAAAAAGAATCGAGAAGTATAGAACCTGCTATCACATCATTGGTAGGCTCGGGCTCCTCGACGGTCATAGCAAAGGCTCTGTCCAGCTGAGGTGTTTCCCTCTGTTAGTGTTGGGTAAACCGCTGCTCTTGAGTGGGGAGTGGTGGGCCTCACGGTTGCGAAGACGCTAGTGTCCTGGCTGGTCCTCTATGAGCCGGTGCTACATCCTGTCTCGGCCGAAAAGGAGCTAGGAGACACTCCTTCATCTAGTGTAAGGGTGATCCGTAGTACATACAAACTTTGAGCCTCCTTTTACAGTCATCCCAGACATGTCTGACCTTCCCACAGTGAGTATAATGTGGAAGCTACTGGATTGGTTCCCTAACTAGAGCACAGTTCGGTGGAGGTTGCTGAAAAGTCCTCGATTGGATTTGGGGATGCTTGGCTGGTCCCGCACTATGGACACCTCTCGCTATGTCACTATCCCTCTTGGGCATGAGGTCTAGCTCCACCTTTATCCTCTAGGCCTTGGCCATGATTCCTGTAAACGCCATGGCACTGGAAGAAATATGGACCCTGATCTTCTTGGCCAGTCCTTGTCGGAATCTCCATGCTCGATCCTCCAGGTCTGTGACTGTCTACTCCGCGAATCGACTCAAATGGCCATATTCTGCAGCATACTCGTCTACGGACAAGCTGCCCTACTCCAAGTTCTAGAACTGCTTTTCTAGAATGCCCTTAGCTACCATAGGGAAGAATTTTCTCTTAAGGAGGTCCTTGAACTAGTCCTAGGTCAGTGTTGAATCTGCAATCCGGGGCTCATTCTTGAACCAGGTACGAGCGATGTCATGAAGCTGTAATCCAATTGCTTCCATCTTCAAGTCTTTATAGATCGGAGAGACCCTCATAATCCGCTCAATGTCCTTAAGCTATTCGTCAGTACATAGGATTCCGGGGGTTCATCTTCTTGAAGTCCCAGAAGTTCCCCTCTCTCGGCTGAGTGAGCTGTTGTGGCTGTTGAGCAACCCTCTCTATGGATGTCAGTGGGACATATTGAGCATGCTCCATGCCTGCTGTCATCACCTCTATCTACTGCCTTTGAGATTTTTCTTGTGCCCTCTGTGCCTCCATCATGCCTTTAATGATCTCGTGAAAATGTGTCTCATTAGCCGGCACGCCACCTTGAAGTGGGTTGGTTAGAGGAGGAGGAGGAAGGCTCTCTATCACAGGTGACGATGCCTCCTGAGATGCAAAAGGCTGGTGGTGGTTACTGTTTGCTATGACGTTGCAAGCTCTAGTCCTAGGTGCCATTCTGAAAGATTAGAAAACAAAGGAATCAACGATAGGGCACAACATAAGAGGTTTATTCAAGAAGGGTAGATAGAAATTACAAAGTATAAATAGAAGGGAATTCCTAGGTGTGATTGAGTATTGTCCTATTCCTAGTAATCTATATCCTACTACATGCTCGTAATAGTGCCCAAGACCTAAGTACTTCCATGATATTGCACTAGTGGTGAATCTGACCTACATGGACCGCCATAAAAATGTGTCACAATCCACACCCAGAATTTGGGCATAAATTAAGGGCACGTGCAGCCTACACCGCTGTGTCGGTACACTAATATGATGAACAACCTATACAATATATTCAACTCCACTTGGGAGGACAATAAAGTATAATCAAACTAATACTCAATCACAACTCTAGATAGATGGAACATAGAGAAAAAATATAAAGTCATAATTCCATAAAATAGATAAACTCCAGAAAACTACATGTCCAGTCAAAGTCAAATAGCAATAGTCGCTAAACCCGGAGACAAATTCGGCCCCTAAACTAAATCTAATCTAACTAAGCATTGGCAGTTGGGTCAGGTGCTACAAACTCCTTCTGTAATGTAAGTTTAGGCTCGACTACATTTCCTCCATATGGACCATAATGAGTTGGGCATCCATCCTCATCATAGTCACCTAAAACGTTTACCCAGTCAGGATGGAACGAGTATAATTTATTGAGTGTAGTTCCAAGTATATGATAGTGACTATAAAACAGTGGTTAGTCATAAAATACATGATGAGATATTCAAAGTAGATGTAATGGAAAAATATGAAGAATAATAGACAAAAAATATGTGACAATATGTAATGAGTGAAATAGGAAATATAACTATCTAAGTATGTTAAAGTACTCCTTTCGACATATGATCGGTGTGCATAGTTACACCGCAAGGTCTACATAGGATTTGCATCCTCATGGTCTACAGAGCATGAAAAATAAAACAAGGTCTAAGGTCTAATCACTCATCTACTTAGTACTTCCCGATCACGACATAACATACAAGATATATGGCATGACATGAAAAGGAAACCATCAAGTGCTACCATGTAACGAGCGTGTCAAGAATCAAGTATCATAAAACTAGACAATATAATATTTTAATTAACAATATTAGAAACAAACAAGAAATGTACTCACCTGGTGTCATGAGCTGATGGTACGGGCCTGGTGCCAACTCTGACTCCAAGTAACCTATTATATAAATATATACTGTCAATAAGTAAAACCAAATCAAATCTAACCTACCTACTTGGGTTTAAGGGTTCTGGCTTAATTTCTAGACAACTTTAATTTTAAATTGGAAAGGGTTCTCTGAAATTCTATTACCCCAATTCCTGTGCTAAACTTATATTTAAATTCTCCTGTTTGCCTATATGTGCACCTGGTATATGTGACTTATACCAATCTTGGTATTGGAACCCTAAGATACTATATTCTAGCTTGGCTTGATACCTGTCTTCCCTATAAGTACTACTGTTCTGTACAATTTTTTTATACTACCCACCTGCACCTCTACCCAAGCTATGCCCCACACCACATACCCACAGTTCTTCTACACATTGTCTTTTCTCTATTGCACATAGGCAGGGTGGTACCCAAAATACTATAATTCATTATTGTCCTGTTTAGTATAGGGAAACTAGTGGTGTACTACTACACACATGGTTCCCTTATCCTAGGTTAGCTGCACTCAACTGTTACCTACCTATATCACACAAAACCTGATACCTGAGTACCTACAGATATACATGTATCTAAACTATACTTG
The DNA here is from genome assembly GCA_029216955.1 of Iris pallida. Classification (NCBI taxonomy): domain Eukaryota; kingdom Viridiplantae; phylum Streptophyta; class Magnoliopsida; order Asparagales; family Iridaceae; genus Iris; species Iris pallida. Next base: position 4,397,963 of record JANAVB010019997.1, read on the forward strand.
TATACACAGGTCTTCCTCCAAATCCCGATACTTATCATGCATCTACTGCAAACTTTCCCTTCTCCTATTCCCTACACACAATGTTATCCTACATACTTCATCCTAGTACTGTTCTGTATTTAGACAGTTGCACCAAGATAACCCCATCTACATCTTTCCCCTCCTATTAACAACACACATGCATTCTACAGCCTGTACCTAAGATGTAGTCTACTGCACAGGTAGTTGGGTGCTAGGACTGCTACCCCAAGCATGTACCATTCAGTCAGGTGTACAGATACTCGCACATGTTCTATAGTCTAACCCCTATATACACCTAACTGTTTACTTGTTGCATACAACGGATACCTATAGTTCAAATTATTCTTGTGCAGTTCATAACTCTGTACCTGTTCTCTACAGTATGTTCCCTGTAGTGCCCCAACCCTTGCAACATCTGCTAACATATACAATATCCTATATTACCTGCAGTATTGACAAGTAAACAATAATATACATGAGGGGTTCTTTCTCTAGTGTAATTAACATCCTTATACAATCTACCCTTATTTGTCCTACTCCTGTACGTGACTGACATCAATCTTATGGTAACAAATTTTCTTCGATACTCGAGTACCTATATAAGAGCATACCCACTTAAATCTCTATATTCCTATTGTCACGCCCCGATCCTACTAGGGTCGTTCGTCCTCGCTTTGATCCCTGCAGGATCGTTCGTCCTCGCTAAGGCGTAATGTCGTGCAAGCCTAAGTTGCACTTGCACAAGGCCAGTACCTGCACAATACAACTAGACAAAATAAAACACAACACAAGCAACACATTTAATTGCAGAAAACCAAATATTAACATAGGGATTTGAAATAGAAATACTTTTTTTATTTGTAACTTGATGCGAATGCAAGCATATTGCTGTGCAACTCAAAATGCCATAGCTTGGCTTACATATTTCTCTTTAAAACTCTCTTTGAAAATAGCCACAATGCTTATACATCATATACTTTATTACATAGACCAAAAGTAAAGACACCTTCAAAAGAAAAACTTGCTGAACTGAAAGTAGAAAGCTTTGAGGCGATCGAACAGTGTTCTACTGGATTGGACAAGCTTCTAGTACCTCTCAAAATCCTCCTGTCTTCTTGCTATTTAAAATAATGCCCACAACGTGGGTTAGTACGCAACATGTACTGGTGAGCGGCTTTTGGCCGAACTTACATAAATCTGCACTAAATAAACATGTGAAGCTAGCAGTTATTTATTAGTGGCCATTCTACTTGTCTGGGTTCTTTTTTAAGCAATTCATGATAAGATACATAAACAATAGATCATCACTTATATAGTGATTCTTACCCACGGTCGTCGGTCCATCCCTGCATAAGACAAGGATTAGCACAATTTACATATATATAAAGCATACTATCCATCTGCATTTAGTGTTAGGTTTGCAATCATATCTGATTATATGCATGCACCTAACTACATGTTAGTCCACGGGTCATTCTTCGTGGTTAGCCGTTGTGACTGTTTGGTTTAACTTGTCACTATTGGACACTCTATACACCCCCCTAATCGCAAGGTCTCTTTACCCGATGGTGTTACTTTAATCCCCCTAGGCTGAGCGGTTCCGGTGCCCCAGAATCGGTCATGGAGATTTCCCTTATGCACTAGTTGTCTGAGACCAATGCATAAATGCAACTCTATCATATAATTTTTTTTAAGAACTATGCATCATTTTCGATTTTCGATTTACTCTCATTTCTATTCTCTATACGACAAGCCGTATCATCTCTATCATGTACTTTCGTAACATTAACAGAAATATATTTTGCAGCATTGTAAGAGAGCTTGTAAGCATTCATATTAAAACGAGTAAGGCAATAATTCTTTGATTTAGCATCTGATTCATTCCTTTGTTCTTATCTTTTGTTCGTTCGGTATCATTGATCAGAGGGACACAACAAAGAGTGGACTAGAGATCATTTTTATTAGGGCATGGAGATATATGTTAGCCCGGTCAAAGTAACTCATCGAGATTGAATCTTATTCGAGAGAACGAGGGACTTCACGCACCGATCACGCACCACCTGCGTGTCCTACATTGGCACCAATATTTGATTAACATACTTCGATCTCTTTCTCTCAAGATTCAGAATGAATGTGAAATGCGATGAAAGCGAACAATGAAAACTAATATGAAAACGCATTCATCAAAATCAAGCAGCGAAAGAAAACATCCAATGAAAACTCTTGGATTCATTTCAATAGAAGCCGATCTATTAGTTGAAAAGGTTCATTGTATTTCATCCGTGATCAATCGATACCGGTAATAAAGGTTTCCCCAATACTCAGTCAAAAATAAATTAGCAAGCCGTGGGTATTACACAGTGGACCACGAGGAATGGGGCACTACATAAAAACCCACTGAGAAAAAGTTTTATCCTCAAAACATAGAAGATAACTCACCACCATCACGGTCTTGATCCTGTTGGAGTGTCATCAAATTGAAAACATGAGGCCTCCGCAGTTGTTCATTGTGCGGATTGTCTCGTATTGGTGGTGGATCCTGCATTGTCCCACATTTAGTATCGTTCCAATTTTGTCTTGTATGCCTCTTCTTTGGACACTCTCTAAAACCATGGCCCTTTTAACCACAATTGTACCATTCTTTGTTAAGGGAATGACAATTTTCCCTGGTATGGTCCTGTCAGCCGTAGAAAGTGTACTCAGTTCTATTATGAGGTTCCCCCTGTCTTTTTCTCTCCATCATGGTATCTTTTTCCAGAATGATTGTGACTAGTCTGAGCTTTCACTGATGCGCTCCTCAGGCTAAATTGTTCCATTTGCACCGCTGCCCCAAAGGCCCTGTTATATGATTCACACTATGTCTTCCCTCAGTTCTAAAATACTTAGGAACTAAGACATGAGCATGCCAGCTGTGCGAACTAGAATAAGCTACCCAATTTAATGGACTTACTCCAGTCATAGTACACTGTACCTAAACTAAACAGTCACAGGAAATCTATAATCTTTGTAATCTCATCCACAGAATCAAGCAACAACAACATAGACAGAGATATAATGAATGAACTGAAATGAAATATAATAAAGAACTGAATATCCAATACAAATGATCTGTCTGTAAAATTTAGTCTGATGGAAATATCTATGGAAAAGAAATACAATGGTGAATATAAAGAAATACTGAAACAAAAGATAACTAGCCAGAACATCGGCTAACTAGATAATAATGCTCAAGGCTCTAACTACAACATCCTCCAAGCTCATGAAAACTCCTCGGGCAACACCTTTACGTCGACCTCAGCAACATTACATGTCTTAATTTCGGTCTGTAGACAGTGGAATACAAATGCTCATCCAGATCTGGAAAAGAACCAGGTCCTTAGAGGGACGTAACAAGATACAAAAGGAATATGCCAATGTAAACTAAATAAATATAAGGGAATAACCTAGATCACAATATGGTCCAATAGCCCATCATCGAAATAGTGAACCACACCTACAACCAGACAAGGACAAGGGTGGCATACTATTCCATGATAAGACAATGTCCTATGGCTATGTGAATACATATTGAAGACAACTTTGGATGTATGGGTAGGTGATAAGGATATGGCACCGAATCACATGTTAACATCGGATCACGAGCCGATATCTATGAACAATAAACCACATAGACAACTACGAACTTATCTATAAGGCTATTGATCAGGCAATCTCCTCCGAAGATTACAAAATCTAATAAGGTAATCCTATACGTCTTTTGGTTGTCTTCCCCTCTCATGGACTTGCACAAGTCATATCCATGACTCGGACAAACCATATCTCAATGCCAAGTCATCCTACATAGACACAATCTAACTAACTAATAAGTCAACACACCAATAGCCAATCAATACGCAACTCATGCATATGAAATCTTACTCATGGTGTTGTGTAGTAATACGTGTCAAGGCCATAGAAGTTATATAAAAAACTTTACCACTAAAGGTAAGTCCACTAACTCTAAGTCAACACACGTACCCACAAGTCATCGATGACAACATCGATGGCACCCAAGTCAAACTTGGATGCACACTACTATAACTATATTCAACAAAAATAACAGAAATAGAGAGGACAATTTAAACAGTAAACGAGGGCAAGGTATCTTGCCTGCGATGTCAGCAATGACGTAGTAAACAAGTCCAACTTGTGCTATTGCTGCCTCCTACTCACAAACTCCTATAAATAATAAATAATAATACATTTAATATCCAATTATAATTATAACTTACCATATATAGATACGTACTATAACTATACTCAATCGATCAACCATCAATGCCATAATGGCTATATTGACTTTCTAGATACACTACCATATATGAAACCTAAATATTATGGTAAGAAAATATTTAAATAATAAAATATATTATTTATATTCTGGAAAAATAGTGATTAAAATTTTGATATAAAATTATATATTTACTTTACACAAAAATGTCGCCAAAAAAATCGCAACGCGCTCTAGAACAACATATCGAAGTTTAATTTGTAATGGAGTTAAAATATATGGAAAATTTCACAAATTAAATATTCTAGAATAATTAAGTTAATAATTATTTAAAATATTAAATATTCATAATCATGTGTCGAGGATCAATAATATGGAGCATTGGATGCATACAAAATTTTTTTGGGTTCACAAGATGATAATTTTGATAGTTCATTTATGGCATAATTTTATCCTTCAAACATCGAATGATTAGAGCATTAAAACAACAAATTAGGAAAAACTCACTGAAAGAAAGTTGTAGGTAATCAAAATACAGTCGGTTTCATATATGATATCGATGGTAAACTAAAATTATATGGTTCAAATCTGTCCTGTAATGAATAATGCCATATCTGGACACACATGGGTAAAACGTATTCTTCGACAAATTTAGGTAGAATTTTGATATGAAATTTTATATGAAGGTAGTAGACACATAGGGAAACCCAGAAGTTTTGGTACTGTGAGGTTTTGATGTCTAGAAGTGGAGAAAATGCATTTGCAATATGGCGTACCTACTGTGATTTTTGAACAACACGTCGGTGTCGACTTTGAGCGGCTGTTGCAATTCGTAGGGGCTGTGCTAGGCCTCGAGACTCCTTGGGATGATGGAGGGAGTTCTAGGCACGTCGGGGATGAGGTGGTTAGCCCTAGATGGCTTACAAGTCGAAGAATAGGTGATGGAAGTGGTGGTCTACCTTGGTTTGATGGGCGTCGGCCTATTGACGGAGGTGGGTGGATTTGGTTATGGGGAAGAAAAGTGGGCTGCAATGGAGGGATTCTTTATATAAGACTTTTCTCTCCTTTGATTTATGGAAACATAATGTTTGGTTTGATTAGATTTGGAGTTTATTTGGTCCTCCAATCAATCAATTTAAATTGTAGTAGGAAAGGGATTCCTAATTTGAGTAAGATATTTGACTTTGGTCAAAGTAGTGAAGATTTGAGCATATGGCTACTCATAAATTAATTTGAATCAATTTAATAGTGTTCTTCCATGAGTTGTCACACTAGAGTGGTCCCCACTAGGTTAGTTTGACTAGGGTTAAGTCCCAAAATTATTTCTAAGGAAAATAAACACCAAAATGGCTAAAAATGGGTCTTATGTGCCATTTGAAAATAAGTAGCACATGAGAACTCAATTGAGTGGGACACCATAGACATGTGTATAGTAGGCTCAAAAATGGTCGAAGTTATATATTGGATCATTTAGGTTGGATCAATGTAGAGTCCGGAATTTAAGTTGGAAGTTACGACAAGTCTCATGGTAGATAACATCTTGGCCTAAATTGACCCCAAAGTTGTGCGAAACAAATAGAATACAAGAAGACATAATTTGGTGGGACATAATATACCAAATCGAAGATAAACTTGTCTAGGTCAAAATCATAAAGGTAGTTTCTAGAGTTTGATATTTTTTGTGCTCCAAAAACAAAGCTACAAAAAGTACATTTTATGATCATGAATAAAAGTGGGAAAACATCTATTAATAACTATATTAAACAAAATAATAAAAATAAATAAAAAATAACTCTAAAAATCCAGGGGGCTTATAACCTACCCACAATAAAAATTTTGTCCTTAAAATTAGACATACAATAATATAACACCACATAATATTAATAATAACAAATAATCAATGGCACCGTCCTAACTTCTTTTAGCAATCCTTCCGAACATATCCCTTCTTGCCGCAAAAGTGACAAGTTGGGAGCTCCATTGTTTGGTACAATACGTCTGCTGAAGATGTCCTTCTGGCCGTCTACTTGGTCTTACATGCTATCCTCAAATTTAAAACATGATATAAAAGAGACTAATCCAACATTATTCTTATGGACGCTAGTACCAATGAGATTCTAAGTTCACACAACCTACTAGGAAATAAGATACCTTTAGTTCTAAATCCATCCTAACTTAAGCAATGAGGTCAAGGTCATGATCCTACTAGTGAGATATTCTTATACGGTACAATCCCCTAGAAGAATACAAAAATTGGGTATTGTGAAATGAAATCAAGGCTTGCTAAGAAGGCCTAAGTACCGTCTTGGTGTTATTGGTTAGCAACTCTATAAGGAGAAATTATTACTAACTCAACACTATTCCAATATAGGCCAGATCTTCAGCAAAATAGAAGGAAAACAATACTCTACTCATTCTAACTATCAACATGCTATACAATTATTACAAGTACACCTAAAATTTTGCACTTATCTGCTAGACAAGGGTCGAGGCTAAGCTGAATAGATACATACAGCTATTGGTCAATCTTCTAGTCCTGGTGTTTTATAGATCGTTTCAAGGCTAGTCTTACCATATATATAGATAATCGTCTAACCTAACTTAAACCTTCATAATCTATCTAATACTTCTAGGTCACCTATCATGTTATTAGCACTCGGTAAAAGTTCATCCAATACTTCTATTCAAGGTTATATCTTAGGCAAAGGGTAGTGTAGATTAGTCTAGTAATCTTGTGGTCTCTCGTTAGGTTCAAATCCTACAATGTACTATATTCTAACTTCCATCTTAGAGGGATATCTATAATTTTTTTACCCACCTTAGTTGATTACCTAGTCCTACCAAGCATAGGTTCCTATATCCTCTAAGTAGAAATTTCTACCACAGAAGAATGCTACTCCTACCTACTCGGTCCATCTAGTATAAGTGTCTATCTCTGCCCTACTCGTCTGTGGACAATCACTCCCTATAATATTCTATCCCTCTTACTTCTATCACACAATATAAAAAAAAATTTCATCAAGCACAGATGTTCGGTTTTCCAAAACTAAAAAAAGACGAGAATTCGACACAAGGAGTTCAAGAGAGGTATGTTCGATTACAAACACGAGGTTCAAAGGAGATAGTAGATATCAATGGGAATTCAATAGCAGTTGTGGATTAAGATTCTAATACACTATCCTATTGCAGGCTCGTCCGGTACAGTAATGTAACCGAAACGATTTAATCAAGACCTGCATGGGCCACCAAAAAAATATGTCACACCCCAGTCCCAAAATATATAGGATTAGGAATGCAAGCATGCCAGCTAATACGATCTAGAATAAGTTTCCAATTTAATGGACTTACGCTAGATGTACTATGCTGAAGAAGTGTACTAAACCTACGCTATCACAACTATATCTCAATCCACAAATAAGTAAATAAAACAAGAATAAACAATATGTAATATAGTCGGCCGCCCTATAATACACATGTTCGAACAAACTCGAGAATAATGTAAGTTTGTAAAACAAGGCTAATGAGCAAAGGTATAAACAGGAAAAAAAATAGTAAGCACAAGAAAATGATAAATTAACACTACAATTGATACATGAAACCTGTAGTTGAAGTAATACCATCCACCTGTCTATACTATAAGCTCAGCAACAACTTGGAAAGATCACCAGTCCGTAGAGAGTGGAATGCAAATGCTCATCCGGATCTGGAAAAGAACCATGTCCTCAGATGGACGTAACAAGATACAAAAGGAACATGCCAATGTAAAATAAATAAATATAAGGGAATAACCTAGATCACAACACGGTCCAATAGCCCATCATCGAAACAGTGAACTACACCTACAACCAGACAAGAACAAGGGTGGCACACTATTCTGTGATAAGACAATGTCCCATGGCTATGTGAATGCATATTGAAGACAACTTTGGTCGTATGGGTAGGTGATAAGGATATGTCACCAAATCACAGGCCGGCGTAGGATCATAAGCCGATATCTATGAACAATGAACCACATAGACAACTGTGAACCTATCTATAAGGCTATTGATCCCGCAATCTCCTCTGAAGATTACAGAATCTAATAAGGTAATCCCATACGTCTTCTGGTAGTCTTCCCTGCCCATGGTCTTGCACAAGTCATATCCATGACTCGGACAAACCATATTTCAATGCCAAGTCATTCTACCTAAACACAATCTAACTAACCAATAAGTCAATGCACCAATGGCCAGTCAATGTGCAACTCATGCATATGAAATCTCACTCTAGGTGTCGTGTAGTAACACGTGTTAAGGCCATAGAAGTTATATCAATAACTTTATCACTAAAGGTAAGTCCACTAACTCTAAGTCAACACACACACCCACAAGTCATCGATGACAACACTGATCGCACCCAAGTCAGACTTGGATGCATACCACTATAACTGTAATAAAAAAAGAACAGAAATAGAGAGCATAAATTAAACAATAAACAAAGGTAAGGTATCTTGCCTGCGGTGTCAGCAATGGCGTAGTAAACAAGTCCAAGTCATGCTGCTGCTGCCTTCTACTCACAAACTCCTATAAATAATAAATAATAGTATATTTAATATTAAATTATAATTATAACTTACCATATATAGATACGTACTATAACTAGACTCAATCGATCAACCATCAATGCCATAATGGCTATATTGACATTCTATATACACTACCATATATAGAACCTAAATATTATGGTAAGAAAAAATATAAATAATAAAATATATTATTTATATTTCTGAAAAAATAGTGATTAAAATTTTGATATAAAATTATATATTTACTATACACAAGAACGTCACAAAAAAATGCATACGTGCTCTAGAACAACATATCGAAGTTTGATTCGAAACAGAGTTGAAATATATAAAAAAATTCACAAGTTAAATATTCTAGATTAATTAAGTTAATAATTATATCAAATATTCATAATCATGTGTCGTGGATCAATAATATGGAGCATTAGACACACAAAAATATTTTTTGGCTCACAAGATGACAATTTTGATAGTTCGTTTATGGCGTAATTTTATCCTTCAAAGATCGAATGATTCGAGCATTAAAATAGAAAAATTAGGAAAAACTCATTGAATGAAAGTTGTAGGTAATCGAAATACGATCATTTTCATATATGATATCGATGGTAAAAGTGAAGTTATATGGTTGAAATCAGTCCTGCAATGATTATTGTCAGATCTGGACACACTTGGGTAAAACGTGTGCCCCGACCAATTTAAGAAGAATTTCGACATAAAATTTTATATGAAGATAATAGACACATAGCGGAACCCACAATTTTAGGTCCTACGAGGTTTTGATGTCTAAAAGTGGAGAAAATGCATTCGCAATATGGTATACCTGATGTGATTTTTGGACAACACGCCAGAGTCAACTTTGAGCGGCTGTCGCAGCTCGTAGGGGCTTTGCTAGGCCTCGGGACTCCTTGGGATGATGGAGGGTGTCCTAGGCACGTCAAGGATGTGGTGGTTGGCCCTAAATGGCTTACAAGTCGAAGAATAGGTGATGGAAGTGGTGGTCGGCCTTGGCTTCATGGGCGTCGGCCTATTGACGGAGGTCGACGGATTTGGTGATGGGGAAGAAAAATGGACTGCTATGGAGGGGTTCTTTATATAAGAGTTTTCTCTCCTTTGATTTATGGAAATATAGGGTTTGGTTTGATTAGATTTAGAGTCATTTGGTCCTCCAATCAATTAATTTAAATTGGAGTAGGAAAGGGTTTCCTAATTTGAGTTCGATGTTTGACTTTGGTCAAAGTAGTAGAGATTTGAGCACATGGCTACTCATAAATTGATTTAAATCAATTTAATAGTGTTCTTCCATGATATGGCATCCTTTAGGGGTCCCCACTAGGTTAGGGTGACTAGGGTTAAGTCCCGAAATTATTTCTAAGGAAAATAAACACCAAAATAGCTAAAAATGGGCCTTATGTGCCATTTGAAAATAAGTAGCACATACAAACTCAATTGAGTGGGATACCATAGGCATATGTGTAGTAGGCTAAAAAATAGTCGAAGTCATATATTGGGTCGTTTAGGTTGGATCAATGACGAGTCTGAAATTTAAGTTGAAAGTTATGACGTCTCGCGATAGATAATATCTTGGGCTAAATTGACCATGAAGTTGTGCTAAACAAATAGAATACAAGAAGACATATTTAGGTGGAACATAATAAAACAAATTGTATATAAACTTATCTAGGTCAAAACTCATGAAGGATGTTTCTAGAGTTTGATTTTTCTTATACTCCAAAAATCAAAGCTACAGAAAAGTACATTTTATGATCATGAATAAAAGTGGAAAAACATCTATTAATAACTATATTAAACAAAATAATAAAAATAAATAAAAAATAACTCTAAAAGTCCAGGGGGCTTATACACTCCCAGTTGAGAACATCTTTTTGGATGTCATTGTTTAGACCTTGTATGAATTGTTTCATGCGTGCCCTCTTATTAGGTAACATAGAGTCGACAATTTTTGCGAGTTTGGAGAATTTCGACTCATAGTCTTCATGGGACATGTTCTCCTGTTTCAGTGGCATAAATTCTTCATCCTTCTTCTGACTGATTACAGGAGGAAGATACTGTTCCAAAAAAGCTTGCTTAAACATAGCCCATATAATCTTTACGTCTCTGTCCCTGGCTTGCAGTTCCGGCTTCTTAGCCTCCCACTAGCCATCCGTACGCAATCATAGCTGTAGAGCAGCGCATGCCACCTTTTTGCTACTAGAACTCCGATAAAAGAGAACAGTCATTCCAGTTTCTTAATCCAATCCATTACCTTATCTGGTGATATTCTGCCCTCAAACTCCAGGGGCTTAGCATTCAGGAAATTCGATGGCTCAAATGGCTTCTTACGAGCCTGCTGCGGCTCATCAGCATCCACAGGCCACATCTCGGGGGTTCCAGTTGCATTGTTCGCTGCGATGGTATCATGATGGACCGTAAGCGAAGCTACTATATGGGTCAAGGCTTCTAGCTGTTTTTATTGGGCCATACTACGATCCTCAGCTTGCTTCTGCTGAGTTTCCATTAGGACAAAAATTTGTTCCACCGGGTCGATCATGCCCGATGGTCGATGAGGATCCTGACTACCCCTTTTTGCCATTTCTCTATAAAAGAGTGTAACTTCTGTCAGTATCATAAAATATTATGGACTTATTGTATGGGACATTGGTTTTCATAACTCAATAATCGAGACCATCGAAAACCATCATAATACTTTATATACTTTTCGAAAACAATATTTGATAGAGACCAAGGACATAAAGCCGTGCTCTGATACCATTATGTCACGCTCCGATCCCGTAAGGGTCGTTCATCCACGCTTTGATCCCTGTGGGATCGTTCGTCATCGCCAAGGCGTGATGCCGTACAAGCCTAAGTCGCGCTTTCACAAGGCCAGTACCTGCACAATACAACCATACAAAGCAAAAGATAACACAAGCAAAACATTTAACTGCAAAAAACCAAATATTGAAACAGAGATTTGAAATAGCAATACTTCTTTTTATTGATAACTTGATAGGAATACAAGTACATTGCTTTGTGACTCAAAATTCTATAGCTTGGCTTATATTTTTTTTAAAAAAACTCTCTTTGAAAATAGCCACAATGCACATAGATCATATCCCCTTATTACATAGACCAAAAGTAAAGACACCTTCAAAAGAAAAACTTGATGAACTGAAAGTAGAAAGCTTCGAGGTGATCGAATAATGTTCTACTAGATTGGACAAGTTTCTAGCGCCTCTCAAAATCCCCCTGTCTCCTTGCTATATGAAATAAAGCCCACAATGTGGGTCAATATGCAATATGTACTGGTGAGTGGGTTTTGGTCGAACTCACATAAATTTGCACTAAATCAACATGTGAAGCTAGCAATTATTTACTAGTGATCTTTCTACTTGTCTAGGTTCTTTTTAAGCAATTCATGATAAGAAACATAAACAAGATATCATCACTTATATAGTGATTCTTACCCACGGTCATCGATCCTTCCCTGCACAAGACAAGGATTACTACAATTTGTATATATATAAAGCATACTATCCATCTACATTTAGTGTTAGGTTCGTAATCGAATCTGATTATATGCATGCACCTAACTACAAGTTGGTCCATGGGTCATTCCCTGTGATTATGTAATGCCCCAGTCCCAAAATACTTAGGACCAAGTATATAGACATGCCATCTGCACATATACGAAGAATACTCCAATATATGGAACCCTCGTATACGTACATAAGCTGTATATATATAATAAATAATCACATGCCAAAATATAATCATCTAAATCTCATCACAGCCCAACACAGAAGATAATAGAGTCCAACTAATAAGTGAGTGTAGCAAAGAAATAGCCGGGTGGACATACCCACTACAAACAGTTATGATAAATAGTTTCAATGATCGGAGTCCAACCTCCATAAAATAGAAAGAAAAGAGATGCAAAAAATATCCACTAATGTTTCAATAAATGAATAATCTAGAAATCAGCTGGAGATGCCTTATCATCAATATATGACGGATCCAGTGCCGCTCCGTACTCCTGCAAAAACTCGTCTAACCCTGGAGAGATAACCAGGTCCTCAGCGGGACGTAACAAGATACAAGAAAACACCATGCCATATAAACTGTGATATATAATATAAAGAAGAGATGAATGCAAATAGGGTGCCTACCAGTTCTACAGTGATAATGCAATTACGAACAAACCTTCAATGCATGGGCACTCTGGCTGCAGGAAACTCAGGTATAGTTCCACCAGGATACTAGGGACCTCAAAGTATGAAATTTCTCAAATGTCAGAGGCCAGCAGGATCAGGAATAGGAAAGTGCATATGTGTCCCATATGTTAAGAAACTGTCCTCTCTACCCAATGCCCAGTAGGGTCACATCCATGACTCATAAAAACCTTTAGTAACTGCCAAGTCCACTAGCATGTAATTCTATTGGCAGTTACTCCTAACCGTCGTACGTCTCATGCGTATCGGTGGCCAGCCGACTACGCGAGCACGTGTCCTACATGTGACTCACAACACGTGATAAGCTGTGTCAAGGCCGTATAAGATATACCAATATCTCATCATCAATGGGTGGTCACTAGACTAAGTCAATGCAAGAGAAATAAACGAAAAGCAATAAAACGACCGATAGAGTCGCTTGCACCCAAGTGTGACTTGGACGCACAATTTTATAATAATAACAATAAATATGAAATGCTGAAAATAATAACTAAAAATAAGAATATGTAAATTACAGACTAAGGTGGCAAGGTATCTTGCCTGGCTGTGCAGAAATGGCAACTCCAAGCAATCAGTCACGTCAGCAATAAACCTCAAAGTCTATGAACGTCTTCGGATGCTGAAACAAACATCAAAAACATTTTTTAGTGTAAAAGATATCTCTAGAAAATGCCTGTCCAAAAGTTTAATTCTGGGACAGGGGCAAAATTATAATTTTGGGTCAAAACGATGTCCGCCATTGGAACCGTTTTGCATGAAAATACGTGCCAAAGTCTATGGTCTCTAAAGTCGTCAAACTACATGTCTTCGGATCTGGTTTGAGGAGACAAACTTAATAGTATGTCCAATTTTGGATTCCGATGAGCTGTGCACAAAATTGCCCGTTGGGCCGAATTGCGGGCCTGCCAAATTTGTGTTTCGGTCGACCTTCTCAGAATCAAACCAAACTTGGCATACAGGACCAAAACATCGATACGGTCCTGTTGGTGCAAGTTTCATTTCGATCCGACGATTGTACACGAAGTTATGGCCAAGTTTGTAAAAGGTCGATACGGGGGTATCTCGACGGATACGCACTAATTTCATTGTGCACATGCAACGAAATTGAGTTCCGTCAGTTCTCACACGTCGGCAACATTCATACGCGCGTTTTGATGCATATAGTTCGTGACTACAACGCCCGGTTTTTCAGGGCGTACGCCGTATCGGTAAATTTTTTAGAAATTTTAATATTTTAAATGCAGTTTTTCTGTCAACTTCAACAGTGAATTACTCCCTGCATATATATCGAAACGTCGATCTAACAGGTGCGTTGCAATGTTGTTTATGTTATGTTTGACTATTTGAATTTAGTTTCTACAAAACTCTAATGTGCAGATCACAAATTGGCTTCCAAGTTGTCGTTTTAAAATAATTTTTAGTATTACAGAAAACATGTTTTTTCAACTTCGTCTCGATTTTTCGTGCAAGTCGATGGGTCGTTTAGAAATCCACCTAGAGGATCTCGAAGAGGGCCATGTGGGCTTCGCATAGAATTTCATAGAAGCAAAAACGAACGAACGAGCATAAAAAAATCAGAACGAGAAGATGGGTACCTTGCAGCATTTACGAAACAGAGTTCTGTTTTGCGGCTTGGTTTGTCGTCGTTCTCCGACAATGCAGCAGTCAACGGACAGCTGCATGTAGCGGGGTAGCTGCGTTGGGTTGCTGGTAAGGCTCGAGTGAAAGGAATTTAGGTTTTGTGGGTAATCGAGAGAAAATTTTGATGGAAACTCAATTTTCAATTTTGTGGTATATATTGATTTAAATTCCAAAATTGGATAGAATTAGAGCAAGATTTGGATTCGAATTTGTGTTAATCTAATGGAGAATCTAGATATGAGTTTAAAGGAAAAGATTTGGTTAGAATTGGTTCAAATTTGAGTATGATTTGATTTAGTTTCGGGTTCGTATACACGCGAGTATACTCACGTCTTGGTTTCGGTTCAGGGGGGGCTCGGCTTTCGCATGGCACTGTAGCGCGGCTACAGTGCTATCTTTCCTTTTCTTTTTTTTTCTTTTCCTAATTCCTTTTCTTTTCTTCTATCAATTTCCTTTTCTAATTCTTTTTCTTACTCATTTTAATTTCTTTTGAAAATTCCTATTTCTTTTTAAATAATTTATTTTTAAAAATATATATACACACATGTATATATTTTTATATATATATGTATATATATACTTTGGCAACTTTTTAACTCCTATAATTTCCCTTCCTTATATATATACTCATATATATTTTAATATATATATATTTATATATATACATATAATTCATTGTTGTTATTATTAGTTATTATTATTGTTCACAAACTTATAATTTGTTCATAAATTGTTTTAGCTAACATTTCACATTAAAACTTAATTTAATAATTACATAATTTAGGGTGTTTTACAGATTAGCCGTTGTGACTCTTTGGTTCAGCTCGTCGCTATTAGACACTCTATAAATCCCCTGATCACGAGGTCTCTTTACCTCATGGTGTTAATCTAACCCCCCTAGGCTAAGCAGTTCTGGTGCCCCAAAAACGGTCGTGGAGATTTCCCTTATGCACAAGTTGTCCGAGATCAATGCGTGAATGCAACTCTACCAGATAAATCTCATTTTAACAACTATGCATCATTTCTGACTTCCCATTTACTTTCATTTCTATTCTTTATACAGCAAGCCGTATCATCTCTATCATGATTCATTTCTTTATTCATTTCTTTTGTTGATTCGTATCGTTGATCAGAGGGACACAACAAAAGAGTGGACTAGAGATCACTTTTATTAGGGTGTGGAGATAGATGTTAGCCCGGTCAAAGGAAATTACTGAGGTTGAATCTTATTTGATATAATGAGGGACTTCATGCACCGATCACGCACCGCCTATGCGTCCTACTTTTGCACCAATACTTGATTATCATATTTCGATCTCTTTCTTCTAAGATTCGAAATGAATGCGAAATGCGATGAAAGCAAACAATAAAAACCAATCATCAAAACCAATACGAAAACGCATTCATCAAAATCAAGAAGCAAAAAAAAAAATCCAACGAAAACACTTGGATTCATTTCAATAGAAGCCGATCCATCAGTTGAAACGGTTCATTATATTTCATCCATTATCAATCGTTACCGGCAAAAAAGCTTCCCCAATACTCAGTCAAAACTGAGTTAGCAAGACGTGGATATTACATAGCGGACCGCGAGGAGCGGGGCCCTACACCTAACACACATACAGAGTCTTTCTTGCTTCTACACAGATTAACATGGCACCTAGTTACCCCTACTATTCTTTACACAGACACCCCACTGCCACTTGTACCCACGTATATATACATACTCCTACATACATACAGATGTACACACCCTGTACTCGCCCAACCACACAGTTAAAAGATACCCCACATATCCTGTACTCGTAACATATACTCTGATACCTAATAACTTTTCTATACCTATACACAAGAATGATCCCCGTGTGCCACTGATACTCAAAAGAACCCAACCCTATAGTTATACACTTATCCTTGCCACCCCTACGCCCACAGAACTACCATTGCGTGCGTATACTGTTATTGAGTCAGTGTAATTATAAGTACTTGATAGGTTGTTGTTGCGGTATCCTAATCAAGTATGTGATACATACAAATAAGCCATCGTATTGAATCCCCACTATCCCTGATCGTGCCTAGGTTCATAGATAAATTTAGATTCCAGTTTCCTCTATAGCATTGCACAAAGAGCTTACTACCTATAACTCTAGTGATCAAGGAATCAAAATTGATTAATACCTGCTATAAGAGACTTGATTGAAGATCACCACGAGGAAAATGGCTCAAGACAATCCTGAGGGAATCTAAGATCTTGCGAGATGGAACAACTTTTTGGTGTTGTATGGGTTTTTGAGGAAGGGATCAGCTAGTTGTTTATATATATATACATATATCCAAGCTTCTAGATATACTTTGCTTTCTAAAAAGATTAGGAGAATCAAATTTGAATTGGAAGCATAGCCAAATTCAGGGAAGGTTTAAGTAATCGGCCAAGAATCAAAAATTTTGAATTTGAATAACTACACTAAAACCCCTTAATAAATAGGTTTTTACAAAACCCCTTTTTAATGTTAACTAATCTAATATTTATATATAATTTTATTAAGCATATAAAATTCAAATTAAAGGAATAAATTTTTTGTCTAAGGGTTTACACCGGTAGCCGTGCGGAGGTCACCGTAGTTGCTGCTGCTACTGCACATGCGCAATGTTTCATCCTGCCGCAGCTGAAGTCGCGACGGTCGTGCGCCGGCGATGGCGGCCCAGGATCGGGTACGTCGTGGGTGACCAGGGGGCACATGCGCTAGGGTTTGTACGAAGATATATATATATATATATATATATATATATATATATATATATATATATATATATATATATATATATATATATATATAAGCTCTTTCCATGTATTTGTTTCTCCAGCTCCTCCCCTTCCCCTTCTCATTCCCATGCCCCTCCTCCGCCTCCCCTTCCGGCTCCTCCTAGGCCGGCGGCCTCCAGCTGCCCTCCAGCTCCCCCACTTCTCCCCACTTGTTTCCTCTCCCCCAACCCCGGCCAGCTGTCTCTCCCTTCCGCCGGCCCCCCTCCCGCTCGGAACCGCCTTATCATCCCTTTTTCCTACCTTTTGTTCACCTCCTGCCCATGGCCGACTCCTGACCCTGTCCAGCTTTCCTGGGGGCTCCGGCGCCCCTTCCCTTCCGAGCAGGGGCGACCCCCAGCTTCGACCCCGGACAGCGGTGCCCGACGACTTCCTGGATGCCCCCTCTTGGGCTGGGCACTCCCCGACGTTCAGCCACCAGCAGCTTCCGCACCCCTTTCCCGCCTATCCTACCATCTTTTAAATTTCGAACAACCCTTCGATCCCATCGGGCGGGGAGCCTACCTGCGGTGCAGGTCTCGTGACCCCTGTTGTCAGGCCCCTCGTGTCCGCTGCTTTCGGTGCCCAATATGAGGAGGTCCATCCTCTTTACGCATACGCTACTGCGCATAATCCAGAGCCCCCCTAGTTTCTCCTGGCGGGCCCCATCTTGAGCCGAGAGCGGTACGCTTCGGTGGAGCGTACCCCGGCTTTTACGCTGCCAGCGGTTTGGAGTATTCCTCCACCCCCTTCTCCGAGTTTACTGGTGGGTCCTACCCTCCCACTCAGTTCTACGCCACCCTTTACTCCACCCCTCCCTTTTACGCGTATCCCACTCCCCTCAGTTCTATGCCCCTACTAAACCCCACCCTCCCCTCTACGCAGCACTCCAACCCCTACTGTTCTACGCCCCCCATCATCCTCTCCTCTCTTCTTCGCAAAACTGCCACAGGTCTCCTCCTTTGCCCACCCAGGCCCCCACCCCTCCTATCTCCTTTCAGTCCACCTCCCGCCACCTTTGCCCTCTCCTCTTATCAGCTCCCTTTCCAGTCGACCCCCTTGAGCTTTCCTGCGAGATTGTCGCGTCATCAGCTCAGCCGCCCCCATCTCCTTTCTGTCCGCGGATCTCGCCCCCGTTCCCCTGGCCGACGTCGCCATTCTCAGGGTTTCCTCTGGAGCTTCCCACGGCCTTCCCCCTCCCTTTCTGGCTGTGTTTGGCGCTCAGGAGGTGCCCCCTTGTAAGGGAGCGGCATCCGCCCCGTCCTCCACTGTCACCACGACAGATTCTCCTTCCCTACTCCCCCAGGCAGGTTACCCCTGGCCTACCTCGTAACCCTACCTTCCAGCACCGGTCACAACCCAACCCTGATAGCACCTCCGCCTTCCCGCGAAGGGACCCAGGCCACTCCTTCTTCCGGCGCAGCTCGGCCTTCTTTTGCCGCCAAGCTTCGCCCGGACTTAGCTCTCTCGAAAGGCCTTCTATTCTCCGACATCCACCTCCCGGACATTGAGTGCCTTCAGGACTCCCTAGTTCCTTTGGTCCCTTTCTCTGACCTGGAATTGTCTTCTTTGTCATCATCCTTCCCCCACACTTTTATCCTTAAATTTTTATCCGGATGCCCTAAGCTCTCCAGGGCTCAGGAGGCGATAGCCAGTTGGAGACTCTCGACGGATTATCGAGTGGCCCCTTGACCCCAGACATATTATCCTCCACCTCTCCTCCGACTGCGACCACATGATCGTGTGGTCCAAGGGCACTTGCAGGATCGATTCCTACCAAATGAAGATCATCAAGTGGTCTTCAGGCTTTAACACCAAAGTTGACTCAGTGAAGGTCACCGCCTGGGTGACCCTGCCAACTTACCCCTCATATGCTTTATACCAACGGCACTCAGGCGTATTGCCAATTCCTTCGGGACATATGTGGCAACGACGCCTGAGACCAGTAACCTCACCAAGGTCCACTATGCCAAAATCTGCGTGGAACTCGATCTCACCTCAGAACCACCCAATTTTATTACCATCGGGCTGGACAACCAGACCCACACCCAACAAATCCTCTACGACAACCACATTATGTTCTACAACCACTGTCATTTAAGTGGTCACCTACCAAAGCACTGCCACCGTCTTCATCCAGAACTCAAGAAGAAATTTGCCCGAAAAGATAATGAACAAACAGAGGGGAGGACTCCCAAACCACCCCATCTACCTCTTCTGAACTCGCACACCCGATTCGGTTCCAGCGACGACAAGACAGACCAGAGCGAATTCCCTAGCAAATCCCTGATCCCCTTCATCACCCAACAAATCGCTCTCACCAACCAATTCGACATTCTAGAGACGGATGACACGGAAGCACCAACGGAGAATGCCTGCCCACTAGTTGTTTCATCCCTCTCCGATATAGTGCCCAACCCCTCTATCTCGGAAGGAGTAGAGGCGATCACTGAGACCAGCAAGGCAGATCAACAACACACCAACGAGGACCCTGTTGAAGAAACCCTTGCTAACCTTCCCAGCGATGCTGATCAACTACCCTCCAGCGATAACCCGGTTGAAGAATCCCTTGCAATCCTCGTGCCAGACCAAGACAGGAGAGGACTACAGGTCCAAGCCACTGGTTACCCTCTCCAGCAAGCTATTCTTCTGAATGGGAGCACCAGCGCCACCCTAGCCATTCCCTTTGAGGATCCCACCATGGACTCCGCTGGGGAATGGATAGCCCCCCCTCAGTTCCTCTCGAGCAAGCCACCAGCGACTCTCCCACCTCGGCTGTGGCGGAAGCGTCTACCTCATGCAGAAAATATGCCAAGATAGGAACCGCCAAAACAACAACCATCCAAACCAGATCCGCTGCCAAGCGGAACAAAAAACCCTCTCACAACCTCATTAATGTTTAACATCCTATCCTGGAACGTCCGCGGCCTGGAGAACAAACCTACATTAAGAAGAATTTCCAGTCTCCAAAAGATCCACAAAATCGACATCCTCATTATTATAGAACCCAAAATCCTCCCCAAAAGATTAAAATCTATCCAGTTGCAGCTGGGTCTCTCCACGGCCATAGCAGGAAGACACGATATTTGGATCCTCTGCACGAAGGACGTTAACTTAGGAGTCATCCAGGACTCCTGGCAAGCCCTCTCCTGCTAGGTAGAACACCCCAAGCTTCCAGAGCGTGCTATCCTCTCAGCGGTCCATGGCAGCTGTGACATCGTTGAGCGAAAACACCTCTGGAATGATCTTCTTGACATCTATCTCCACAACATCGACTCCCCTTGGATTTGCATTGGGGACTTTAATGCGATCACCCGCAGAGAAGAGAAAATCAGAGGCCGCCCCCCATATCAGCAATACAAGACTTCAACAATTTCATCTTCAACGCTCATCTCGTCCCTCTCCAATCCAATGACAACGCGTTCACCTGGTGCAACATGCAGGAAGGGGACTGACGTCAATACTCCCGACTGGACAGAGCCCTCACGAATGCTCTCTGGCACGGTATGGGGATTAATACCAAACTGTCCTACCTCAACTCCTCTGAATCGGAGCACGCCCCTCTGCTGGTTGAAATTAAAAACAATTCCAATCCATCCAAAAAGAACTTCCAATTCCTCGACTTCTGGACCGATCACCCCCAATTTTTGGGCATCGTAGCGGAAGCTTGGAACCGTAACGACTCTTCCAACCCCCTCATTCGGGTGAGCAACAAGCTCAAAGAAACGAGAAAAGCTCTATCTAATTGGAGCAAATGTTCCTACGAGGACATTTTTTAAGCCGTTCGGATTGCAGAGGACGATGTCACCCGAGCCGAAGCCTTATTCGCTTCGAACCGATCCCCCGCGGCCATGAAAGCCCTGAACCTCACAAAAGCTATGCTCAAATTCATGCTCAAAGTGGAGACCGATTTCTGGAAGCAGAAAGCGAGGTTGAAATGGGACAGCGAGGGGGATAAAAACTCGAAATATTTCTACGCCTGCATCAACGGCCGCAGACACAAACTAGCGATTCACCATACCGTTGACGAGAATGGGAACATCATTACAGACTATAAGAGCATCCAAGTGGTCGCAGTGGATTTCTTCTCCAAATTATTCTCCAAAGAGACAGTTTACAAAGATAGACACTTCTTGGACCAAATCCCCACTTTTATTAATGACACCAACAACACCCAGTTGGAGCATCCCCTGACTGAACAGGAAGTGAAAGAAGCAGTGTGGGCCCTGAACGAGCACAGTACCCCCGGCCCGGACGGCTTTTCGGATGTTTTCTTTCGTACCTGCTGGGATATTATCAAACAGGACATCATCGATACAGCTTTAGCATTCCTAGAGGGAGTGACTTACCCCAAAGCAATCTCAAGCGCCAAGCTGATCCTTATCCCGAAGAAAGAAAATCCAGAATCCTTTCGCAATTTTTGTCCCATCAGTCTCTGTACTTTTACCAACAAAATAATCTCCAAGATCATCGCCACCAGAATGGCAGGCATGCTCTCCAAAATGATCTTCGAGGAACAAAGCAACTTTGTTCAAGGAAGGAACATACAAGAGAACATTATATTGGCACAAGAGTTAATCACCTGCATGAAGTTTCCAGCAAGAGGAGGCAATATCGCTGTCAAAATCGACATGGAGAAAGCTTATGATAGACTGGATTGGCAATTTATGATCTGGGTCTTCTGGGCATTCAGATTCTCAAAAAATTGGACCAACACATCTTGGAGATCCGTCAGTAACTCATGGTTCTCTACTGTTATCAACGGCCAAACTGAGGGGTTCTTCAAATCCAGTCGTAGAGTTAGGCAGGGCGACCCTCTATATTCTACTGTCTTCATCATTATAGCTGATGCCCTGAGCAGAAATCTCAATGACATGGTCAGCACTCTGAACTTTCAGCACTTTCATACATCCAGCGGATGCCCTATCATCACCCACCTGGCCTTTGGCGACGATTTACTCATCTTCTCTTCCGGGGACGTCGGAGCGATGGAGGTGGTCCACAACACCCTGAAGAGGTACTTTAGATGCTCCGAGCAGAAGATCAATCATTCCAAGAGCGTCATCTACGCCCACCATAGTATCAAAAGAGAGTAAGCAATCAGTCTATCCAACTTAACATCATTCTCTGTCGTTCACCCTCCGTTCAACTATCTTGGCTGTCCTTTAGTGTACGGAATATCGAATACATACATCTTTGAGTACCTGATCACAAGAATTAGGAACAAACTTGAGGGGTGGTATAATGCCACTCTACCCCCGGGCGACAAGATGATCTTCATCAAACATGTGCTCACTTCCATCCCCATCCATACTTTGGCAGCTTGCTCCCCGTCGATAATGGTTCTCTCTTCGATCGAGCAGATCTTTTGCAATTTGTTTTGGGGGTACAACAAAGGTTAAGACAAACACCACTGGGCTAGCTGGGAAGCCATGGCTCATCCTATTGAGGAAGGAGGTATGGGATTCACCAAACTCACTCACATCGTTAAATCATTCTCGATGAAATTATGGTGGAAGCTCCGCACGAGCAAGAACTTATGGACTAGGTATATGAAGGCCAGGTACTTCAAACATATATACCCATCAACGGCTATATCCAACAGCAGATCCTTAGCGGCTTGGCGTCGTATCCTAATCGGATGTGACCTCGCCGAGCCGACGATGAGACTCCAACTGGGTGGCGACGAGTCGGATCCCTTTTTGGAGAGATGGATTAGGGACAGCTTGATCCCGAGCCTTAAAATGACCCCCAGGAATAGTACGATCAGAGACTCGTGGAACCCCACTACTAACGAATGGAACTGGGACAAGATCCGCGATTGGACCAATAACGAAATGGTGGACAACATCCGCCTGCACAGACTTATCCCCGGGCGCGATGCCGACGAGCTGAGGTGGTCGCTTGAGGCTTCAGGGGCATTTTCGGTGAGGTCGATGAGAATAGCTATTCGTGGGAGAGGGAAGCCGCTTCCTATTGTCGCTCACTATTGGCGTTCCTACATCCCTAAGAAGTGGTCCTTCCTTATGTGGAGAGTCATTAGGAAGAAACTGCCTACTGAAGAGATCCTTAACTCCATCGAGATTAGCTTAGCGTTAGCTTGCAATTGTTGTGCCGACCGCCAGATGGAGACTATTAACCACATCTTCTGGGAGGGGAGCATGTCAGACATGATCTCGAGGACCCTTAACCAGCTCTACAATATAGCTCCAGGTGGTGGACGCTTCCACGATCTGGCGGACAATTGGGTTCGGCCTCCCATGACCACCAGATCGTTGCAGCGGCCGCTACGTGGGCAATTTGGAAGAATCGCAACAAAGCGAGATACGAGGGTCACCAATACTCAGCCGACCAGCTCATCAAGGAAGTCTACCGGCAATGTCGTAAATGGAGCACCCTGCGCTCCCACAGTCCGAAAGCATTTCGGTCCCCGATCCCCTTAGCTTTGGGGGGTCGAGTGCCCTCCCCCCCCTTTTAGTTCCTTTTTGTGGTATACTTGTATAGGCTTTCTCCTTTTGTGCCTTGTATACGTGGCCTGGCTTTGACATTTTGAGCCTTGATTAATAAAATGAGGGGTTTCATTATATATATATATATATATATATATGGATAGGGTCGGGGGAGTTTCTCTGCTCGGGGAAGGGATGGTATTGTTCCTACGAAAATGGTACATATAGGTTTTTCTTTTTTCTCCTAACTATGCTTATCTATAAATATCTTTAAAAACTCAAAAATAATCCTAATAATAAGTCCAATAATTCCTAAAATCTAAAATATTTTTCTAAAAATTATTTGGTAAGGATTACCCTATTTTAGGTATCATGTAGAAAATATTATTACACCTAATATTTAGTACAAGAGTCTTAACTCATTTACTAAATATCAAATCACTCTAGATAATTAAGCAAAATTCCAAGTTATAAATAAAAATATAAAATTTTAGAAATTCAGGGGGTTTATAATTTGTCTTCTTCATGTTGCTTACTTTCTTTTCTCGTCTTACATGCACGTAGAATATTTTTCATTGCTTGTTATATTGGTCTTCTCCGTGTTCACATGTTTTCTGTGATAGAATTTTGTATTCCTATGCCACGTTACCTTGACATGATTGACCAGGACGACTTGACTTGGACTTGACTTGAATTGTCATGATTTGACCCTTGTGTTCCCTTAGAAGAGGAGACTGATACTAGGATTGGGTAAATTGACCATTCTCAATTGTTAGTGTCTAGCATTGAACTACAATTGAGATATACTATAGATTGGGTATCTCTTGCATTGGACTACACTCTATAGGATTGATTTCATTTACTAGTTAGCCACGTCTAGTATTATGCTTCTCTATGGCATATCATTATCTTAGTATTCTTGTGTCTTAGTTATTCTTTTGTGTCAATTTTTTTGTCTTCCATGCATGTTATTTATTGTTACATTTGGCATGTATATATGTATCTTGCTATGTCCTATGAAGACTTGGTGATATCTCGAGGTTTTGCTGAGCTGCTAGAATAGAAGGGTAGTTGGTGATTGCATCTTCAAGGTTTCAGGTATAAATTGGTTGAAATCTTCATTATATTCTTCCGACATTACACTTATTTTCTTGACTTTATTCTGCTGATATAGCCTAGTTTTACAAGCTTTATTTTTCATCAAGAGCTTGTTCAAGATAATTGTATTAGATTCTGGTCCACTTTATTGCATACCGTCTATTCTTATTACTTATAGGATCCGATATATTAATGCCTGACCAACATTGGTATACTTGGATTATATAAGAGTTATCTTCAGTGGATTAAGATAAAGGTAGATGTTATAAACATGAAGCTTATTTTAGACAGCTTATACATATTCGAGCTGGGATGGAGTCCACTTGATACGTAGTTGGCATGTATACACATTCCTAGTCCTATGTATTTTGGGGCTGAGGTGTTACAGATAACACCTCTATCATTAACTACCCAACATCTCATGAATCGAGTCCAACTCATTGTCACGACCCGCACCCGATTTTTGGGATGCGACTACGTGCGCAAGTCCAGCCTACACCGCAGTATCGGTGGTAGTACGCTGTCTAGCTTGTAATAAACAAGTGCTTATATAAAATATATCTTTATTTTCTCATTCACAACAACTAAATCATTTATAATATTCCATCATTACCTTTGAAGAAAATACAATATCTTACAAATATTGAAAACGACTACCAACATATCTAACTAGTCTTTTAGGGTTTCCCTCAGCATATACCCATGTCTCTCCCAATGATCCAAAGCATAATATAGCAGGCGATTATCTGAAAAATGATTTTCAGTCAGAAATGGAACGAGTACATTTTTAACAACAGTTCCAATAATTGACAAAGTATATAAAACAATAAATAGTAATAAAATACAAGATATATGGATAAGCAGAGAATCATGGTATGAAATAGTTGAGTAAAAGCAGGAGGGCATGGCAATAAAGACAATGAAGTAATATGAACTATAATAAACAACTAAAACAGAAACAATAATATATAGCAAGAATGCATCTGACTAGCGAGTTGAAATACCACTTTCGACATGTGAACGGCTAATGGGTAAATCTGGCCAACCGTACGTGTCGTCTACAGCTGCTATTATTCACGTAAGACCAATAGGATATTTTTGGGTAGTTACGCATCTACTAAGATATTTCCCCACCCGACTAGTACTCATGGATTCAAACAGGTCATAAACACGGTAATACATTAGTCACAAAAAAATAACATGTAAGGAATCCATAAGCTACTACACCGTATAATCATCATGTTGAGAATCTAACAGAAAATCAATGTAAGATAATACTAAATACATGAATCATATAAGTTATGAAATTTAAAAACTATCAGAAAATGTACTCGCCTGGGTCCATTGCTGGTGAAACCGACAATTCCATTGAGTCCAGGATAGGCTAATTGGCTAGGGTCAATGTGAAGGAGTTCAGGTTTGCAAGAAAATGGAAGGCTGATTAGAAACAAACAAATCTAAGAGGAAGGGGAATTTATTTTAGGATAGGTAATTCCTTAGTCCAAATATATATATCTTAGAAAAATATTTAGAAGGTAGTATATATAATATTTAGAAACATATTTAGAAATATAGATGTTTTAAAATCCTTTTTAAGACGATACTTTTATAATACATATTTAAACTTTATTAAAAGAACTACTAATAATTTTTATAACTATAGAAAATATTTATTCAAAAGAAACCCAAAAGCCCATTATCAATTCATTATAAATTATTTAAGCAAAGCCCAAGATAGTAAATTCGTATACTAAATAAACTTTTATTTAAAGCTATTGGGCTTAGGCTAATTAACTAAATACTATCAAGTCCAATGATTATACAAGCCTATTCCTAATAAACCAAACTATGTATATAAAATATTAATAAAGTTAATGATAGGATAATATTATAATAATAATAATAATAATAATAATAATAATAATAATAATAATAATAATAATAATAATAATAATAATAATAATAATAATAATAATAATTGTAGGTTAAGAGTCATGTATTTAAATAATACTTATGATAATAATACCAAAAATGTATTTAAGGGTAAGCCGATAGATGAATTAAAGCCCATCCACATAGAACCAAAATAATCAAATAAAATTATTATTATCTATAGATTAGTGCCCAAACGTAGTACTAGGCCCAATAATAAAAACCTAAAATTAAATTTAAATAAATCTAGTTTATAAAACCCAAAGCCCAATACCAAACTAATATGTATTAGCCCATAAGAATTATTTATACATATATTCACTTAATGTAAACGAATATGGGCTTTAAGCCTAGCCCACGAAAATCTATTAAACTACAATGGGCTTCAAGCCTACGCAATTAGGGTTTTAAACCCGCATTACTCTCTCCACTGGAGAGAGAATAATAAGTCAAAAAGAAAAGAAAGAGGAGGAGGAAAAGCTGAACTGGCTCTGATCGACGGGCGTGGATTGAAATCTTGGCAGCTCGATGAGACCAGCTCTGCAGCTGGCAGTGGACATCTCGATTCAGCGGCTCTGGTGATTGTGAGGGTAGGAAGGTGGTAAAGCGGGGCTCGAGGTAGGAGGGGCTATCGTGCCCAAGTAGGTGGATGACGACGGAGATGGGTCTTGGCGAGGCACTGCTGGAGTGGTGGACTCGAGAGACGGCTCACCACTTTGAGGCTGCAGATTTGTGGCCGTTTGGCGACTCACGGTGCTCAGGTCCGGATGTAGGCTGGTATCGGAGGGATTTTACGGTAGTGCACTGAAGGCGGCACCGTCGGTGGCAGATGAGGGAGGAGGTGACCGGATCTGGTGAGTATCGGCCATTCCCTCTTTTCTCTTTTTCTTTGATGTGATCATTGTGGCGGATGTGGTGTTGACTGGTGAGGATGGGGGTGGCTGGCCGTTATTGGCCCTAGTGGTGGTGGTCAGGCGTGAAGTGAGATAGTGGCGGTGGTGGTAGTATTTGTATGGTGGCGGTGGGGGTTTGTACTTAGGGGAGAGATGGTGGTGATGTGCGATACGACGGTAAAGTCGGATGCGCGGGGCATGGACGACACTGGTGGAGCGACGGTGTTTATGATGGGGTTCAGGTGGTTGAGGAAGTCAGGGGGGTGTTCTGAGTGATGGCTGTGTCCTGGCGAGGTGGCCGGACACGGGTGGCGGCGATGCCGTCGTATTGTCTGTAGACAGGGGAGACGTTAAGGCTCCGGCAAGATTAGGTTAGGATTTGTTTTCTATGGTTGTATTATCTGTATCAGGGTGTCGACACGGACACATGATTTAGAGTAGGGATTTGGATGTGTCTGGGTGTGTCGGACACCGGGATGGTAAATGTATTTATAAAAGATATTAGTGGAAGGAATTCGATGGACATGGACACGGTGCACGACCTAATGGTTGTAATAGATATGGCGTTTGGTTTGTGGTTGATGAGAGAACTAGGGGGAAGGGCCTCATTATATATAGAGTAGAACTCCTAATCCGATAAGGTGTAGGATTTCTAGTAGATAAATCCTCCCCTTTAGTCTAAATCTAATAAATATTTAAAACAAATCCAATCTAATCACTATCATATAAATAATATTTAAATATATATTCGATAATATCAATTAATTTAAATTATATACCTGGTAATCTAAATCAAATAGTTGATTACTACACTAATTTATTTAACATTTAATATTATCTAAATTGAAATAAATAATCATCCTATTAATTTAAATATAACGTTATTATTAAAACAATTTAAAATATAGTTTTATAAATCCAAAACTTAATTTAAAAAAAAACTTTGATAAAATCTTTTATTGTTTCCAAAAATACTTATGATTTTCAAATCAATTTTTGAAACTAATTTCAATAAAAATCCCAAATAATTACCAACGACTTTCATAATTCCAATAATATTATTTAAAAATATTTTTATTAAAATAAATTAGCACTTCCCAAAATATTTAATTTAAAACTAGGTTTTGAAATGAAAAAAATAATAGCAAAATAAAGTTTATACGTTTCAAAGAGGATTTATTTCAGAATATGAAAAATCGAATAAATAAATAAATAAAATTTTGAAAATTCGAGAAGAGGGGTTACAAATCTACCCACCTTAGAAAAATTTTGTCCTTGAAATTTTAACGGACAAGATTAGGTACGACTAAGAATATATTGAAGAAATGATATGATCAATGATCAAAATGAGTTAGATCGTGAATAGAATCTAGCCTTAAGAAAAGATGTCACATGGCACGATTAAAGTATAGTCAAAAGGGTCTAGTCACAATGGTTAAGGATATAATCTAAATATGATTAGTTAAATAAGGAAAAGTCATTAGGCATGATTTGCTGTTGGAACTATATAGGCATAGATGAGTTCATCGAAGCATAGATGAGTTCATCGAAGCCACCCACCCAAACGAGGAGTTATCTCGACCGAGCAGGACTTCGAACAAGTCGTGGCTTAGCCAAATCCGAACATCGTTGTGTTCATTTGATTTATCATGTTGAATTGTTGAACTGAGCGAGGCAGTGCACTGCACAAAGTCTGGTCTAGACCTACCATGAACTAGAACTCGCAAGAGTACATAATACTTATCGACTCCAGCTATAGTCTAGATATATATACAAATCATGTTCGCCCTCGGATAGATAGTCAATTCCAAAACATAAGCTAAACACATACTTGGTGATTAAACGCCGCAAAAAAATACGATAATCAATGGGTAAAGAGAATGGAAACCCACTTAGGTGCTCGGCTGGTGGTCCTTCTGCTGGTCACCATTGAGCGAGAGATAAGGGATATCCTTTGGTTCCGCTATGAAAAATGACCATCCAAAATTAGTAGGATCAACTCGAGATAGCAAACAAAGGAAGCCAAACAGGTGAACTAAAACCAGCATATAGGCATATAAAGATAAGCAACAAAATAATTATCATACTCCAGTCCTAAAATACAAAGGACCAGGATACGTGAGCATTCTAACTATGTATCAAGTGGACTCCAGCCCAACTCAAATATGTATAAGCTATCTAGAGGTCAAGTCAAATGTCTAAAATGTCTAGTCCTCTATATCTCAATCCACATAGAGGATAAATAAATAACTAGGATAAACATTATATAATAAAGTCGATCGCCTTGTATTACATATGTTCGAACAAGCTCAAGAAGAAGAATATAGCTTGCAAAAAGTAGGCTATATTAGCAGCAAGAATCATGGTAGGAATATAAAGTGATAGAGAAAATAAAAGCTCGAAAGAAATAACAAATGATACTACTACCGATACCTAGATCCTGCAGTACAAATCACATCAACTCTTTGCTGGAAGACCAACGAGCACCTGGAGACATCACCAGGTCCTCAGAGGGATGTAACAAGATACAAAAAATGTCATATAAATGGAATATAAATTTGTCACATAGTCATAGGTATAAATAAATAACCAGGATCACAACACGGTCCACTATCCCATCATCGAAGTAGTGAACTGCCCCTACAACCAAACAAGGACAAGGGGTGGCAAAGTAGTCCGTGACGAGATACTATCCAATGCCATGATCAAGTATAAGTACATGAACATCAACAAGGTCACCTAACCATTCTAAGTGAATATGCAATTTAAGAACAGTAAATGTCCGCATGACTACCAAGTCAAGTGGAAGAACTAAAGTACCTCAGTCGCGAGTCTAAGTTTATATACCATTCCTCAATCGCGAGTCTATAGCATAAGATCTGTATACCATTTCTCAGTCGCGAGTCTATAGCATATAGTCTATCTACCGTTCCTTAATAGCGAGCGAGTCTATGATAGATAGGGAGGTAATCAACGTCCAATCATGTTCTCCCCATCCAATGTCCTATCTACGACATAATATTCTAATAACTGCTAAGTCTTCTAGCATGTGTAGCTTTATCCTAACGCATGTCCTATACGTACCGGTGGCCAGCCGACTACGCAAGTTCGAGACCTATATCAGACTCACAACTTATAGAACACAAGTGTCATGGACAAAGAAGTTATACCAATATCTCATACTAATGAGGTAGTCCACTATAACTAAGTCAACATGCATAAAATAAAGAAGAGCAACAAAAATGACCAATACAGTCGCTTTTACGTATTTGAGTTGGGCTAGAGTCCACTTGATACGTAGCTGGCATGCTCACGTATCCTGGTCCTTTGTATTTTAGAACTGGGGTATGATAATTATTTTTCTGCCTATCTTTATATGCCTACATGCTGGTTATAGTTCACCTATTTGGCTTCCTTTGTTTTCTATCTGGGGTTGATCCTACTGATTTTGGATGGTCATTTTTTATAGCAAAACCAAAGGATCTCCCTTATCTCTCACTTAATGGTGACCACCAGGAGGACCACCAGCTGAGCACCTAAGTGGGTTTCCATTCTCTTTACCTATTGATTATCGTTTTTTTGCGACGTATAGTCACCAAATATGTGTTTAGCTCATGTTTTGGAATTAACTATCTATCTGCGGGCGAACATGATTTGTATATATATCTAGACTGTAGCTGTAGTCGATAAGTATTATGTACTCTTGCTAGTTCTCTATTAATATATATATATATATATATATATATATATATAATCATTTCACGATAATATATGATAATTAATAATATAACCAAATATGATTACAAATAAAAAATAGTTAAAATAATTAAATAAATACTTTCTACCCAACTTAAATGAAGTTGGTCCTAGAAATTAAACTAAAGTACGGTCTATTACTGAACAAAGTTAGAAGAGTCAGGGATGCGACATCGTACCATGATTATCACAACTCACGATCAAATAGAAAATGGAATGCAATACGGAAGAAAAGAGTCAAGTACGAAGATTGTTCCACGACTTTCGAACGGATGGAAGAAACAGTTGTCATGTCATCCTTCAGACCCCAAAATTAAACTAAACCTTGAGATAATAGAACAAGAGATTAAATACGAAAGAAGAGTTAAGTACGTCAAGTCGTACGTCGATTCCCAAAAAGGTGAGGAAAGCTATTATGAATGGAATCCACGTTCAATGTCACATTCTAAGAGATAGGGTATACTTGGTTCAAGGCTCTACCCAACTTACGAAACCAGGTTAGTCGTGAAAATCGCAGTTACAAGATTCTAAGAAGGTCAAATTTAAGGATAGGTACAAAAATATTGGGCACTTTTAATCGTAGTCATGGACTCTATGGAGGCCTAGGTATTACCATGGTATTTTGGGTCAATAACTTCATAAATAAATTTATTACCAATTAAACATCTCTCCTATATTGGTCATGCTTCAACGAAATAGTATGAAATGTCTTGGTAGAAATATAACTAGAACGAGTTGGTACAGAGGAATTTTGTTTATCGCATAACATAGGTGTCAAAGAAATAAGATCTAAGAATTTATGGAAAGGAGAATAGTAAGAGATGGAAAGTTATACTAGGTGTAGGAAATCTTTTCATATAATTAGAATCAAAGATAAGACATGATTAGGTAGGCGTATGAAAAGTTTAAGTCATAATGGTTTTTATGTGTGGAGGTTGGTGATTGGTGATTGGTGTTTGATGTTTTGTAGGAGGCATGTGGGGGCTTGTTTGAGTGGAATGCAAATGTCATGGGTGTTGTGTGTCTTGTTTAGATCATGGGTATTTAGTTTGTTTGGGGGAATGGGTTGATATATCATGGTTGAAATCAAATGAACGAGAATGGCCATCGAGTGTTTGTTCTACGTGAAAATGGTTCATGAATGTTGTGTAATTAAAATGGAGCACAGGAAGGTATGTTTGGGTGGGACATGTATGTCACAGGTGTAGGGTGGCTTGTCTAGATCAATAGTATAAAGTTTGTTAGAAGAAAAATGCTAGTGTTGTACTCCAAATGTCAAAGCCACAGTAGTGGACATCAAATGATCTAAATAGAAATGGACGTTATGAATCACTAAGTTATTACCCTAATTTGAACAAATATATTCCCACCACTCGCTAATCCAATGGAACTCTAAAATTTGGGAGGGGCTTACAATCTATCATTCCCATCAAGATATGAAAGAAAGAAAAAATATGTCAAAAGAAGTCAAATACGAATAGTTATAGGTGGAGTCGAGTCATTATGACTAACTCAAGGGAATTTGAGTAGAAAAGAAATGGTACCTATGGTGATATGGTTATTAGTCACATATAGGTGTGACAACCAAAGGGTTTGGTTTTCTCTATGGAATAACTTAAGAAAGGAATGCAGATTATACTCCATTGCATAAGTATAACGAATGGTTATTGCAAATCATGAGATTGTGATTGCAAATTAAGACATGTATCCGCAATTGAAGGGATAGCAGTATGGTCGTTGACGAATTATATATGGGGTTACTAGAACAATTTTGAACTTCTTATTATCAATCAATCTTAAGTTGATGAACTTCAACTCACACGTGAGGATAGGCTATCTACCAAGATTTCCTAGGATAACCTTCGATTACTAAATATGGGACTAGCAAATATTACTACAAGTCCTTTGGGAATTCTTAATCAACCGGTATCGATAAAGGTTTAACATATCTACAGCTTGCTAGTCTACTTAAGCTAAGATCTCTGATTCTACCCTTAAGTCCTTAGTTAAGTCTATCCACAGGAGATAGAAACATCACAATCAATCACTAATTAATCCTTAAAATATGTACCATACCCCATAAATTATATGTAAATCTCCTTAGTAGTATTATTAACAACCGACCCCTTGCTAGCCTATATGACTATATGATATGTGCAAGTATGCCCAACTATTCTACTCATTTCTGCTAGGTAAAGGTTGACCTATTAATGCTAGGCATTGCTTATATATAATATCTTCACAAAGTATTTAACTATTGGTCATTCTTTTAGTCCTTGATTGTTAATAGGTCATTTCCAAGTATTCCCACTATATATAGATGCTTGTCTAGTCTAGCATGATTTTATCCACTCTACACCCAATATCCCTAGTTCAGCACTATGGTATGTCAAGTCATCGCACATCATTTCGTTATTATCATTAGATAGCAATCGCCCTAGTGAAGATCCTTTACGCTATAATCACGGTGACTTCATTTCCTAGCATATGCACAATTTCATGATTTCTATATCCTTAAGTAAAAAATTTCTCGATCTCACGATGACCATAAAATTTCAATAAGGATTTATATCTATCTGGAGTACAGTGCTTATGGAATCATCTTATTCGTAACAAGGCCCTGAGTTCTTCCAACTATAGTCTTCTATGTTGATGATCACATTCTAGTTAGAAAACCATAACTATTCTATAATTTCCACTATAATTTCCATTATATATTCACTCAAATCCCTTCTATCATTATAATTGAGGAATATATCGTATCTTCCTTACTGACCCTAATTAAACTTTGCTATACCCCTACTCATCTCTATCTAACATAGGTACTCTAGTAGAATGGTTGTAGTACATTGATCCCAGAGCCTCTCGTTATGGTTAAGTCGCCTATGTGAATTCTATACTGCCAATCCGATCTACTCGGTATATCTAATAGAGACGTCTATCCAAACCCTTCCTACCATAAATAATAATTCCCCCTTTAAAATACCCTATCACTACTTGCTATCCGATGATAAAATATAATTCGAAGGATTTATTAAGCACGAGTATTCATCCTTCCGAAATAGAGAAGGGCGAGAACTCATGGTAAGGAGATCAAGAAATATTATCGACTTTAATTTTTGAGATCTAAGGACGATAGATAAATCAAAAAGAATTTTCAAAAGCAATATGGATTAAGATCCTAATGCACTATCATATTGTCGGCTCGCTTAGTACAATAATATAATCGAGATGATATACTCTGCAACTGCATGTGCTACAACAAAAATATGTCATGCCTCAGTCCCAAAATATAAATGACCAGGATACTTGAGCATGCCAGCTACGTATCAAGTGGACTCCTGCCTTACTCAAATACGTATAAGCTGTCTAGTGGTCAAGTTAAATATCTAAAATATCTAGTCCTCTATATCTCAATCCACATAAAGGATAAATAAATAACAAGGATAAACATTATAATACATTCGATCGTTCTGTATTACACATGTTCGAACAAGCTAAAGAAGAAGAATATAGCTTGCAACAACTAGGATATATTAGCATTAAGAGTCATAGAAGGAATATAAAGTGCAAGAGAAAATAAAAGCTTGAAAGAAATGATAAATGATACTACTACCAATTCCTGAATCTTATAGTACAAATCAGATCAATTATATGCTGAAAGGCCAACGATCACCTGGAGATATCATTAGGTCCTCAGAGGGATGTAACAAGAAACATAAAAATATGTCATATAAACAGAATATAGATATGTCACATAGTCATAGGTAAAAATAAATAAGCATGATCACAACACGGTCCA
The DNA here is from genome assembly GCA_029216955.1 of Iris pallida. NCBI lineage: Eukaryota > Viridiplantae > Streptophyta > Magnoliopsida > Asparagales > Iridaceae > Iris > Iris pallida. The sequence continues at coordinate 4,433,418 of JANAVB010019997.1, forward strand.
GTATCCTATCATCGAAGTAGTGAACCATCCCTACAACCAAATAAGGACAAGGGTGGACAACTATTCCGTGAAGAGACACTATCCCTTATCATGATCAGGTATAAGTACATGAACATCAACAAGGTCATCTAACCATTCTAAATGAATATGCAATTTAAGAACAATGAATGTCCACATGACTACTAAGTCAAGTCGAAGAAATAAAGTACCTCACTCGCGAGTCTAAATTTATATACAATAAATAAACGAAAGTAGTAACTTTCGCAAACATTTTCGGATGCTAAAAAAGACATCACAATATTTTTGGAATAAGAAAATTATCTAAGATTGCTTACACATCAGTCCAATTCTGGACACAAGGACAAAATCATAAATTTGGGTCAAAACGATATCCGCCGTTGGACCCGCATTGAACCGAAAAGCATGCCAAATCCTATGGTCTCTAAAGTTAATAAGTTATATGTTTACGGGTACATTTTTTCAATAAGAACCCAATGGTTTATCCAATTTTAGATTCCGATGGGTCGTGCACAAAATCACCCATATAATCGAATCGTGGGCCCACCAAAACGGTGATCCGGCCAGCTATCTCAGAATCAGACCAAAGTTGGCCCATAGGACCAGAAAAATAATATGAGTCCAATGGCACAAGTTTCATCATGATGGGACAAACGTACACAAAGTAATTAGCAAAATTGTAAAATCGTCGATACAGTGATTTTGATGGATATGCTTCGAATTCATCGCGCACACGGAACCAATTCGAGTTCTGTCAAATCCTACACACCTGCGAAGTCCATACGCAACTTTCGATGGAAGTGGTTCACGACCAAGTCATCCGGGTTGTCAGGACGAACTCATATCGGGGTTTTCCAAACTTTTGAAAATAGGTTTTTCATTAATTTTTAACCCAATTTTTATTAATAATTAAGTAGCTAGAATTAAAAATTAAAATATGAATTTAATCTTGGTAAGGTTGTTTAGAACTCTGTTCAAACATAATTTCAAATGCCTCAATATACGATCCAAAAATTGACTTCCAAAACTCCTCCATGGCAAAGTTTTTTGTGTCAAAATTCAATAATTTTTCTTGATTTTGGAACTCGATTTTACTCGCGTACAATGCTTATTAACGAAATCCACTTGATGGTTTTATAGATGGTCAGGTTATCTACGTGTAGGATTTCGTAGATAGAAAAATAACGAAGTGATGAGGGAGAAATCTTACCTCAAAGTTGGCTTCAAATGTTGTTGTTACTGCGGTGGTTGCATCTACGCTGCTACTGACAGCGCGCACGGTGGCTGGCCGGTCGACGACGTATCGTGCCCCGATCCTGTAAAGTCCTTTCGTCCTCGCTTCGGACTCTTTGATACCGATCATCCTCGCTAAGGCGTGATGCCGTGCAAGCCTAAGTTGTACTTGCACAAGGCTACGACCTGAAGCCAGACAAGATTGACAATACGTAGCAGAACATATTGCAGATAATTGAAGTAACAACGAACATACTTCAGAATACATGCATTGAACACAATGGTAACAAAAAATAATTCTCTTTATTAACAGATTATAAGCTCTCGATTCTCTTTTATACAATGTTTATATTCTCTCAGAACTTTACAGATTACAATGATCCCGTTCCCATACAATACATCCCCTTATATAAAAAAACCAACTCATGCAACAGATGTCATATCTTGGCATCTCTTCTGATTTTTGGCTCCTGAGGATGAGGCTCGGGCTATCGCTTCAGACTATCCTTCTCGAGGCATATTGCACCTGCATGCAGACAGATGGTGGGTTAGTATATCAGCATACTAGTGAATTATGAACAAAGGGGCTACATTCTTCTGAAATGATCACTGTTCATTTAGTGGAAAAACATTTCTTGTGATATGACCATGCTACTTTTACCTGTGTTCATTCCATGTATACAGAGTCAGTTTATATCTCTTTTTGAAAACATCTTTGAAAGCCACAGTTTATTTCTTTACATTTCATGTCAAGCATACAAGGAACTATTCATTTCTGTGGAGTGTGCAGCGTGTTTCAAAAGCATATTCATTTCTCTCTTCAAGCAACTCATAGGGAAAATTATAAGCACGATATCATATCTCTTCTCTAAAGGGGACATATCATTTTATTGCATAGATAAATCTTTCTAAGCAATTCATATCAAAGACTTAAGCAATACATATGTATCACTTTTAAGTGATTCTTACCATAGCCGACCGTCCATCCCTGCACAAGACAAGGATTAGCATAAACATGATAAAATCAACATTGTTCTCTGTTCGTCTCTGCATCGTTCGCTCTCAACAACACATTTATTTGCCAACTCATGCAACTCGATTGGCAGCTGTGACACAAGGCTCAGCTCTGCACTAATATATACGTAGACCAGTAGTTATGACGCTCCGGGTTAGCTTGTACTGATAACGCACATACTAGCAACTGTATGCATAGTTCAGCTCTTCACCAACCGACACTTATCTATATAATGGTCCATAGGAAACCCATGATTTAGCCGCTGTGACTCTTGGGTTCAGCTCGTCGCTAGTGCACACTCTCTCTATAGACCATGTGGTTTCTTTTACCTCAGGGTGTTACTCTTATCCCTCCCAGGCCGAGCGGCTTGGTGCCCCGGAACCGGTCTGAGGATCTTTATACTTGTGCACAAGTTGTCCAGGACCAATGCAAATGCAGCTATCAAATAAAACTATCATGCATCAATCAAGCAACTTGTAAACATTTTCATCTTCTTCTTTTTTATGCAATCGAGACAGTAGCTCTACTCTTTTCTCTATATGGACAAGCCGTATCATCTCTTTTGCACAATATGCCATCTCTATACATCTTTCTCTTTATAGAAACAATCAAGGGACAATGAACAATCTTTATTTGAGTAAACATGATATCATCAAGCATGAATTCTACTCTTGATTGTCATACTCTATTCAGGGACATGTAAACACTCTCTTTTCGTTTCTTATTAAGTATGGCAACAGTTCATTCATTCGAGGTATATCTCTAATTTAGCACAGCATCAACTCATTGATTTAACATGGCAACAGTTTATCGATCGAGGCAACATTCATTTATTAACAAGGCAGCATGTCATTTCTTATCAGCATACAACAATTCTTCTTCTTAGCATACAGGTTAACTCTTTTCTTGTTCTTAGCATAGCAACATGTAAAATCTCTTACAAGCATACTCAAAGATTACCATCTTGATATTAACAACAACAATCATTCAAAAACTCAGATTCTTATTAGGCGCAAGCGAATCATAAAATGAGTCTTTGTCCACTCATCCAGATTAATCGTCTTCTATTGCAGAGCCAGCAATCCGATCCCTCTGTTTATACAATGCCTTTGTGGAGCGGGGCACTACATAATTACCCACCGAAAAAAAGTTTCGTCCTCGAAACTTAAGAAGAAACTTACGTTATCCATAGTAGCGATAGTCCTTATCCTTCGCCATCATCAATCGATAAAACTCTCAATTCAGATCATATCAAAAATCTTGTTCAATAAAGCATCTCAATCCCAATCAATAAAACATATGCCGGCATCTTAAATTATTTACGAACTTATTGTATGGAATGTTCATCTCATTGATGATATCAAGCAGGGAAGAAAATTTTGATCAGGGAACATCTTCGAATTCAATCGAATCAACAATTGGCCAGAGGATCGTGTTGCTCTGATACCATTCTGTCACGCCCTGATCCTGCAAAGTCCTTTCGTCCTCCCTTCGAACTCTTTGAGGCCAATCGTCCTCGCTAAGGCGTGATGCTGTGCATGCCTAAGTTGTACTTGTACAAGGCCAAGATCTGAAGTAAGACAAGATAGACAAGATTGACAATACGCTGTGGAACATATTGCAGATAATTGAAGCGGCAATGGACATATTTCAGAATACATGCATTGAACACAATGGTAATAAGAAATAATTTTCTTTATTGATTTTATTTGAACAGATTACAAGCTCTCGATTCTCTTTTATACAATATTTATATTATCTCAGAACTTTACAGATTACAATGATCCCGTTCCCATACATTACATCCCTTTATATACAAAACCAACTCTTGCAACAGATGTCATCTCTTGGCATCTCTTCTGATTGCTGGCTCTTGAGGATGAGGCTCGGACTATCGCTTCGAACTATCCTTCTCGATGAATATTACACCTGCATGCAGACTGATGGTGGGTCAGTATATCAGCATACTGGTGAACTGTGAACAAAGGGGCTACATTCTTCTGAAACGATCACTGTTTATTTAGTGGAAAACGTTTCTTGTGATGTGATCTTGCTACTTTTACCTAGTTCATTCTATGCATACATAGTCAGTTTACATCTCTTTTTGAAAACATCTTTGAAAAGCCACAGTTCATTTTTTTATAATTCATGTCAAGCATACAAGGGTCTATTTACTTCTGTGGAGTGCGCAGCGTGTTTCATGAGCATATTCATTTTTTGTTCAAGCAACTCATAGGGAAAATTATAATAATGATATCATATCTCTTCTCTAAAGGGGACATAGAATTTCATTGCATAGATAAATCTCTGCAAGCAATTCATGTCAAAGACTTAAGCAATACATATGTATCACTTTTAAGTGATTCTTACATAGCCGACCGTCCATCCTTGCACAAGACAAGGATTAGCATAAACATGATTAAACCAACATTGTTCTCTGTTCGTCTCTACATCATTAGCGCTCAGTAGAATATTATTTTACCGACTCATGCAACTCGATTGGCAGCTATGACACAAGGCTCATCTTTGCACTAATATATAAGTAGACCATTAGTTGTGACGCTCCGGGTCAGCTTGTACTGATAACGAACATACAAGCAACTGTGCGCATGGTTTAGCTCTTCACCAACCAACACTTATCTATATGATGGTCCATATGAAACCCATGATTTAGCCGTTGTGACTCTTGGGTTCAGCTCGTCGCTAGTGGACATTCTCTCTATACACCGTAAGGTCTCTTTTACCTCAGGGTATTACTCTTATCCCCCCTAGGCCGAGCGGCTCCGGTGCCCCGAAACCGGTCGTGAGGATCTCTATACTTGTGCACAAGTTGTCCAGGACCAATGCAATTGCAGCTATCAGATAAAACTATCATACATCAATCTAGCAACTTGTAAATATTTTCATCTTCTTCTTTTTTATGCAATCGAGACAGTAGCTCTACTCTTTTCTCTATATGGACAAGCCATATCATCTCTTTTGCACAATGTGCCATCTCTATATATCTCTGTCTTTATAGCAACAATCAAGGGACAATGAACAATATTTATTTGTGCAAACATGATATCAATAAGCATGAATTCTACTCTTGATAGTTATACTTTATTCAGGGACATGGAAACATTCTCTTTTCTTTTCTTATTAAGCATGACAACAGTTCATTCATTCGAGGCACATCTCTAATTTAGCACAACATCAATTCATTGATTTAACATAGCAACAGTTTATCGATCAAGGCAACATTCATTTCTTAACAAGGCATCATATCATTTCTTATTAGCATACAACAATTCTTTCTCTTAGCATACAGGTTAACTCTTTTCTTGTTCTTAGCATAGCAACATGTGAAATATTTTACAAGTATACTCAATGATTACCATCTTGTTATTAACAACAACAATCATTCAAAAACTCAGATTCTTATTAGGCGCAAGCGAATCATAAAATGAGTCTTTATCCACTCACCCCGATTAATCATCTTCTATTGCAGAGCTAACAATCTGATCTCTCTATTTATATAGTGCCTTCGCGGAGCGGGGCACTACACGACGCACCATAGCGGCGTGGCGAGGTCGCAGGCGGGGGTTGGCCTAGGGTTAGGGTTTATGTGAAGGATTGTTTTCTTTTTTTTTTCTCACGAAATATATATGTACAAGCCGAGAGAGGGGTCGGCGGTACTTCGGTTACTTTTCAAGTGAACAATAACCGAAGTTTTTTTTTCCTTTATATTTCTTTTATTCTTTTTACCATTATATATTTTCTTTTTTTTCTTTATATATATATATATATATATGTATTTTTTTCTTTATATATATATATATATATATATATATATATATATATATATATAAAATATATATATATATATATATATATATATATAATCTAATAAAAATCTTAAAAAGTATATTTGTTTAAATTACATATAATATTTCTAAAATAAAATATTAATTTGATATCAATAAGATTTTATTTATATATAAAAATCATTTATACATTTATTTATTAAATAATATATATTCTAAAATAAAATAGTAAATATATATAACTTATATTTTAATTATACGAAAAAAAATTCTTATTAAACCTAAAATATTCAAAAAAATATAAACAACCAAAAGATATTTAACCCGCGTTCCTTAATATATATCTTTATTTAGTATAAAATATCTCCTATTTAACACTTCATAATAGATTTTTATAAATAAAAACCATTTCACGATAATATATAATATAGTAATATGACCAAATATGATTACAAATAAAAATAATAAAATAATTAAATAAGCACTTTTTAGATTTTTATGGGGTTACAACAATATAGATATAAAAGACAATAGAAAACTAAACATTGAGAAAATAAATAAACTGGATCATGTGAACGTATATAGGAGCAAGAATAGGAATCATTAACAACATGTGAATAGATTATCAATAACCTGAGCATGGTACATGTATTGGAACATGAATCATAAGTAGTATACAAGTACGTGAACAATAACATGAATAGTAAGGTAAACAATCTAGTAAACATGGCTAAACACGAAGTATGACTTGATAACATTAACTAACTAGGGTTATGTAAGATCTCTAATTTTTGGTTATTTTAATTTTATTTATTATTTATTTTATGTGCTTATTTAAAAATATTCTATAGTCTATTATGACTATATTCGTAGCTTGATTTTTTAAGCGTAATGTTAGCCATTTTCTCGAAACAACTTCCAAACTCGAGTTCTTGACGAGTTCACCTTCATTTTGGTATATTATGACCCACTTAAGCATGTTTTCTTGCACTGCATTTTTCTTGCACAACTTTAAGGTCAAAATAGTTATTTTAGCCTTTACTATAAAATTCAACGTACTTTTTAATTCTAATTTAAGACTGAAACCCGATCCAAATATTTTGACCCAATATATGGTTTTGACTATTTTGAGCCTACTATACACATGCTAATGGTGTCCCACTCAATTGAATTCCCATGTGCTATTTATTTTTAAATGGCACACAAGACCTATTTAATAGGCTTTCAGGTCCTATTTCGACTCGATTAAATCTATCGACCCAAACCTAGCCCCACAAATGTAAAAGCCTATTCTAGGGTACCTTAACCTAATATGATCGTTTTAGATTTATTTTTATGGATTAATATACATCCAATTTGTGGGATTATGCAAATCTCTAAAATAGGGATTTTAAAGGGGGTTTTTATAAATAAACCAAATCTCTCCATTATTGGATAAATCTTCTCCCTTCCTAAATAAACGTTTAAAACTATCAAATTATTCAGAAACTACTCATATCCCATAACCCCACGCCCTTTTATCTTTATAATTTGTATGTTACGTATATTTATTATACAAAAACCCGAGAGTGTTAAGAAAATCGAACGTACCTTTCTATCTCCTTCCCAAACCACACGCATCTTCTTGCAACCCTTCGGTCCAACAATTCCAGAACCTTTTCCACCCTTCCAGTTCCTTTGTAGCATCCTAGAGACCTTCTTCCTTGACCCCAGCAATCCCCCGAATGGCCACAATAACTTTGGAGAGTGGTGGAAGCCACAAACCAAAGCCATAGTAGGCAATTATATTCTGAATTCGACACATCAGGTATGTTGACTTGTACACGAGGTTTTATCTACTTTCTGATGTATGTTTTCTATGAAACTACAACTATCTTTTAGATCTACGTGTCTACTTCGATCTTCAATTGGCCATCTGTGTGGTTCTGTACAGTTTGTCCGGGGCATTCGTTTTACGAACGTGTGTCTAGACTGAACCAATTATGTTGCGTGCGAGTTTTCGGCAACTTGCGGAGCCCTTCGAACACTCTAAAAATTGTGGTAGTACTCTAGGAACCTTGATCTATGTATCCAATATACTTTTCTTTTATTTGGTTGAGTTTACATATTTTATTAAATTTTATTTTCGTCATGTTGTTGTCAGAGGATCGAAATACCTAGAATCTAAACTTTCTTTTGTACTCGAAATTGTATGGAACTTTTCTAAAATAATATTGTGAGTATTTTATCATGAAACTCATACTTCTATATATTTTTCAAAAAAATCAGAATTATTAATTGATTAAAATTATTTGTTTGGGTACAGAATTATTAGAAAATTCAATGAATATTGATATAGGATTAATATGTGGCTTTGATACCTATTTTCTTTTGAATAAAATAGACTAAATTTTATTATAATTAATTTATACATATTTTCCAGAAATAAATAACATATTTTTTTTACTTTATGAAAATATTACTACTATATATGCTACATTGAGTTAAATAGGTAATGTAACTAGTATAGTAGAATATATTAATTAGGTCTATATATGGTAAGTCCATATATGGTATAACATAGACATGTCATTGATCGTTAGATTTGTTTATTCTAGGAGTTTGAGACGGTATGATCGAGGATCCCAGAGTCGGACCGTTGTATACGCATTTGGAGGCTACATGCAAGTGTACCTTGCCATTGTTTCAGTACTTTCTTATTTTTATTATTTACTATTATTTATATATCTTATGGACGTAGGATTAGTTAATACTTAGTGTCCGATTATTATTCGGGTGCCGATGTCAGTTTACAGATATCAGGTATCTACATTAGGCAAGATGTTGCATCTTATTCGTGTCCATTGATATGATAGACCACATGACTCTATAATGCCCCAGCCCCAAAGTACGTAGGACTAGGAATGTAACATGCCAGCCATATAATAAGTATACATAAGCTGTAAACGCAATATAAAGATGGCCATGGTTTCCTAAATCTCATCCACAACAATAAGGAAATAAGATATTATATAATCAAATATGAAATGTCATTGTACAAGTTGCTGGATGGAGAAAAATCCACTACCAAGCATTTAACTAGAAGGAAAAAAGAGCAAAATAAAGAGTACAAGCCGCAAGTGAGATCCAAGAACATGTCATCTTCGATAGGAAGGAGAAGATCACGATCTTGGCTTGAACTCCTGCTGAAAGTCAAGAAAACACACATATGGAGAGATGTCACGCACCAGTTCCAAAATACCTAGGAACTAGGACGAGACGATGCTAGCAAATACGTTCTGGAATATGTTCTCCAATTTATTGGACATACCCAGACATACTACGCTATAAAAATATACTAAGCATATACTATGTCAACTAGTCTCAATCCACATATAAGTAAATAGAGCAAGAACGTATATCATGTACTATAGTCGGCCGCCCTATGACACATGTCCGAGCAAACTCGAAGAAGAGTGAGCTTGCAAAACTAGACTACAACAGGTAACACGCAATAGAAGGATAATAGATTAACAAATAAAGATAAACATCTAGCTATAATATAACTGAATATCCGACGTTCTCATTATCTGCTCCAACAAGTCACCATATCAATCAACTCTATAATCTGGCAGGGAACCAGGTCCTCAAAGGGACGTAATAAGATACAAAATACATGCCATAAAGTAAATACTGTATAAAATAAATGTGAACTAACCATCTATGTGAATGCACTTGAGGATAACCTTGGTACGTATGGGTAGAACAGGCTCAATAATAATCTCCAGCATAGCCCCTGGCTAGATACTATATATACAGTGACATATATCATCAATCGACATAGTTTATAGCTAGCGACCATCGCCAGATATACCGACAGTATATATAATCCCACGATAATGCATACGACGTTACCAAGCCACTTGTAATCATGTAATCATAACTCCGTAGTTTCATCTGAAGACTACGACATACCAATTTTGCTGTCCCAAACATGCCTACTAATGATCCTCCCCGCCCAAATGCTAATCCACAAGTTTTTACTACAACCTGAACATCTCATAACTATATGCCAAGTCAAAACTAAGCTAGAACTCTCTAAACTATTTATTACACCGTCACACATGCTCCTTGCATCGATAGCTAGTCAACAGCGTAAGCCCGTGTTGTCACGACCCGCTCCCAAATAATCGGACACAAATTGGACACGCCTAGCCTTCGTCGACGGACACGATGAAGTAAGCTGTTCAATACTAAGGAAAACTCCAAGTCACAATGTAATGTAAACATCCACAGCTTTATATATAATGTTCCTAGAAAAAAAATCACCAATATCCATCAATCAACTTATACAATATTATCCGAAGACAAATCCGGTAAAATAAAATAAATATACAATGATAAAATCATAAAAATACAAAGTACAATATCCAGAAAAATAAATGAAATAAAGCCTGCAATAACCAATGATACCATCATGCTCTATGTGGCCTCAAGCACCTGCAACGTATCCTGTCAGAAAAAGAGCAAAGTACAACCCCGACAAGAACGATATACAATATAATCTGTAGTACAGAATACAAGGTAAAACCAGAATACAAGAACTGAAAATGCAACTATGGTACCAAAAATGAAATATAAAACTACAGGCAATGGATGCGACAATCAATATATAAGACGATGAACACGGCTATCAATAAACAAGACAATGAACACGATAATCAATGCAAGTGTGACATTTTGAAATATTAAACTAATGTGTGACCGGCTAAGGACCATAATCAATCAATACATAATCAATTCTACAAGATCCGGCTTAATCGTACGTGAAGTGTACGATTAGGCTATCCACAATAACTATGTTGGGTGTGGTCACACAAAAGCTAATATTTTCCCCAATCCCCACAATAAATAATGGCTCACGAGCAATGAACAAGGTACAAGACAGTCGTATGTATCTCGTGTCCGATATGACAACATGACACATGAATGTACGACAGAAATACAAAGTACAAGTCGAGTCAGTGTACTTGCCTTGGTTTGGTTGCACGAGTGTAGTAGAGCATGGATGTAAGTCCACCTGTTATATTTTGGTTACAAGTTGTTAGGGTTTGAAATAAGATAATTATCTAATTATATCTAACTGGTTATCTACTCATCTAGCTAGTCATAATATTTAGATAATCTCTTTAAATAGAAACTTGCCACAAAATAATTACTTAGTCCAATATAGGTATAACTAGCTAACTATATACATTTAAAGATCTTAATTTATTTATTTTAGAAGTTATTTATGTTATCTATAATCAAGGTGAATGTTTTAGCTATGTTTTCATGAAATCATTTTATTTAGAAAAATACTGTTAACTTCCTTTGGAAATGAGGTTTACCACAAAATTTGCCAAGAAAGTAATTATCTAGCAATTTACAGAAAAACTTATTTATAGAACATTTGGAAAAATACTTGTTAAAGAAAATATTTACAAAACTTGTATTTATTATTTTATCTAATTATCAGAGAAGTAAAATATATATAGCTAATAATTTACCAAAATATTTCTATGGAAAAATATTACCTATGATAATAATGCAGTAAGAGTATCAACAATATTGCTACAACTCTCATCTTTCTAAGTAACCAAAATCAAGCCCAACTCCTTATCCTAGTATTTCCACTTATAAAAAAATCATAATAGACTAGACTCGGCCCACCTCACAACTGCTACAACTGAAAAAAAAATCTAATTCTATATAAACCACAGTCTCTACTGCCCACATTCTTATAACTTAGCCGGCCGACAACCATAATATACTGGACTGAGAAAACTATGGGATCGAGAATACTCAAATTCTTACGCACACTACTAAAATACAAGGTTTTAGCGACGGCCCTATCCGTCGGAAATCCGTCGATAGTTTCTATTACCGATGGATTTTCGAGGGATACGGGTTGAAAAAATTCGTCTGGAATAACCTCGTCGCTAGTCCGCCGCTCTGCGACTAACTAGCGACGGATTTCCGTTGGCAAAATAAAAACTTTTAAAGGTTGTAAGCCGACGGTTTCCCGTCAACATCGATAGGTTAATTTTTTAATATTTTCATACAAATAGCGACGGACAATACGTCGCTAACTCGTCGCTAACCGCATATCAGAGGGTTTCTGATACGCAATATCCGTCGCTAAAGCGTTGCTAACGTCGATGGATTAGCGACGGATAATACGTCGCCACACTTATGGAAATCTTCCACATTTCTAGAACATGATCGACGGAAAATCCGTCGCCATTCCGTCGCCTCTCGACGGATAATCTGTCGCTATCTGATATTCGTACAATTAGTGATGGATAGTTCATCGCTAAGCTGACGCGAAGCAGTCGCTACATACACTACCTCGTCAGATTAGCGGCTACTTGGCGACGGATAATCCGTCGCCACCCTTCTGGAAATCTTTTATATTTCTAGAACATGATCGACGGGAAATCCGTCGCCATTCCGTCGCTTAAATGTTGCTATCTTATATTTATACAATTAGCGATGGAAAGTTCGTCGCTAAGCTGCCGCTAGGCCGTCGCTAAATACACTACCTCGTCGGATTAGCGGCCATTTGGCGACGGATAATCCGTCGCCATGCATCTGGATATCTTCCATATTTCCAGAATATGAGCGACGGGTAGTCCGTCGCCATTTCGTCGCAAAATTTTTCCAGAAACAAGCCGACGGATAATCCGTCGGGAAGCCGTCTCTAGCTACAAACGTCCATCGGCAGCCCGTCGACAAGCCGTCGCTACCTGCAAACGTCCGTCGGTAATCCATCGCTAACTGAAATATTGTTGAAAAGAAAATTACAGGAAAGAGACTATTCCCTATAATATAACATATTCAGCAACTATATTACACAAATATAACATATCCGACATCCAATATATCCAACAAATATTCATATTGCCAACACAATATCTCCAAACATCCAATATATCACAACATACACAAAAATTATCCAACACAATATCCAACACACTATCCCAACATACATAGCAAAATATCCAATCATAAACAAAATATCCAAAATATACACTGTTGAAGCATGGAAAAGAACATGAAAAGCCCATGCGGCTCAAATCAGAAGAAGTCCATGCGGCTTAAAACAAAAGGAGCCTCATGCGGCTCAGGAATCTATCGGAGTCTCATGCGGCTCAGAAACTCTCCAATAGCCTCATGCGGCTCAGGAAAGAATCACGTGGCCCTATGCAGCTTGCTTTTTACAGCTGGCCATAAAGTGACTGCTTCTATTAAACGCTCTGACATAAAGTGATAACTCCGACATTAAAGCTGAAATGATGAACTCTGACACGATGGCCTATTCTTCGGGAAATAGAGAAAATCTCCTATACAGCTGGTACGATCCACCAACTTCAAAGCTATCTATGCGGCTGCCACCCCCCTCATGCGGCTGATGTTCTCATGCGGCTCGGATCGTGTAGACTATCGTCATGCGGCTCAAATCCTAAGAAGCCACCCCATGCGGCCGCTGTCCTCATGTGGCCCAGATCATGGGGATTATCTCCATGCGGCTCAAATGCTGAGAAGCCATACCATGCAGTCTTATGCAACTCAATTGGAAACCACCTTTATGTGGCTTAGATTTCAGAGGCTACATCTATACGGCTGCCACATTCATGCGGTTCAAAACCTAAGAAGCTACCCTCATGCGGCTGTGGCTCGCGGTTATGAAACGTGGCAGAAGATCAGTTTCCCTGTAATGATGATTAGATACGTGGCATTGAATCAATCAAGATTTATCAACAGATCCTAACAACCAGATTTGTTACAATTATCATAATTACCCCAAATCAAATCAGATCAGACAAATCGAACATGTGGCAGGAGATCCGAGTCTATCAAAATTCATGGCAATCAATATTAATTGCCCATAAGATTTGGTGCAATCCACATTAATTGCCCAGATTCATTGCAATCAAAATCAATGGTTCAGATGATTGGCCGCCGACTTTTTAAGGGGGGAATCATTGTAAACCCTAATGATCACACCCCCACTCCTATAAATAGCAAGGTGCCATTCCCTTGCAAAGGCCTTGACACCTGGAGAGACCTGAAGACTTGGAGACCCTCGGCGGGATAACAGAGAGACAAAGACACGCACAGAAGAGTCTTCCCACACATTCCGAGAGCATTTTTTCATCAGAGTCAAGGCTACGTCCGATCGTCCAAGGAGTAAGGCAGAGCTGCCGTCGCTTTCTCGAGCCTCTACCGTCACCCCCCATAATCAAAAATAAATAAATATACTTAGACTGTTGTACCTAGGTTTTCATCCCTAGGCTTTCTTTGTATGAGCGAGTTTGTATTGTGAGTCTAAGTTCAGTCCTCCTATATAATTGTTCTGTACTTCTACAATCAATGGCAAACACGATGGCGACTCTGTTGGGGACAAACTTCTCCACAGCTGAGGAGTTAGTGACATAATCGGACGCAGCCAAACTTGGTGCCACTCAACAAATGCTGGTCTCCCGGTTCGACCAGCAGGCGTTTGAAGAAATGCTCTCCGACGGAAGCGCTGGCCAGGTCCAGCGGCGAGCCCGTATGAAGAAGGCTCGCAGGGAGTGGAGGCCCAAGTCATTTACTCCTCCCCAAGCCCTGGATGAAGCACTCTCTGCTGCACAAGACGGCAAAAAAGACTCTCATATGGCTCCACTTCAGGCCATAGAGGACTCTGCTGTCCCCAAGTCTGGCAGAGGAAACACTACGATGCTGGACTTACAGGGACAAAGAGGGACTCTATATGGTCCAGAAAGAAGCCGAATAAAGGCACCAGCGGCATGCATGATGCTCATACGGCCAAGATTGCCAGCCGCATGAATGATACTCATACGGCCAAGATTGCCAACCGCGTACAGAATGCTCATGCGGCCAAAACTGCCAGCATCGTGCAGAATGCTCATGCGGCCAAAACTGCCAGCCGCATACAGAATGCCCATGCGGACAAGACTTCCAGCTGCATGAAGGAGACTCATGCGGCCAAGACTTCCAGCCGCATAAAGAAGGCCTATGCGATCGCGACTGCCCGTCGTATGAAGACTGCTGATTCCAGCCGCATATTATCCACTCCATGCGGTTCAGGCTCCGTCTTCGACCGCCTCTCCCATAGCCCTGATCTCTTACGCTCCCAAGAACATGTGCCAGACTCTCTGCGATACCATTTGGACTCTTCCTACTATGCACCCTTGGGTGCTGGAGTGAAGAAGTTTAGGACAGCACGGGCTCGATGAGCTCAGTCAGCTGTCCCAACCTCTGACCATCCGAGCGCTTCGTTTACTGTTATGCGGGCCTCCGATGGAAAGTTGTACCGAACCACTCGAGTCCAGCCTTCGGTGGTAAACGGACAGAGTGGTTCCCAAAAGTCTCCCAACCATCAGGGAGCAAACATGGTGCCAATACACTCGGATGCTCGGGTTTCTCAGGTTGCTCGAGACCCATCTGACTTGCGTGACGTGATCCTTCACAAACGCAAGGAAAGAGAAGGGACTCAGTGTGCAAAAAGACCTTCCACGGACATCACTGTACCCAAGTTATTTTCAACTGCTGCTGCAACAATGCAGCAGTATGAGAAGACCGGCGGTCCGTCTTCCAAAGAATGCAACAACCAAGTTCAAAGGATGAGGTGCTTTCCGTCGTCTCCTGCAACTCTGTTCAGAGAATCTTCGCCAGCGGGAGAGGAAAGAAAACAAATATATCTAGCCCGAAGATTTCAACCATTGTGACCAAGAAACTATCATCTAAGCGGTTGCCTACTACCGGAGTTTTCTAAGGTACCCGTTCGAAGACGAAATCTACTACATCGGGAGATTCATCATCCACATCACTGGGCGTCGTTGGAACCAGGGGTAGCATTCCTCCGAACATCTATGACAATCCGGTATTCCAAGGAGATGAACCCGGGGAAACGACTCTCCCAACAGATACAACAGGTGCCAACGTCCCCGAGGATGTTCGACTCTTAAGATGAGGCAAGCTCTGAAGCTGGGGGTACTATTCCTTCTGAGTCCGAACCAGAGGAAAATACCCCAACGACTTCTCTGTACAGGGGTATGATTCAGAGGGCACGTCGTCCACCGTCCCTTCTACTTCGGCTCGTATGAGGACGGCATTCATGACAAACGACGATCAAGACGGTCCCAGTGATCGCCAATGCATCGACACCCTGGAGGCCATACTACGTACCTTGGTCAAATCCGTAGACGAAATCAAAGCGGCGCTTCCAACTCTGCAAGGAAGGACGCCTGGCCAAGCAAGCTTGGGTCCCGCGGTCAATACGGACTCGAACTCAGCGGCACCAAACCTGGGCGACAATCCTCCTGAAATATCAGCTCCCACCGCTTCGGATGAGGCCAGGAAGGCAAGAAGGGAAGTCCTGGAGCTCCAGGCCATGTTTCATGCCCGGGAAACCTCCCATGACCTCAGAATACGGCAACCATACCCTGCTGCATGGAGGGATGTCCCTTTTCTACCAAGATATAAGCCATTCAACATTAATCCCTATGATGGAAAAACTTCCGCAAGTCGGTACATTACTTACTTCGAGGTCACAACCGACCATCTGCCCCATGACGACGCCATCCTTACACGATTGTTCATCGGGGCATTGGAAGGGGTCGCCTTCGACTGGTACCGCAACCTGCCAGAAAACTGCATCTATTCTTTCGCCAGCTTCAAGCGTATGTTCTTGGAGAGGTTCTACGAAGTAGGACAAGACGTGACGATATCCACCCTCATGGATGTTGCTCAAAGGGAGAAGGAACTGACAAGGAACTATATTGAGCGATTTCGCCAAACTGCAATGAAGTTGCTGTCTGGAAATCCGGATTCCTCCTTAATTGAAATTTGCCAAAAGAGACTGCTTCCAACAATCAGCCTCTAGATGGGTGAAATTCAATTTAAGGATTGGAAGACATTCATCATCAGTGCCACTAGCGCCAAAGATAAATTGAATAAGGCTCGCCAACTGGGATTACACTTCTCGGAGGGAGAGAACAAGGGCAAACGCTCTAATGCTAACACCAACAACGGAGGTAATTACTCCAATAACCAAGACAACAAGGGCAAACAGGCTATGGTTGCCGATGCAACCCAGAAGCCTGAATCGAAGCTAGCTGAAAAGCAGTGGCCGCAGGTGACTTACTCCTTCGAAGACGGTCATGTTAAGCCCATCTTGGACATGCTCATACAAGGAGGTAGAATCCAGCTCCCTCCACCTAGATAGGAACCTCGGCCGGCCGAGATGGAAAGCCCCAAGTACTGCCATTACCATCATTACGTCTACCATGCTACGTAAGACTGCATCCAATTAAAGCGATATATTCAGCATCTCATCGATTCGAAGGCTCTGGCCATCGATTTCGAGGACGTAACCGTGGCCGCCAACATGGTGTCGGTACAGTTCGGCAGCTTCCCTCCGACAGAGACTCAAGATGGCATAGTACCCGTCCCTCGGGCAACAATGGAGATTGCTAATCTTCTACCTCCTCGATATCAGGCTGCTAGTCTAGGGCCCCTCACCACATCACGAGGGAAGGTCATGTGGGTCCACCCGGACCTGGTATTAAAAGTAACTCAGTCCGCACCTTCCTCTTCCAACAAGAAGAAGAGCAGAAAAGTCAAGTCATGCCGCACAATCTCAACAGAGGTCGAATAAGCTACTGCTGTTGTTACCCGATTCGGCGCACAAACCCAACCTCCACTGGGTAACTCGACTGAAGATCATCAGCCGATAGCTGCTGATGCCCCAGGACCTTCTCAGCCTTTGACAACCGACAAGCCTAGGCCGAAGGAGACTCGCTTTGACAAGCCGCTCCGAAAAGAGGTACCTCAGAGGCTGGAGAGGCCCTACAACTTTGACATCTTGGCACAATTAGCCAATACACCGGCAAAATTATCATTATACGAGCTCCTGAGACTCTCCAATGATGTTCGTATGGCACTAAGCGATGCACTCCAGAATATCGATGCATATCTGGCTCAGGTCAACCTCACGGGAGAAAGCCCGCCTGCAAATCTCCAGAACAGCGTTTGCACAGGT
The DNA here is from genome assembly GCA_029216955.1 of Iris pallida. Taxonomy (NCBI): domain Eukaryota; kingdom Viridiplantae; phylum Streptophyta; class Magnoliopsida; order Asparagales; family Iridaceae; genus Iris; species Iris pallida. The sequence continues at coordinate 4,451,560 of JANAVB010019997.1, forward strand.
GCAATGCCCAACATCGTCTTCACTCCGCAGGATATGCTCATTAAAACCAACTTGCACGATCGTCCGCTGTATTACACTGGATACATCGGTGACATAAAGGTGGATCGGATGCACATTGACCCCGATTCTTCCATAAGCATCATCCTGAAGAGTCTATTGCACCATCTTCGCATCCCCATGCATCGCCTGACGCCGATAAGCACCGCCATCAGCGGTTTCAATTCGGGCATGATCTACCCGATCGGGAAGATTCGTTTGAAGTACCAAATCGACGATCTGCAATCAGAAGTGACTTGTTATGTCATAGATACGGACACTTTCTATAATATTCTCCTGGGGCGTCCTTGGATACACGATTACATGATCGTGCCTTCTATGCTGCACCAGTGCTTCAAGTATGTTGACAAGCACGGCTTCGTGAGAACTGAATTTGCCGACATCGATCCCTTCAAAGGGGTCGAGTCTTATTACTCGGAGTCCTACTTGTACGAGAAGTCAAAAAAGGCACCTTATCGAAGGAGATATACAAGCTCAAACTGAGATGGTAACGGGATCAGAAGAACCTCTGACGATCCACCATCAAGCTTGCAAACCTGGCAAGACCGTACCCCTTACGGCCGCTCTGCGTAAGGATGCATTCAGTCTCTCGGCACAAGAGGGGCAAATGATAATCTGACTGCCAAGGTCTGGCCAAGCGCCAAAACCTACAACGGAGCCACTGACCATCAGGCTACCAAGAGCCGGCCAGCCACAAACAGAGAAGCTCAAACCCTATGATAAGTCAATAACGATACGTCTTCCCAAGATGAATCGTCAGTCCAATGAGAAGTTGGGAACTCCTAGCAAGCCAACAACTCCCCGCCTAGCATCAAGCGCCAAACAGGTAGTAGCTAGTTCGCCAACGACTCCACGTTCTGCCCCACCAGCGGAACCCTTGATGATTAAGCTGTCCAAGTCATTCTCTCAGCCTTCGTTTATACAGGGGGTGGCCGAAGAAGAACCAGAATTGGCCAAATATATGGCTGCTCATACTGATGTTCCATCTGCAGATGATGTAATTCCACTAGAAAAGATACCTTACCTCATCAATAAATGGCTGTCTTTGAACTACCTCGAGCTTGATAAGCTTTGTACAATGTATGCTATGGAACACGGCAAAGGCACTCACCTACACACGCAAGTGACAAATGTTTACACTGCAATGTGGAAGGCGCCTACTTCATAGTCGAGGAAGAAGACCATCCAATCATCTTCGACCAGAAGAATGATCTACAACCCTTCGCAATAGAGGAAGTCGATCTCGACTCGGACGTCGGAAGACTACCCCTTTATCTGTATAGCTTCCAATCCAAGTACCTCATGCAAAGACAGGGGTATGATCTGAAGACTACACCAGGCTTGAACTACGGTACTTGTCGATGGTTACCTTTATAGTTGCCAGTCCCGGCCGGAAAACTATGGGATTACTACAACAAGACCCGATGTGGACTGGGGTATGTTACGCCTGTAACGACCCCTGAAAGCTCAGATGAGGAGTACGACTGGTATTTACACTCAACTGGATCACCAACTTCTGATTCAGACGTCAGCATTGGGGACATGCTCAGGCAAGTCTGGTCCGTCAATATGGCATTGGCTGACGCATACGAAGAGGATGAAGACATTCCTGAACTCCTTGAATTAGAGCCGTAGGCCTAACAACTGGATGCACAATGGGAAAAGCTGTTTGAACAAAGAGAGCCTCCCACCGAAGATAAGGTTGTGTAAGTTGATCTCGGTAATGAGTCCTCTCCCAGGCCCATCTTCGTTAGCAAGAATCTGACAGACGAAGAGCGAGAATCGCTACTACAGCTCGTCAGAGAATACATCGACGTGTTCGCCCGGAGCTACGAAGATATGCCAGGATTGAACCCAGAGGTTGCACTTCACAAACTCAATATTCAGCCGGATGCAAAGCCGATCAAGCAACAGCAACGACGGTTCTGCCCCGACGTCATGAATGCCATTGAAGCTGAGGTCAATAAACTGATAACCAGTGGCTTCATCCACGAGGAACAACATCCAGACTGGGTCGCCAACATAGTACCAGTCCTCAAGAAGAATGGAAAGATTCGAATCTGCATCGACTTTCGTAATCTGAACTAGGCGTGTCCTAAAGATGAGTTCCCCCTCCCTATCACAGACATCATGATTGACAACACCTGCGGCTTCGAGCGTATGTCATTCATGGATGATTTCTTGGGATACAACCAAATCAAGATGTCTTCCGACGACGAGAAGCACACATCATTCCGAACCCCGATTGGCACAAACTGATACACAGTCATGCCGTTTGGCTTAAAGAATACTAGCGCCACGTATCAAAGAGCCATGAGTGTCATCTTCAGAGACCACTTACGTAAGACAATGGAATGTTATATCGACGATATCGCTGTCAAAAGCCGCTCTAAGGGAGATCATCTACATGATCTGAGGACAGTGATCGACCTGATACGAGCGCACAACTTGAAGATGAATCCCACAAAATCATTCTTGGGCGTATCCAGCAGGAAGTTCTTGGGTTTCATTATTACTTCCCAATGTTTCCACATAGACCCTGAGAAGACGAAAGCAATCCTGGAGATGGGTCCCCCGAGAAATCTTCGTGAACTCCGAGGCCTTCAAGGGAGGCTGGCCTACATCATGAGGTTCATTTCTAACCTCTCCGGGCGATGTCAGCCATTCACCTACCTCATGAAGAAAGGTGTCTCCTTCGTATGGGATGAAGAATGCCAGCACGCCTTTGACAGCATCAAGGAATATCTGACGAACCCTCCGGTTCTGGTGGTTCCGGTTGCTGGAAAACCATTCCTGCTCTATGTGCGAGCTATAGAGCATTCTCTCGGTGCTCTGTTAGCACAAAACAATAATACAGGCCATGAGCAAGCTATATATTACCTCAGCCGAATGATGATGGGGCCGGAACACCGATACACTGCCGTAGAAAAAGAATGCCTTGCTCTGGTGTTCGCCATTCAGAAAATGCGATACTACGTAATGGGACAAACCATCATTGTCATATCAAGGGTTAACCCCCTCCGGGTCCTTATGACTAAGCCAGGCGCACTCAGCTCTCGCCTCGCTACCTGGGCGATATTACTATCCCCCTACCACATGATCTTCGTTCCACAGAAAGCGATTAAAGGTTAAGCTCTGACAGACTTTTTAGCGGCTCATCTAGGTTCGGAGTCAACCAGAATAGACGAAGAGATTCCAGATGAGGTCGCCAATTCAAATATGGCCTCTCATGATACCGTATGGTGAATATTCTTCGATGGTGCTTCCAGAACGGGGCCCAAGGGCAACATCGTCGCTGGAGTCGGAGTGGTGCTGATTTCTCCCTCCGGGCTGGTGATCAATCGGGCTTACTCCCTCACGGAGTCCTGCTCAAACAATGTGGCCGAGTATAATGCTATGGTCATTGGCCTCCGACTTGCAAAAGAACTGGGGGTAGAATACCTCGAAGCATATGGCGATTTACAGCTAATCGTCAATCAGATTCGGGGTTCATACGAGGTTCGCCATGAAGACATGATCCCATATCACCAAATAGCAATCGACATCATCTCGTCCTTGGAAGGGTTCTTCATAGAATATGTTCCTAGGCTCCAGAACATTGAAGCCGATGCCCTACCAGGTCTCGCCGCTTCCTTAGCAGTGTCGAATCATGCTCATCATCTGGTCGACATAATAGGCCGTGAGTTGGTCTGTCCCAAGAATAATATTCAATGTGTTGAGAGTTATTGCACGCTGGCAGTCGACGAATCACCAGACTGGAGACAATCATTCATTGACTTCGTAGTCTACGATATCCTGCCAGAGAATCCGAAGGAAGCCACTTCTATCATAAGACGTTCCCTCAGATTCTTCTACGATACCGAGACGAAAATGTTGTATCGGTGATCATATGATGGATTACTGCTTCGGTGTCTGTCAAGTACAGAAGCCAAAGAAGCTGTGCACGAAGCTCATGACGGCGTCTGCGGGGCCCATCACCCTGGCCCAAAATTATAGGATCGCCTTCGACGAATGGGGTATTATTGGCCCACGATGGTTGCATATGTAATAGACTATGCACAAAAATGCAAAGCCTGTCAAGTCCACACGGATTTCATCCATCAGCCATCCGAGTTTCTACACTCGACGGTGGCATCCTGGCCATTCGAAGCATGGGGAATGGACATCATTGGTCCGATTACTCTACCTTCGTCCAGAGGACATCGCTTCATACTTGCAATCACTGATTACTTCTCTAAATAGGCGAAGGCTATTCCGTTGGCAGAAGTCAAGACTTCAAACGTGATCAGCTTCCTTAAGCATCACGTCATTTATCGCTTTGGACTGCCCCAAAGGATCATCCATGACAACGGTCCGCAGTTCGCAAGCCACGCCTTCTATCGGTTCTACGACAAACACCGGATCCAGAATATTGCTTTAACACCATATAATCCAGCGGCTAATGGTCTGGCTGAAGCATTCAACAAAACAATCATCAAGCTTCTCAAGAAGTTCGTGTCATCAAACAAACGCGACTGGAATGAAAAGCTCGACGAATGCTTATGGGCGTACCGTACTACAGTACGAACGGCCACGGAGAACACACCATTCTCCTTGGTATACGAAAGTGTGGCAGTTCTCCCCTTGGAGACCCAAATCCCCTCACTTTGTGTTGCCCTCACCTACCGATTGACAACAGATGACAATCACCATCGCCGACTACAAGAGTTGGAGGCCTTAGATGAGAAGCGCATGTTAGCTCAACAACGAATTGCCCAAATCCCCGGAGCTTTCAACAAGAAGGTAAAAAATCAGAACGTTTCAAGTGGGCGATCTTGTTCTGGCAGTTCGGAGGCCGATGGTTATGACTCACAAAACTGCCGGTAAATTCTAGCCAAAGTGGGAAGGTCCATTTGTCTTTGAGGCTATCTTCTCCAACGGTGCTTACCGCTTCGTGAAACAAAATGGAGACTTGATCATGTTCTCCATCAATGGCAAGTTCCTGAAGAAGTATTATGTCTGAAACAACATACCACAAATATTCCAGATTGTAGAGTTACGTACCCTCTGGTACCACTGAACTCACATTCTGTCTCCAAATCTTCCAGGTTGTCGAGTTATGTAACCGCAGGTACCGCTGAACTCCCATCCTGGTTAATCTGTATCGTATATTTTGGGTAGTAAGTCACGTATGATCATACCTCTGAACTTTCTTCCTAAAAGAAGCTCCTTTCTCATGATCCACTACCCGCACTTCCAGTGCACAAAAAAGGGAAACAGATCCACAAACTTTCCAAAACAACCACGTCGATGTTACCTCTGAGTTGTTTCACTTCCGCCAAAAATAAATCACCCCCTTACATAGAACTTCCACGTCCTCATTACCTCTGAGTCGTTCTATGTACCCCTTCATGGAGCCCACTCCTGCCACATCCTCATTACCTCTGAGTAGGAAGGCTCCATCGAAGAAACCCTCATGCTTGCCACGTCCTCATTACCTCTGAGTAAGTATGTTGGTTCCCTTTCGACTTATTATCCGTACCAAAAACCGGAGTACGCCAAGGATAATAGGCCCACAAATGTCCACTGTTGACCACAAATATCCCCCGTGGAGTCCACTTCTGCCATGTCCTTATTACCTCTGAGTAGGAAGACCCCGCGGTAAAACCCCCATACTTACCACGTCCTCATTACCTCTGAGTAAGTATGTTAGTTTTCTCTCGTCTTATTATCCATATTCGGAACCGGGGTACGCTAAGGATAATAGGTCCACAAATGTCTTCCAACGACCACGAATGTCCTCTGTTGACCGCCAATGTCCTCTGTTGACCACAAATGTCCGCAGTCGACCACAAATGCTGTACTAGGTTTTCTAGTACATGCCACTCTTTTCTTATCATGTCTTGGGAGCCCAGCTGCTCCCTGGCATTCTTTCAATAATAAGAACTTCTACAACACCCTCATCGCAAAGTTGTTCTAGGTATCCCACTCAAACTTGTTATCCGTACCTAAAACCAAGGTATGCCCAGGATAACAGGTCCACAAATAGTCCTCCAGTGGGACAAAATGCCACAAAACACAACAAGTACAAAAAAAGGAGGATGAGTCGAAACATGCTCATTTATTCAGAATCCAAGGTACTACATTATCTGGGACTATGTCCCTATTACAAGATGAAAAGAGAAAAAAAAGAGCATAAACAAAAGAAGAAAAAAGCCGACTATTGTTCGGCGACACACAATGCCATGATACGGTCTCTCAACAGGGTAGTCGACCACTCAAACCTCTGTTTGGCCCGGCGCTCGGCCTCCTGATTCAGCACCGCCGCATCTTCCAGGTGCGCATGAGCCCGCTAGCCATCTTCAAACTTCTTCAGAGCACGCTCCAGGTTAGCAGAAGCTCGAAAAACCCTTTCGGCGTCTTGAATGATCAACTCTTTATCCACACGGGAAGCTTCAAGCTCAGACTCCAAGAAGGCCAGCTTCTTCTGAAGTTCGAGGATTTGATCCCTTGTATCAGTTAATCCACGGGAGGCAGCCGCTTCCCGAGCTCTGCAAACCTCGCTCTGGCGGCTCAGCTGGTCGTACAAGAGAGATAGGTCACCAAGGTCCTTTATTATGACCGGCTTAGAAGTATCTCGTGCAAGCCTTATCTTCTCCAAGGCACTGGTGAGGAAGCCCCGCTCCTGATCTATTACTGCAGACAAATCAGCTTGTCGCAGCATTCAAAATTGGGCTACAAGCTGATCGGCCTCTAACAACTTAGGCCCCAGAAGTACAGCTATCCCCTCTCCACTAGGAAGGGTTTTAAGAATCTCAATTTGCCCATGAGCGCATTGTCGGGCCAGGGCAATGGGAGTCCCCCGCTCTACAGCAGCATCGACTCCTCTTTTAAAATCACGATAGAAGCTGTCAACTACATCCTGTGATATCTCATCCAAAACTTTCGTAGAGGATGGCGTCAAAGGAAGTGTGGTTGGCAGTGTCAAAGAAGACGTAAGAAAACTTGCTACCCCTGCCACAAGAGAGATAAATTCTGAGCAAAAGGACGCTTGAACAGCGGCCAATTCTTCCTCCACGGCCCGAAGAACTTGGACACTTGGTAAGGCTGAGAGGTCAACCCCCAAAGTCATACAAGCAGAGGAGGATGAAGGGACCATTGCTCCCTGTCCAGGCTGTGCCACCATCTGATCTCCCGAACTCGATCCGACGGGAGGCCTCTCGAGATAATTTGGGAGAGAAGGAGGCACGCTCCCTTCTACCAGATCTCCGCTAGCAGAGCCTTTCCTGACAATATCCGTAATGGGCAGCGAAGTGGCAGGACCTGTATGTCCAGAGCAACTATCAATCATCTTAACCCGAAGGATAGGATGATAGAGCTAATAAACCTCCTCACTAGTCAAGATCTGACTTAGCTTACCACGGGAGGGTTGCGGAAGTTGAGGCTCGATCTCAGTAATCGTGCCCTCCTCACCGGCAACATCCGAGACGAATGCCACGGGTTCCTCCGCTCCAGTAGTCCCAGAGGTAGACGCAGTGGGGTCCACATCACCCGGTTGGATTCTATCACCCTCGAAGATTGGCTCGGAAGGGCCCACATCAGCCTGAATAGAGACCTCCGCGACCGGAGGAACTTTAGCCGTCGCCGGAAGGGCCCCGGCAGCAACGATCTCGATATACATTTCACTAAACAGAGTGGCTATGACCGGATCAGCTTTAGGAACATCAGCTGGTTCTAAAAAATCCATTTCTTCTGAAGCCTACAGAGAGAAGAAAATGATTAATCAACAGTTCAGGGAAAAGAAGGACCAAAGAAAAGGATGGCTGTAGTTCAATTCACCTCCGAAGCAGCATCATCACCTTCACCTTTCTCTGTAATAAACAGCACATGGCGTCTTACCGTAGCCTGCTTCGTAGAGTAGGTTCTGCCACCATCAGTCGACACGTGCCTGCTCCACTTGCGCGAAGGACTAGATGCGACGGGCGGCTAATTTGCCACCATCTCATCAAGCACATCAGGCGGCTGATCCGCCACCACTTCATCGGACATAATAGGCGGCTGATCCACCGCCACCTCGTCTAAAGGAGGGAGAGAGTCATCGGCACCCTGTTCGCCATCCTCTTCATCCGCAGTGGTGGACTCCGAGTACAGCACAGGAACTGTGTTCGCCCTCTGCTTCCTCGTCTTCAACCCCTGGGGCTTCTCCGCCAAGCCGGTACCAACAATAAAAGTGGTACGAGGGTCAAAGTTAACAGGAAACCTGCTCAAAGTGACGTAGTAGAGAGCTGCTAAATACAAAATCTCCCCTTGCGTCTCAGCATCAGGGACCGAGAAACTAGCACGAGTATGAGCAATGTCATAGTAGTGCCAGGCCCTGATGCCATCCAGAACACTGCCTTCAAAACCCAGGCAAGAGCTGGGACTCTCTAGGAACAGCTGGCTGTACCCAAACTGGCGGGAGAACCGGCTGGGCAAGTAAGGTTCCAGGTAGACGGTATTGCGGTTGCGATATACTAAGTACGAGAGACGAATATTATGCAACCAAAGAAGCATCCTCTCGGGTAAGAGGAGAGGAGGCCCGGTACCGTCAACGTGTACACTCCTCAGCAGAAAAGTGGGGAACAGACACGAATAAGTTATATCCATCCACCCTCGCCAGCGCCCTCCGACATGAGGGCATAGTGTTATACTCCCAGGATATTTGGCGGTACTGGAAGATAAAAGCATCATCGTCAGTTACACCATCTTCTGGGCCAGGTCTCATCAAAGACCGGCAGTACATTAATAGCCAACCCATCAAATAATGGTAGGACAGCTCGATTCGTTCAAAGTTCATCGCCGTGTCACGGACAATAACCTTGGACGAAAAAGTACTTAGGCCACGGTGTATACTGTATACCATGGCCGGAAGAAGAGCCAGTCTGATCCCGAAGGCCAGCTTCACGGCAGGAATGATAAAATTTCGACTGATCCTCTCAATGGAACCAACTCCTCCTGAGACTACTTAATTTCGTAGCCATACCATCAGGAACCCCGCCAGGATTGCCTTCTCCGACAGCGGCTGGGTATCCTGATAAAAATAACCGAAGGAATCAGTTTGACTTCCGAACGTGTCGTTCAAGGCCCTCGATTTCTTGGCAGTTGACACCAGATCCCGTACTCGCTCTAGGGTCAGAGGATTCCGGGAAGTAACCCGGCCTGAGGCACCTTGCTGAAAAAGGTGGGAGAGCCAAGACCTAGTATACGGAAGGTTCCCTTTCGAGCTACCATCCTTCTTGGTTGTCTGCTGACAATAACTGTGGTGACACAGTAACTCCTAGTAGACAGCAACGAAACCCGGATATCGTTGCTCCACATCTTCGAACTATTCGTTCGTTGGAGTATATACTTCAAATACTTCATTACCCCAGGGCAACCTAGAAACTGCGTGTATCTCATAAAGAGCAAGACCAATCTCCCCTCCAGGCGTGAAGAAGGTCCCCGTCCGCATGTTGTACATCTCCAAGAGAGCCATGAACAACTCCTTGTTGATGGGCAGTCCGTGACATGTACCTCGTATGGCGTGGTAGAGACCAACCTCACGCAGGAAAGTTCCATATTCTCGCAAAATCCACCCGATCAAATTGGCCCACGAAGGGATGGGGTGTATCCAGTTCAAAAGTGAGAGCCGGCCAACGGGATAAGACCCTTTCCGAGCAAGTTGATTTAGGAAGGTGTCGGCTTAAGAGAATGATAAATTGGGACCTTGTGCATTTAAGAAGGTACCCGGGGCCAGCCCCATCACGTAGCAGCTGACCGGTTCCCTGTCCGTGCACGCTGATCCAATGTGCTTATTGTAGTGGATGTTACCCACAATCATCCCCGACCGGCTTGGGGGTCAAGGATTCCGGCCTCTTCCTGTCCATCGGCAACATATTGAACCATGCCAATGTTTAATGACGCTCCATCTGGGGGATGTGGATCGCCCTTCCAACAGAAATAAAATTCTAATTCTCAGATATATCTAATACCTGAGAGTTTTTCATAGTCAGGGCGTCCCCGAAGAAGAACGCCGGCTTCAGGTACTTCCTATCCAATCGCCCTGAGTTCAGCATAGCACAGAGAAAGTGAAAGGGCTTGTTCTTGATAAGATTCAGCCTCTCCTCGGGCTCGTTCTGGGGCAATTGTTCTACCACCTGCTGGACTATATGGTCAAACCGAACTCCTATAGAAAATTGGGCCTGACCCACCAGGGGTTCTCCTGCAGCATTGACTGGCAGATTTACTGAAAAGAGACAAAAGAAACAAAGTCAGGAGACGGCCAGAAAACATTTAAAGTTCATGCGGCCCATACAACATATGCGGCTTCATCGTACTGAACTTTAGGCAGTCCAATAAAGACGAAGAACGTATTGAATGCTGAAGGAAAGAAGGCTTGTGCATAAAAATATGTAACAGAGCCATTGTGTTAGGGTTTGAAGTGTTCGATCTTTCATATAGTCCTTACCCTTGATGGCAGGGTGGACGTCAGGATGGACTGGGGGCGATACAGTCGGCGATGAGGCCGCCGCCTTCTTGTCTTTCGCTACAGCGGAGGCCTTGGGAGCTTTAGAAGCTTTGGAAGCTTTGGGGGCCATCGTCGATTGATGATCGAAGAAGGAAAACAAAGACAGTAGCTTAGGACAAGAAAAGAGGAAGACAAAAGAAAGCAAAAAAGCTTCTCTGTCCTAAAAGCACCCCTATTTATAGGCAGACATAGGGGGGCACGTGGAACGATAACCGCTTCGGGTCGTGTGCTGCAGGCAAAATCGACTCCTCAGATTTTGCCCCCTCTCATAAAGGAGATTCACCCAGGGCATAAAATCCAAATATTTAATGAACCAACTCTTAGGATTCCCCTAAAAGACGGCTCCAAATTATAATGAATCAAGAGCAATTAATGCCGCCAACGTGGCAGAGAGGACAGTATGCGGCCAGAAGCGATCCATGTGGCTAGGGAGCCTATGCGGCCAGACAGGTCATGCGGCCAAGAAGTCTATACGGCCAGAATATCCCATGCGGCCAGCGGAGCTCATATAGCCATGCTTCTTATTCAAAGTATTTCAATTTTTCAAATTGAAAACTTTGAAGGGGGACTTGTAGAAGCATAAAAAAGAACAAAAAAAGCCCATGCGGCTCAAATCAGAAGAAGTCCATGCAGCTTAAAACAGAAGGAGCCTCATACGGCTCAGGAATCTATCGGAGTCTCATACGGCTCAGAAACTCTCCAATAGCCTCATGCGGCTCAGGAAAGAATCACGTGGCCCTATGCTGCTTGCTTTTTACAACTGGCCATAAAGTGACTGCTCCCATTAAATGCTCTGACATAAAGTGATAACTCTGATATTAAAGCTGAAATGATGAACTCTGACACGACGGCGTGATCTTCGGGAAACGGAGAAAATCTCCTATACAGCTGGCACGATCCACCAACTTCAAAGCTCTCTATGCAGCTGCCACCCCCCCTTATGCGGCTCAGATCGGGAAGACTATCGTCATGCGGCTCAAATCCTAAGGAGCCACCCCATGCGACCGCTATCCTCATGCGGCCCAGATCATGGGGATTATCTCCATGCGGCTCAAATGCTGAGAAGCCATACCCATGCAGTCTTATGCGACTAAATTGGAAACCACCCTTATGTGGCTCAGATTTTAGAGGCTATATCTATGCGGCTGCCATACTCACGCGATTCAAAACCTAAGAAGCTACCCTCATACGGCTATGGCTCGCGGTTATGACACATGGCAGAAGATTAGTTTCCCCGTAATAATGATTAGATACGTGACATTGAATCAATCAAGATTTATCAACAGATCCTAATAACAAGATTTGTTACAATCATCATAATGACCCCAAATCAAATCATATCAGACAAATCGGACACGTTGCAGGAGATCCGAGTCTATCAAAATTTATGGCAATCAACATTAATTGGCCATAAGATTTGGTACAATCCACATTAATTGCCCAGATTCATTATAATCAAAATCAATGGTTCAGATGATTGGCCGCCGACTTTTTAAAGGGGAATCATTGTAAACCCTAATGATCACACCCCAACTCCTATAAATAGCAAGGTGCCATTCCCTTGCAAAGGCCGGGACACCTGGAGAGACCTGAAGACTTAGAGACCCCCGACGGGATACACAGAGAGACAAAAGGCACGCGCAGAAGAGTCTCCCCACACATTTTGAGATCATTTCTTCATCAGAGTCAAGGCTACATCCGATCGTCCAAGGAGTAAGGCAGAGCTGTCGTCGCTTTCCCGAGCCTCTTCCATCACCCCCTAGAATCAAAAATAAACAATTGTACTTAGATTGCTGTACCTAGGTTTTTGTCCCTAGGCTTTCTTTGTACGAGCGAGTTTGTATTGTGAGTCTAAGTTCAGTCCTCCTATATAATTGTTCTGCACTTCTACAATCAATGGCAAACATACACATGCAAATGTATGAATGTCCAAAAATATAAATAAAATTATTGAGAAGGAGGAGATGGATCGTCTCGTGCTCTCTCCACCACATCTGCTCTGCGTATATAATCCTCCACCATATGTGGCGGCACTTGGGACAAGACGTGGTCTGGAAGCGAGCGTAGCTGCTCTGATGACATCATGTCAAGGAGCGCCATGATAGTAGAATCCGGACCCAGGCGGGCCTCAAAAGAGCGGTCAAAAGAAAACCGTCCAGAAGAAGAAGGACCATGTCGATCCGAAACACCGGCAGCAGCAGTAGACGTAGCGGCAGCAGACGGACCAGGAGCAGACGGATCTGGAGCAGAAGAAGGATGCGGATAGTGCCCCAGAACTATCGACCGCAAATCCGACACCGCCGTGGCGAGAGTCGCAAGCTATGTCCTCACATCGTCTGTGGGGGGCACGGGATGAGGCAGAGGCAGTGGATACCTCAGAGTCGACGTCTGCAAAAAATTTGCCATGGAACCTAAGCCGTACAGGTGCCTTTTTCTAAAACCGCCGACGGATTCTATGAACACGTCGTCGTAGCGAACGGCCATAGAAGAGGGCGTCTGGGTAGGCATCGTTTCGCCGACATCCTCGGTAGGGGGCTCAATCCGACGGAGTGCCTCACGATACACAACCTATTCAATGAATGTGTTTATACTATAAGTTTTCCTAAGTTATAATCTAAATCCTTTGTTTTCCTAAGTTATAGTTTTAATCCTAAGTTTACCTAATTAAGTTATAGTTATAATCATATGTTTTCCTAAGTTATAGTTATAATCATAAACGTAAGTACTTACATCAGTCTCCTGGGCCCTCGCGTTGACGAAGCTCCCGTCCTTCCACCTCTTGTATGTATGCACGAATACGTTGTGAGCGGTGACCGCCTCCGCCTCTCTCCCTCCTTCACTGCCTGTTGGACCTGCATACGTAGAATTTAATTAACTTCATATATTAATAGTATCGAATTAAATAGTGGAATAAATTTGCGGTATCTCACCAAATCTTTACGCGTCCGTACGTGGTGCCTTGATCCTCGCGTATGCAGACCCGCGGCCTGTCTATTCGCCTTGGCTTTCTCTAATTTTTCCTTGTACCGAGGAGTATTCATCTTCTCCAACATCTCCTTATAGTACTCCGCCCGGATCCAGTCCTTCTTCGTATGTGCCGTACGAAGGTCATACACCGCATCCCTTATCTTCTTCCCGACGGCGGCTTTGTAGGTCCTGCGGATCGCCTCCTCGCGATGGAGGGGCCACCAGAACGTCCCCTGACACACAAATTCAAATATCATGTAATTAAAAAATTAATGAAATTAAAGAATAATTAATAATTAACCCTAAGATATATACCATCATCTCGTCGAGCCAGACGTACCGCCTGTCCTGAGGCACCTCAGAAAAATTGAGGTAGGGGCCATGGTAGTTTTCTCGGATAATGTACCCTAGACTCCGGGCAACATCCCACGGGAAAAATCTATAAAAAAGCAACGACTAGATTATTGACTTGAATAAATAAAACAAATTTAATAAATTAACTTAAATTTACTTACGATTCACCCGCGGGCCATATCTCTCGTCGAAACTCGCCCGTCGGCCTCTCTGGTGGCGTCGGAGGATCCGAGGGTCCGCGCATGTACTCTCCATTAACAGGATGAAACTGAATCCTGGGGTACTCCGGGGCCCACCGTGCAGTAACTGCTAGGTTCGCTGCTGCATCTGATGCATCCGCTAATGCATCCGGTGGCAGAACGGATCCGCTAGCGGATGGAGGAACGGATCCGCTAACGGATAGAGCCGTAGGTGTCACGCCCCGATTCGGGGAATCGCTCGCTTTGCTTCGATTCACGCCGAATCGATCGTCCTTGCTAAGGCGTGATGCCGTACAAGTCTGGAGTTGCCCTTGTACAAGGCTAGAACATGCACATTCATATCATTTAAAACATTTGAAAATTTAGCCACAGTTGCGGAAACATTGGAAACACAATATAGGAAGAAGAAATACTCATTTTATTCATAATTGTAGTCAGAATACAACTTTTCTCGATAATATTTGAAATGCCATTTCGGCTACATTGATTCATGAAAAGAAGTACAACTGATAGGCTGCCATGAAATAATTTCCCGTTCCATACATCATGCCCCTTTAGTACTTTGAATATAAGCAGCTATCTTTGAAATCTCCGCAATACTTTGTGCGTCTTTAGGGAAAAACAACTTGAAAGGAAACAGCAGTTCAGAAAGCTTTAGTTACGAGGTGCGCCTGAGCCTTCTCCAGTACCTGTGGAGGAGGGGTCAGCACATTATAACAATGCGCTGGTGAGCCCCGTTGGCCCACTCAGCTAAACCAACATTTTATTAATGACAAGCATTTTAAAGATATGAACTTATAAGGGACATGAAGCATTATGAGTAAATCACGATAAATGTAACATGGAATAAACCATGCTTACTTTACCATTGGCCGAATCCAGCTTTCCTGCATAAGATACAGGATAACAATAATATACTTACCGCCCCTGCATAAGACATTGTTTAGCATACATCCTTACAACATGACCACTGGTGGTTGTGCACCATGTCGACGTGCCATATAGGACTTCGTATTGGTATGCGGTTGACCATTCACCAGGTTGCGAGCCCGAATGAAGGTTCCGATACCGTGCTACCAAAGCACTAATTCCTCCTAGGCCGACTCGATCCCACCGCCGCAGGTACCGTTCGAGGAAATCCTTGTATACAAGTACGTCTATGGTCATGCGAATGTGTGTCCGACTCGATAAACATTGTGTGCATAGAATATTAAGTACTAAGCAACATGTTTATTCCCAACATTTCATATCTCATCATCATAGGCATCAATCATTTCAATTCAATGTTCCAGCGACAAGCAATCTCAATGATGTTCACAGTGTAATCAATTCTTTTAATGTTCAAGGGACTAGCTTTCATTTCAATGTTCTATGGGCTAGCATTCAATTCAATGTTCTATGGACTAGCATTCATTTCAATGTTCTATGGGCTAGCATTCAATTCAATGTTCTATGGACTAGCATTCATTTCAATGTTCAATGTTAAATCTCTAGCTTCTTAGTGGTATTGACTTGTGGCATTTAGCAACTTGATATCGATCAACGGATGTTGCAAGACAATATTTAGTTGGCATGAAGGAATAGCGAGAGGGACAATACCACCACAGAGATCCACACTCACCAAATTAGAGAATCGCCGAGAGAGAGAGGAACACTTGCACGCTTAGCCTTCCGTCACGCGTCAGTCTGCATTGGCACCAAAAGTTTGGTTAATAATCCATCTCGTTGTGTTCTCTTCTCTCAGAATTCTCAAGAATGAATGCTATGCAAATCGATGAAAACGGGCAAGAATCAAATCATCGAAAATCATTCAGAAAAGCATCCATCAAAACCAAGCAGCAAAACCAGCAGCAAAACATCCAGAGAAAACTCTTGGACGCATTTCAAGAGAAACCAATCCATTAGTTGGAAAGGTTCTTATGCACTTGTCCGTGATCGATTCGGTGCCGACGGTAAGTTTCCCCAATACTCGGTTCCGACCGAGTTAGCCAAGCCACAAGCCTTACATAGTGAACCGCTAGGAGCGGGACACTACATAATATACCACTAAGAAAAAGTTTCGTCCTCGAAACTTAAAGCAAAAGTCCTACCTCAAAATTATCAAACAGTGATGGGTATTTCACCCGCATCTCTTCCTCTAATTCCCATGTCGACTCCTCTACAGCATGGTTCCGCCACAGCACGTTGACCAGGGATACTGTCCGATTCCGCAAAACTTTCTCTTTCCTGCCCAAAATATGGACAGGCTCTTCAGTGTAGGATAGATCAGCGCTCAGCTGTAGCTGATCGAAATTCACTACATGGCTTGGATTATGCACATACTTCCGCAGTTGAGATACATGGAAGACATCGTGCACATCAGCCAAGGCCGGGGGTAGTGCAAGTCGATAAGCCACAGAGGCTACCTTTTCTAAAATCTCGAATGGTCCGACGAATCTCGGGCTTAGCTTTCCTTTCATCCCAAACCGCATCACACCTCGCATGGGTGTGACCTTCAAGAAGACATGATCGCCTGCTGTGAATTCCAAAGGTCGTCGATGTACGTCCGCATAACTCTTCTGTCGACTTTGAGCAACTCTAAGTCTTTCTCGAATTAAGCGAACTTTCTCGACGGCCTGTTCCACAAGTTCTGGTCCGAGCACTTGCCGTTCACCGGCTTCATCCCAGCATATCGGTGATCGACATTTCCGTCCATATAAGGCTTCGTACGGGGCCATTTGAATACTTGCCTGATAACTGTTGTTATAGGCAAATTCTGCTAATGCGAGATGTGTGTCCCAATTTGTCTTCGAATCGAGCACGCACAATCTCAACATGTCTTCAAGAATCTGGTTAACTCTCTCTGTCTGACCATCAGTCTGCGGATGGTAAGCTGTACCGAAGTTCAACTTTGTGCCCATAGCCGAGTGCAGACTTATCCAAAATCGCGACAAGAATCTTCCGTCTCTATCCGATACTATAGAAGCTGGTACCCCATGTAATCGAACAATTTCATTTATGTAAATCTGAGCCAACCGTTCTACTCCCCATGTAACTTTTATTGGAATGAAATGTGCCGACTTGGTTAATCTATCCACGATAACCCAAATCGCATCATTTCCCTTCTGAGTTCTTGGCAAGCCGACGATAAAATCCATACAGATATTATCCCACTTCCACAGTGGAATAGCCAAATTTTGTAGTTCTCCGCCTGGCCGTTGATGCTCGGCCTTTACACGCTGACAATCCATGCATTGTGACACAAAAAGAGCCACATCCTTCTTCATGCCATGCCACCAAAATGTGGTGCGCAAATCTTTATACATTTTCGTGCTTCCCGGATGCAAGGAGTACTTCGCGAAATGAGCCTCGGTCAGTATTTCCTTCCTGATATCCTCATCCTTAGGGACGCACAATCTTCCCTTGACACGAATAGTGTCATCTTCAACGGTAAAGTCTGACGCCTTTCCTACTAGAATCAACTCGCGTATCTTCTGCAGGAACGGGTCATCCTTCTGAGCAATCTTAATCCTTCCCTGGAGACTCGGCTCAAGTTGTAACTGAGCCAACTGCACATTCTGCGGACGAATCCTGAACTCGATGCCCATTTCTTCAAGATCTCGTAGTACCTCTTTTGCTATTGTTAGGGATCCTACAAATTTCCGACTCAAGGCATCAGCTACCACATTTCCTTTACCCGGCGTGTAGGAGATCGTCAAGTCATAATCCTTGATCAATTCTAACCAACGCCGCTGCCTCAGATTCAATTCCTTTTGTGTGAATATATATTTCAGGCTTTTGTGGTCCGTGAAGATCTCGCAGGACACACCATAGAGATAGTGTCGCCACAATTTCAACGCGAACACAATCGCCGCCAGTTCCAAATCATGTGTTGGGTAATTCTTCTCATGCTGCTTGAGCTGTCGCGATGCATAAGATATTGTCTTCCCACGTTGCATGAGAACACATCCCAAACCAAGTCCCGACGCGTCACTGTAGATCTGAAATCCTTCGGAGCCTTCCGGAAGTGCTAAAATTGGGGCCGTGACGAGCCGCTGCTTGAGTTCTTGGAAACTACTCTCACAGTCGTCCGTCCACTTAAATACTACCCCCTTCTGAGTCAGGCGAGTCAAAGGCGAGGCGATTCTCGAGAAGTCTTTCACAAATCTACGGTAGTACCCGGCTAAACCAAGGAAACTCCGTATTTCACTAGCTGATGCAGGCTGCTTCCAGTCCACAACTGCCTCAATCTTCTTTGGGTCGACGGCAACACCTTCTGCCGAAACAACATGTCCTAGGAACGACACGCTGTTCATCCAAAACTCGCACTTACTCAGCTTTGCATAGAGCTGGTTGTCCCGCAGCGTCTGAAGTACTTCCCTCAAGTGTTCGACATGAGTCTCCCTGTCTTTTGAGTAGATTAAGATGTCATCGATGAATACGACAACGAACTTATCTAAGAACGGTCGAAACACTCTATTCATTAAATCCATAAAGGCTGCTGGAGCATTAGTCAAGCCGAATGGCATGACCAAAAACTCATAGTGTCCGTATCTCGTACGGAATGCTGACTTAGGAACATCTTCGGGTCTGATCTTCAACTGATGGTATCCTGAACGAAGATCGATTTTTGAAAACACGGTCGCCCCTTGTAGCTGATCGAATAGATCATCTATTCTTGGCAGGGGATACTTGTTACGGATGGTTGCTTTATTCAATTCTCTGTAATCGATGCACAGCCGCATCGTCCCATCTTTCTTTTTCACAAATAGCACTGGAGCTCCCCATGGAGATACACTTGGGCGAATGTATCCCCGGTCTAGTAGTTCTTGTAGCTGCACCTTTAGTTCCTTTAATTCTGCCGGTGCCATCCTGTATGGCGCCTTAGATATCGGACGAGTATTCGGAAATGTATCAATTGTGAATTCAATTTCTCTATCCGGCGGTATTCCAGGTATTTCGTCCGGAAACACATCGGGGAACTCTGCCACAATTTCAGTCTGATTCGAGCCTACACTCTTCATTCGAGTGTCTTGGACAGAAGCGAGAAAGCCTTCACACCCTGAGTACAGCATGTGCCTTGCTGTAACTGCCGATATGACCATGGGTCCTTGGAACGTCGAGCCGCACGAGTAGGAGAATTCCGTTTCACCAGGTAGGCGAAACACAACTCTCTTATCCGCACAGTCGATTGTTGCATGACAGGCGCTGAGCCAGTCCATTCCCAATATGATATCGTACTCTTTGATGTCGAGTACAATTGCGTCCAAAGATAAAGTTTTGCCTCCAATCTTGATGTAGCCGTCCCTGCAAATTAGAGTTGCAGGCATATCTACTCCCGAAGGAGTGCTAACACATAAAGCGGTCTTTAGTTGAGTCATACAAAATTTATTCTCCGTTGCAAAATCAGAAGAGATAAAGCAATGAGTAGCACCAGAATCAAAAAGTACTCTTGCAGGTATGCCTTTGTACAGCAACATACCTGTTATAACATTCTCTGAGGTCTGGACCTCTGCCTGAGTCAAGGCATAAACCCTTGCTTGCCCACCTTGTTGTTGATTCGGTGCATTCCCAGTTGGAGCTGGCAAGGCTGGTGGCGCTTGACCACGATTGTTGTTGTTATGTTGGCCTCGGTTCTGATTATTGTTATGCCCACGATACTGATTGTTGTTATTTCCACGAGGATACTGATTGTCTCCTCTGCCTCTACAGTCAACTGCCTTGTGACCAATTCCGCCACATTTGAAACACCCAGAACGACAGTCCTCAGTCTTGTGCCCCCATCTGTTGCATTTATTGCAACGTGGCAACTGCTGCTGAGGTCCCTTGTTGTCACCAGTATTATGACGCTTAGGTGCGTCATTCCTTCCCGCCGACCAAGGTCGCTTCTGGTTATTGCCTTGGTAGTTCTGTGTCGTCCCACGACTAGCTGATCGATGAAATCTTTCCATCTCGAGAGCTGTTTCGTACGCCTCTCTGTATGACGTACACTTTCGAGTTAGAACATCCCGCTCTAGGCCCTCATTCAGGCCTTGCACAAATCTTTTTCGCTTGGCATCGTCATTCGGTACCATGTACCCAGCAAATGCGACTCTCTTCAAAAACTCTGTCTCGTAGTCATGCACTGACATACTGCCTTGTCGAAGTGCAATGAACTCATTTTCTTTTTGTTGTCGGACAGCGGGTGGAATGAATTGAGTAATGAAAGCCTGTTTGAAGGCCTCCCAAGACATCTTTATATCCTGATTATTTCCGCAAAGTGCCTGTCTCTGCGAAATCCACCATTCCTGGG
This sequence comes from Iris pallida, assembly GCA_029216955.1. Classification (NCBI taxonomy): domain Eukaryota; kingdom Viridiplantae; phylum Streptophyta; class Magnoliopsida; order Asparagales; family Iridaceae; genus Iris; species Iris pallida. Next base: position 4,471,934 of record JANAVB010019997.1, read on the forward strand.
CCTTGAGGCGAAGTTGTACAGCAGCACACTCCACTCTCTTACTGCCCTGAATCTCTAACATCCGGAAATAGCCCTCCAGTGTGTTCAAGAAGCCCATCACCTCATCTGGCTCCTCTTTTCCATTAAAATCAGGCGGGTCGCAACTCTTAAATTCAGAGAACTTGAAGCTCGATCTCTTCCGTGTCGGCGTCTCAGATTTCTCTGCCGGCACTTCCACGGTCTCGGTTACTGTGGCCTTTGCAGAAACATTAGAATCGGCCGTCAGCTTGGTGACAATCTGAGTTAGACTGTCTACTTGTTTTTGTTGAGTATCCAGCTGCTCCTGAAACTGATACTGGAGCTGCTCCTGAAGCGCGCGATGTTGAGCTTCGCTCTGCTTCCTCTGAGCCTCCATCTGCTTAATCAGTTTCTCAATCGGGTCCGACGATGAAGTCGTCTTTGAGCTATCACCCTTAGTCATTCTACAACAAAGAAATAATTCCATTAGCACTCATAAAATATTAATGGGCTTATTGTATGGAACATTATTTCATGCCAGCGCTATCGACACCATCAATCGAGAAAATTTGCATCAAGACTTCCTTTTTGAAAATATGTTTGAATCCGAGGATTCTAAACCTGGCTCTGATACCAACTTGTCACGCCCCGATTCGGGGAATCGCTCGCTTTGCTTCGATTCACGCCGAATCGATCGTCCTTGCTAAGGCGTGATGCCGTACAAGTCTGGAGTTGCCCTTGTACAAGGCTAGAACATGCACATTCATATCATTTAAAACATTTGAAAATTTAGCCACAGTTGCGGAAACATTGGAAACACAATATAGGAAGAAGAAATACTCATTTTATTCATAATTGTAGTCAGAATACAACTTTTCTCGATAATATTTGAAATGCCATTTCGGCTACATTGATTCATGAAAAGAAGTACAACTGATAGGCTGCCATGAAATAATTTCCCGTTCCATACATCATGCCCCTTTAGTACTTTGAATATAAGCAGCTATCTTTGAAATCTCCGCAATACTTTGTGCGTCTTTAGGGAAAAACAACTTGAAAGGAAACAGCAGTTCAGAAAGCTTTAGTTACGAGGTGCGCCTGAGCCTTCTCCAGTACCTGTGGAGGAGGGGTCAGCACATTATAACAATGCGCTGGTGAGCCCCGTTGGCCCACTCAGCTAAACCAACATTTTATTAATGACAAGCATTTTAAAGATATGAACTTATAAGGGACATGAAGCATTATGAGTAAATCACGATAAATGTAACATGGAATAAACCATGCTTACTTTACCATTGGCCGAATCCAGCTTTCCTGCATAAGATACAGGATAACAATAATATACTTACCGCCCCTGCATAAGACATTGTTTAGCATACATCCTTACAACATGACCACTGGTGGTTGTGCACCATGTCGACGTGCCATATAGGACTTCGTATTGGTATGCGGTTGACCATTCACCAGGTTGCGAGCCCGAATGAAGGTTCCGATACCGTGCTACCAAAGCACTAATTCCTCCTAGGCCGACTCGATCCCACCACCGCAGGTACCGTTCGAGGAAATCCTTGTATACAAGTACGTCTATGGTCATGCGAATGTGTGTCCGACTCGATAAACATTGTGTGCATAGAATATTAAGTACTAAGCAACATGTTTATTCCCAACATTTCATATCTCATCATCATAGGCATCAATCATTTCAATTCAATGTTCCAGCGACAAGCAATCTCAATGATGTTCACAGTGTAATCAATTCTTTTAATGTTCAAGGGACTAGCTTTCATTTCAATGTTCTATGGGCTAGCATTCAATTCAATGTTCTATGGACTAGCATTCATTTCAATGTTCTATGGGCTAGCATTCAATTCAATGTTCTATGGACTAGCATTCATTTCAATGTTCAATGTTAAATCTCTAGCTTCTTAGTGGTATTGACTTGTGGCATTTAGCAACTTGATATCGATCAACGGATGTTGCAAGACAATATTTAGTTGGCATGAAGGAATAGCGAGAGGGACAATACCACCACAGAGATCCACACTCACCAAATTAGAGAATCGCCGAGAGAGAGAGGAACACTTGCACGCTTAGCCTTCCGTCACGCGTCAGTCTGCATTGGCACCAAAAGTTTGGTTAATAATCCATCTCGTTGTGTTCTCTTCTCTCAGAATTCTCAAGAATGAATGCTATACAAATCGATGAAAACGGGCAAGAATCAAATCATCGAAAATCATTCAGAAAAGTATCCATCAAAACCAAGCAGCAAAACCAGCAGCAAAACATCCAGAGAAAACTCTTGGACGCATTTCAAGAGAAACCAATCCATTAGTTGGAAAGGTTCTTATGCACTTGTCCGTGATCGATTCGGTGCCGACGGTAAGTTTCCCCAATACTCGGTTCCGACCGAGTTAGCCAAGCCACAAGCCTTACATAGTGAACCGCTAGGAGCGGGACACTACAGTAGGCCTCGACGAAGATTGACAGCGGGAAAAATGTGTGCCCGGGCTCTCCAGGTCAGGATCGGAGGTCACATTCGGGAAAGACGTCTGGCAACCACGACCGCTACCACCACGCCCACGCCCACGACCACTACCACCACGACGACGACCACGGCCAGCACCACCACCACGAGTGCTCGCAACCATGCCCTGTATATAGAAAACATAAACATAATTAATAATATAAAAGTATAAATGAATATAAAACTAAACTAAAATATATATACCAGCAGTAGGGCAACGAGTGCCGGCCAGAGGAGTAGGACTAGGAGTGCCATCTGCAAAAAGAAAATCATACAATAAGTAGATGATCGAACGACAAAAACATGAACTGAAAGAAGAACACAAAAGTTTAATTTAAACTGAATCGTCCTCGTCAGCGGCCTCGGCCTCGACAAAAACATGAACTGAAATATACCGATATATAATCATCGTTATCGTCCTCGTCCTCATCCTCGTCTTCATTCTCATCATCATCCTCATCCTCATCGTCGACTTCATCTGTATCCTCATCCTCATCAAGTTCTTCTTCTTCTTCTTCTTCTTCTTCTTTTTCTTCTTCTTCTTTAGTCTCAATACTTGGGACAAGATGCCTCTTTCTCCCTGGTTGACATCTAAGTCTTGTATATCAACCTCTTCCTCCCCTCTATTTTCTTCAGAGGTATATCAACATCTAATTCAACATCCATGGTATCCGACTGTTGTCCCAAGTATTGGGGCTTTTCGATCTCGTCCTCTTGGTATGCTGGGTCTCCAACGTTGAATGTATTTCTAGATTTAATCTTGCATACTACCCGCCAGACAAATCAATCTCTACGACGCCTTGGGTAGCTTGTATAGTAGACTTGAACAGCCTGACTTGCTATCGCAAACGTGTCGGACCCTCTATACCTCCTGCGATGATTTATATCGACGAATCCAAATTGTTTATCGATTCTCCAAGCGATAATTGGTGTCGTATCGAACCACTCACATTTGAATATCACAATATGCATATCATATGGGGTACTATATTATAAATCTAAATATCCCGAAGCACTCCATAATAGTCAAAGTCCGGCTGATCGTCATAGATGGTGCCTCTTATGCAAACAACAGAATCCTTAGTACTGAAGTTGTCATTGACAAATTCGGGATTTATAGCATGCTGAGTTGCCCTAAACTTGAAGCCATTAACGACATAGCCTGGCCAAGTCTTCGCATGCTTCTTCGGTCCCAATGCCAAATAACGAATGCTCTTATTTGTGAGTCTTGTTTCAGGCAATAAAACCTGTAAACAAATAATAATAATTTAAATATTTTACTTGCATATATTTTAATGGTAGCCGCATAACATATTATCTCAGTTACTTACGTATTTTTGAAACCAGGTCGGAAAGGTACAATCAACCTCCCTTTGAAGTCCCTCATCGGTAATATCGGGTGTCCTTATTTTGACTTCATCTCTAAATACGCTGTTAGAGAGAATAAAAATAAGTGTAGTCACTTACTTCACCAAATTAGAGATTATAACGAGGTGTACTCACTTACTTCTCCAAATCTCTCACTTCTTGTATGTCATAATTTAACAATACATATCGGTGCGCGGCATCATACTCATCGTCAGACAACCACCGATTCTTACTAGCCCCAATAGGCTTGCCCCTTAAATTGAATATACCTCCATCCTCAATGTCTTCGTCATTCCTTTGAGGTCTATTTTAATTTGTCTCGACATGAGTATCGAAATAAATGGAGCAGAAGTTTGACACCTCCTCGATAAGATATGCTTCACATATCGAAGCCTCTATATGAGCCTTGTTGCCAACTTTCTTCTTTAGATGGTGTAGGTACCTAGAAAGACAAATTATCTTAAGAATTGACAATGAATTATAAAATTCCACTTAAATTATATCGATTTGTATTTACCTTTCAAAGGGGTACATCCATCGATAATGAACAGATGCACCGACATGGGCTTCGTATGGTAGATGAATCGGTAGATGCTCCATGCTGTCGAAAAAGCCCGATGGAAATATTTTTACTAACTTACAAATTGTTAAGACAATCTTCTCCTCAAGTTGTACCATATGTTGCACCGTCAGCTTAGTTGAACAGATATCCCTGAAGAATGTAGACAGCTCGGCCAACGGAACCCATACCGCAGAAGGCAACAACTCTCTCAAAGCAATGGGCAGTAATCTTTTCATAAAATCGTGGCAGTCGTGACTTTTCATTCCTGTTAGCTTGCGTTCATTGAGATTAACGCATCTAGACAAATTTAATACATAGCCATCGGGAAATCTTAAAGTAGATATCCACTTGCAGATTATTAATCTATCTTCCTTGCTCAACATATATGGGGCTATAGGCTTACTTAATTGACCACCAGCTCCCCTTTCTATCAAGTTTAGATCATGACGTTTGCATATCTCGGTCGTGTCTTGTCTTGCTTTTGGATTGTCCTTCGTCTTTCCTTTAATATCCATGACGGTATTGAAGACATCATCGAACACATTCTTTTTGATATACATGACATCAAGATTATGCCTTATAAGATTATCTTTCCAATAAGGCAAGTCCCAAAAAATACTCCGTTTGGTCCCGTTACGGCTTTGACCGAACCCCTCGACACGATTGTTCGATGGATCTTCCATTACGGTGGAAAATTCCTTTACAACTTCCCAAATATCGTATCCCGACAATCTGACAGGAGGATCAAGAAATTCTTATTTTTCAGATCTGAACGCGTCCTTGTTCTTTCGCCAAGGATGGCTCACGGGCAGAAATTGACGGTGACAGTCAAAGAAAGATGTTTTTTCTCTATGTCTAAGGCGAAACGCCTTACTATTTTTCATGCATATCGGACAAGACATGTTGTCGTGCGTACTCCATCCCGACAGCATACCATATGCTGGAAAATCATTGATTGTCCACATTAGTGAAGCTCTCATCTAAATGTTCTATTTTCTGGAAATATCATACGTCGTGACACCGATCTCCCACAGCTGTTTCAGCTCATCCACCAACGGCTGTAAATATATATCAATGTTCTTCGTCGGATTTTTTAGACCGGGTATGATAGCTATCAAGAACATATAAGGAGTCTTCATACACATCCATGGTGGCAGATTGTAAGGGGTAAGAATGACCGGCCAACATGAGTATTGAGATCCCGACTGTCCGAACGAGGCGAAGCCATCAGAACATAGCACAAGGCGTACATTTTTAGGCTCTGCAGCAAAATCTGGATGACACAAATTAAAATATTTCTATACCTCTCCATCAGAAGGATGTGACAATTCTCTTTCGTCCTTTATGCGTTCTTTGCTGTGCCACATCATGTGTTCCGCTGTATTCAGATACATATACATCCTTTGCAAGCGCTTCGTGATCGACAAGTAATGCATATACTTGTAAGGACATCATTTTCTAGTTGACTTTTCTTTTCCCTAGACTGGCTTGTAACGATCCGTATTACAGAAGTTGCAACTTTCTGAGACGCAATTCTTTTTGTAGTTTAACATGCATCCATTGCGACAACAATCCATCTTCTTGTACCCCAGTCCCAGTTGTCGGACCATCATTTTTGACTTATAGAAGTTTTTTGGGAGCTCTTTTGATTCCTTTGGTAACACCTCGTTGATTAGTTGTGTGATCCGATCATAGCAAGCTTGTGGCAAGTTAAAATCAGACTTTATGTTCAGCAACCACATCGTCACTGACAATACGGAATGAGTCTCACAACCAAGATATAGAGGAGTATCTGCGTCCTGAAACATATCATAGAACTCCTTCGCCTCGGGATTAGGATCCTCCGGATCAAAATTAGGCCCTGCCGTATCATACACCATATCTCGTGCAAGGTTCTGCACGTCTCCATAATCAACAGAGCATCCGTCGTCTTCGAGGACATCCATTGCAGCATTATCATCAAAAACATAAGTACCAGCTTCCACCGCCTGTCTTTCCGAATATAATTCACCTTGCGATGACCACAAGCCATAATCACGTACGAAACCCTTATGGGTCAAATGATCTCTCACAGTCACCACTTCTTCGTAACGTCTATTGTGACAATTAACACATGGACACTTGATTTTTGTTACCGTCCATGTACTGAGCTTTGCTCATGGCATACTTAAGAAATTCTTCCATGCCTGCCTGAAAACCGTCACTAACACCAATTCTGCTCTTGTGTTGCCGTTTGTACATCCATATACGATTAACAAAGTAACGATTCATCCTCGATTTGGATGTGAAAATCTGTATCGTAAGACAAACTAAACATAAGAATAGCCCGATACTTTAAATCCGATACTCCGATCTGATATTAATACCTATGTATTAATACCTATTTGTTTTTTGATACCAAAAAATCTGATTCTCCGATCCGAAACCATCGATATTATCGATACCCCCGATGCCGATACTCATAGGGATAGTCCGATACCGATACCGGGACATGCCAAACTGTATCAGTATCGGACAATATCGGATCGGTATCGGTCAATATCGGGTATCGTTCAGTATCGGAGTGGGACATGCCAAACTGTACCGGTATCGGTCAGTATCGGTCTGATACTGATTCCAATTCCGATACTGATTCCGATACCCCCTCCCCCGATCCGATACTCATAGGATTGGTCCGATCCGAAACCACCTATACCCCATCCTCCGATAAGATACTCCAATTCGAAACCACCGATACTCATAGGAATGGTCCGATCCGAAACCATCGATTCCCCCCCACCCCTTTCCCTACCCCGCCGGACAGCAAACCCCCCTCCCCCTCACACACCCCCCCCCCCACAAAACCCCCACCACACCCCCCCGACAGCAAACACCCACCCCCTCCCCCTCACCCCCCGACAGTAAACCCTACCCCTGCCCCTCGCCCCGCACCCAACACCATCCACCCCCTCCATCCTCCCATCACCCCCGGCCCCCACGACAGCCGGCCCACACCTCCACCCGAAACCCTACTCCTGCCCAGAAACCCTAAATCGTACCCGGCCCCCCGCCCTCAACAACCTTTCCCTACCCCGCCAGCCCCAGCGACAGCCGACCGCCCCCCCCCACCAACCCAAAACCCTAAACAGAGAGAGAGAGAGAGAGAGAGAAGAGAGAAAGAGAGAGCATACCTGAGAGAGAGATATCCCGACGGAGAGAGCTTCGCCGGAGAATGTAACCCGTCAGAGAGAGAGAGGGGGAAGAAAGAGAGAGTTTTTTGGGGGAAAGAAAAATCCCCCCGTCGGTTCAATTTAAGTTAGGTTACAATATTTAGCGACAGATTACTGACGGTTATATCCGTCGGTAGGTAGCCGCTAAATACCAACTAGATTACCGACTGAACGTCCTTCGCTACATAGACGCTAATTTAGCACACCAGTTTTTTTTGATTTTGTCGCCACAATGTGCGACATATTAGCGACGGACACGAATCCGTCGCCAAAGTTTCGTCAAATTAGCGACGGATGTGCGACTGATTTTGACGCAAAAAACTAAAAAAATTTCCATTGCTTTCTGACGGTAGCCAGTCACAAGGTAGTCGCGAGGCCGTCGCAATGGCCGACGGATACGACCCGTCGCTAATCCTCCGTCGACAATTTGCTGTATTTTAGTAGTGGCACAGGACTAAACCTAACTGCTGTGTCACAAATGTGACTCACTAAAAACTCGAGAGGTGCATCAGACGTCTCTTTATTTTTTGAAGAGCCAAGTCTGGCACAACCTTCAAGAGCCGCTCTTCCTATTCTAATCCAGCCGACCATCAGAATCCCATTATCATCATCATCATCTTCCATAATTCTAACTTTCTCTCTCACTCTATCACTCAAAAGCTCTATTCAGCTGAACAATACTCACCCATACTTCATTTCTCCTCTCACATCACTCTTCAGCTAAAACCAAGGAACCAAGTCCCCATCCTCAACTTCGTCTTCTTCCTCCATACAAACCCAGCTGCTCAAAATCCTATTTCCTTCATCTCTCCACAATTCTAGCAACAAACCCTAGCCTAACTCTTCTTCTTCTACTCGACCGCACCACAAGAGCAATAAACCTAGGAATTTCTCTACTCTTTTTCCTTCATCTCCTTCCTCTAGACTTCAAAGAACCCTATGTCAAACCTCAAATCCATGTCCCCATCCAAAACCCTGACAACGAGAAGAAAAGAGGAACAAAAAGGAGAATGAGGTCGAGAAGATTGATGCAAAGTTTACCTCAATGGTGGCCAACGACGAGATCCAAATGACGACAGCTGCAGTGATGGTCCGATCGGTGAGGATCCGAGCATGACGGTAGCTCGGTTGGATGAGGCAGACGCTACAGTCGAGGCGATGTCGTCCGTGGCCCCAGTGGGTCCCGACGACGAGCGCTATGGCGGAGATAAAGTCCCGAGGGCGATGACTGTGTCGAAGAAAATAGATCTAGTTAAGGTGAGCGATGGCTGACCCGATTTGGCAAAAATGAGCCGACTAGGACGGATCTCGAGGAGGCGGTTGATCCGAACGTCTCTGTCGGTGGCGATCGTCTCGGATGATGGTCCCCCGATGGCTCCTCAACAAGGCCCCGACGGTGCTCGAGCTACGACGGCAATGTCAGTCATGAGGAGATAACACAAATCTCGAGCCGGCGTGAGAATCGAAGGGCACATGCACTTCAAGGTCGGCGTGGAGCTCGAAGAGTCGAAGGCACAAGTCGGAGCTCCTGGATGACGGTGAGGCCGTCCCCGCGATGGTGGCGGTGATCTGGAGAACTCTGGCGACACGCGGTGACACTCGACGGTGCTGCTCGGCTCTCGAGCAGTAAGGACAGAGAGAGGAGAGAGGGGTGTGGGAATGTGTGCTGAATTGGAATCCGTGCACTGTTGAGTGTGTCAGTGTACTGAATTTTATAATAAAATATTAGATGACAGTGTTGTAAATAGTGGTAGATCTGGTGGCAGTAGTGTACACCTGTACTGAATTAGTTAGGGAATAACTAACAATTAACAGATTTAAAATTCGAATATTTAAACAAAATTTTAAATCAAAATAATTTTAACAGATTTTCAAAAATCAAAAATTTAAAACAGTTTCAAAATAGATTTCTTAATTTCAAAATTAATCAGTTATTATTTATTAATCAAAACTAATCCTTCTTATTGCGAAATATGGGTTGCTAAATAGGGGTTAAGCTCACTAGCAAATTCATCAAATTGACAAGTAAAGTCAAAATTAGTAATACCCAAAAAATCAACAAATAACTTTAATACCATTAATATAAGGGTTAAGAATTTACCAATGACAATTAACTATAAAGGTTTAAAATAACAACATTAAATTAATAAAATCAAACTTAGATCAATTAATAACTAAAAATTTATCATTAGGAATCAATATATAAAATATCAGTAATAAATAATCCATAAAAGAAATACCATTAGAAACCATAATATATGAAGTAAAATCTAATTAGTAAATTTATCTTTATTTAATAAATAATATTATACTATTGAATTTATAGAAAATGATACCTTTCCAAGAAAGAAAATATAGAGAAAATTCAAGAATTCTATAAAACGGATTTAGGGAGTTACACGTGTCCATCATGAACTTATCCTCATTCACAGTCTGGTGCAATAATATGTTTCAAGGTCTAGGATATATAAAAATAACTCCACAACTTTAGGTGGTCTACTATAACTAAGTCAATATAACTCACATCGACGCCTTCGTCAACTACACCCGAGGCATTCTCAGACGCAAATTTTACACTATTTCTAACACAGATATACATAGAATCATTCATGAATAGTTTAATACATTAAAAAAAGGCTAGGTATACTTGCATTGAATCCCAAGATGTGGATCCAACGGTCCTGCTTTCGTCTCCTCAACCGACTTGCCCTGGGTTCCTATTTATTTAATAATGCTACATCAGAATCTATTCTAGAGTTTCTACACATTAAAAACAACATTAAAGATATATAAATAAATTAGATTATAAAAGATTAGGCTTCGTCTTTAACTAGTTTAGACTAATGGTTTGTTATGGCTACAAATTGTCCAAATGACAGAAATATCCTTCGTGTGGCCAACCCTATATCTTACCAACCTATTAGTCAAACATTTTAACAACCACTAATATTTACCTATGAGTCCAAAACATTCATTACTCACTCTCAAAGGTGCGACAACTCAACTACGATTGAAAAGTCCAACTCTAGCCCAAATCTACAAGTCGAACCTATGTGTCAAGTACGAATATTCTAGGACATGATCTATAATATAAAGATAGGTTTTCGAGCAAGGATTAGGGGGCTAAATAAATGTCTAAAGTTTTACATGAATTTGTCTAAAATAGCTTTACAAAATATTATGCAAAATGTGACTTGAACCTAATTTGTCAAGTCTGAATTCAACATTTCGGTGCCCTAAATCATAATTTAAAGCCTATAAAATTAATGAAAGCCTATTGGAAACTAATATGGACTCAAAGATGTTTGTTTTAGGGTCAGGATAATCTAGGTTTTAGGACAAGAACGTTAAAATTTATACATAAAATGTTGCGTGCAATCACAGTGTATCAATTTTGGAATCAGTGAACAATGTGTCAAAAAGTGACATTATCATCAATATTTTCCAAAATACTATATAGTAAAAATTTACGCAACAAAGGGGACATATATAGGTATAATTTCATGTGGGTTTCATGATCAAAATGTTACTAAACTGGGGTGTAAAATAGTTCACAATAGTGAAAGACTGATTATGGATTTACTAGAATAACGCGCATTTGTCAAACTAAAATGACATTTTAATATGTTAACAATGGTTTCTACCTAGCGGACAACGGTGATTTTAGCAAGACTCCGTCTATGCACTCTGTGCACTCTGTGCCATACGTACTCTACGGAAGGTTAAACGAAATAAACATATAGAAAATCATATACGGAAAAAAAGGTCCAGAGGAGTTTTACATAGTGGTTTGGGATTTGTTGGTATTTTTGCCTTTAGACTACGAAATATAGTCCCACATCGGCTACACCAAATGGTGAGTATCTTAATATAATGCATTGCTAGTGTTGAGATAGGTGTGGTAGGGCACAAGTAGGTGCCATGTGGGAGTATTTTCCTAGAAGAAAAAAGGATTAATTCCAACAAAGAAGCAAGTTGCTTTTTGTCGTTCGGACTCGAACTCAGACACGGACTCTAGGATGCCTCGTGCATGCACGAGAGTATTCGGGGGGTAAGCATGGACTGGCACACAACTATGCTGATTGTGGGATGATCTAAAATATCAAACACTATTTTTGGGTATTGGTATTTTAGTCCCACATTGGATAGGAGAAAAGGTGAAGTCTCACTCTACTCTATAAATAGAGCCCCTGGCCTCTTTTCTAAGATGCATCAAAAGAAGGGAGTTAAGAGAGTCCGTGAAGTCTAGGGAGCCCGTTCAAGTCACAAAAGTTGACTAACGAGCTTTCAAGAAGTTTCTTGAGAACTTGCTGGTTCCTGGAAGCGGATCGTATAAAGGCACATCTTTCTTTGAGCAACGATGATCTTCATCACCCCAGCAAAGTTGCCTTTCTCTTTCTTCTTTCCTTCTCTTCACATGTAACTCGTTCTATCCCATTTAAGAGAAAGAACAAGATCCTCTCTAATCTAATCAGAATCTTTTTGTGGGCTTTCATCGCTGCTGTTACGAAATTTATTGGTGTCTTCCTCGAAGTGTTATATTTGTTTTCGTGTCTCTGAATCCTCCAGGATCTCAGTTCTGCACCTTCTTCGAAGTGTTGCCAAAATCCGTTCTTCCATCTAAGATCTATTTTGGGACAAATAATCTCAAAGCAAGATATAGATTCGATGGAGAACAATCATGCAAACCTTCTCGACACAAGTTTTAATAAACTTGAGAAGTTTGACGGGGAGCAATATAATGTCTGGAAGAGAAAGGTCAGCCTTAATCTTTAACTCGTGAGTGTGGACTACGTATTGACAGATCCTGAGCCTTTAATTCTAGAAGGTGAAATGCTTGATGGGTCGCCTAGGCCACTGCTCTGCAATGCAAGTTGCTTATCTTGAACTCTATAGAGTACTCTCTGATAGAGTCATACAGCAAGACGGTACATGCTAAGAACGTCCAGGAATCCGTAAAAAATCTATACAAAGGCGATGAAAATAGAAACAAGATCCACGTGACCAAAAAGGTTTGGAGGATACAATTTGAGGATGACAAGACCATGCTGCCTCAAGTCAAGGATTTTTTCAAGTTACGTCAGAAGCTGGAAGATGACAGCATGACCTTGGTCAATGAATTTATCGTTGGGGATATTGTCGCCAAGCTCCCACCTGGGTGGAGCAATTTCATCGTGGACATCACCGTAAAAGATGGAAGAAGATCTGGAATGCCTATTACACTGGATACATATTGAAGACGAGCTGAGAACTCAAATCAAAGTAGACACCTTGTCCAAATAGATGGCTGAAGCCAATCTAGTACAAGCTGGAGAATCCAAGAGGAGGTAAAAGGCCTCTACAATAAAAAGAAATATGTTTACCAACTGAAGGTGAATTCGGCGCAGCTCAAGCCAGTCCCAAACACTTGGGACTTGTTTCAACTGTGGCAAGAAATGCTACTGGAGGAAAGACTGTAAAAAAAAAACCTAAACAGAAAGAACATGGTGAGGCTAACTTTGTTGCTATGATTATGCAGGTTGACTCGACTAGTGTTGACACGGACTGATGGATAGTCAATGGGGCATCCTGCCATATTTGATCTAAGAAGGAGTGGGTCACCACATACAAGTCTATATCTGAGAAGGTTAGGGTGGTGAACCAGACACAAGCCGAAGTACAGGGGATCGAAATGGTGGTACTGAAACTTTCTTCGAAGAAATCACTGACTCTTCAGAATGTGAAGCACGTACCGACTATATCCAAGAACCTAGTCTCTGGAAGTCTGCTCTACAACGTAGGCTTGAGGATGGATATTATTGCTGGTCAAGTAATTATGTCTTATCAAGGAACATACTTCGGAACAGTTTTTTGTATCGAAGGGATGTTCAAACTTCAACTTGTAACTCCTATGGAGAATATTAATGTTGTCTCTTTTTCTTATTATTCTCTTGAGTTGTGGCATAATAGACTGGGACATGTTCATTGTAAAAGAATAAATAAGATGCCTAGGCCAGGACTTATCTCTAAATATGTGTAAAACCCCTAAATTTCTACTATATATTTTTTTTTATCGATTTTGGTATTGATTTAAAATTTTTGTATTGTACGTCGCGTAGTCGTATTGTACGTCGCGCACGAAATTTATTTTTCATAGTTGCTCGTCGAGTACGAATATGTGCGAGCGTACATATTTTTAAAAATATTTTTTTCTATATTTATAGTTCAAATAATAAATATAATTATTTGTATTTTTGTTTTGCTTAAAGTTATGTATTGAGATGACCAAATCTTATTACCTTTTTATTTATCTATTTATTAGTAATAATTTGGAAAACTATTTTATATTCCTTGCATATGAGGTATATTAAATTAAATTTATATATTTTTCTTATTTTCGAAATTATTAATATTAATATTTTATTATTTGAAAAGATATTTAAAAATATTTATTATTTTTAAAATTATTATTATTGGTATTTTAAAAAAAAATAGTTGGAAGTTATTGTGACAATTTAAATCTTGATTTAATTTTTGAATTTATTTAAATAGATTAAATTAATAACTACATTTAGAATTTGAATTATCTCAATTGGTTTTAAATAAAAGATGGATTTAAAATTATATTTAAATTAGATTTTGTTTGGATTTGAATTTATTAAATTGATTTAAATTAATAAATGAATCATCTATTTTGTGTTTAAACCAATCCTAATCCTTATCTTAATGGGAATTCCCACATCCTATAAATAGACAGGTACTCCTCCATGTTAATTGCTCCACAATTCATCTTCTACAAAATTCTCCACAACCCAAAAAACTGTGTATCGTGTCCGTGTTCCCTCCCATCCACTAATTATTTCTTTTTACATATACAACTTTTTACTCGTCTGACAAACCCGGACGCTGACTGTTCCGTGCCGCGCAGGACATATCTTCCGACCCAGTTTCTGTCGTGTCGGACAGTCCCAACACGACGACCCAAAACCCTAACCCTAAGCCGATCTTTACCGTGTCCGGTTGTCCTTAGGTGACACTGCCGTGTCGCACCCTCGGCTGTTGTTGTGTTGTAACACCGAAGTTGCCAAAACTCCTAAACCACCACCCCGTCAACCCAACACACCCCACCATCAACTCCGACAACAGATCTGATCGTCGAGCGCATGCCGACGGGTCCAAATCTTGGTCGTCCGCCATAATCGAGCCGCTCCATTGCTTACCTTGACCAAACCACCGCCTCCCGAAATCATCACCACCGAACACCCAGCCCGACCATCACCCTCGTCGCCCCGACCATCCCGACGCCACCCAGTCTCATCCGAACACCACCACAGTCGTCATCATCCTCCACAGCCGCCACACCGACCGGCCACCCTCACCGAAACCCAACAAAAGAGAAAAAATACCACACCAACCACTCACCTCCCGTGGCCGTCGGTCGGACTCGAGCATCCGCCTTGCCGGACTGACTCGCGCATCGCGGTGGCATGATCGACCTCCGCACCGATCCTCGTACACCCCCTCCGCTGTCGGTGCCATCTCCACCGCGTCTTCAGATGAGCCGCGCCGCCCGAGCCTCCGCCTGGTCCCCCTTCTTCGGTCTTCCGCCGCCCGACAAAACCCCCAAAACCCTAGTTCCCGTGACCTTCCTCCATCGCCGGATCCGCCGTCGTGAGATCCGTCGCATCTTCCGCTCGATCCCATCTCCGCCGACCTTACTCCGCCCGCTCCTGTCTTTTCCATTTTTTTCTCACTCTCTCTCCCTCTTTCCTTCCTCTCCAACTTTTCCCCTTTTTTGTATTTGCTGTAGTTTTTTTTTTTCTTTCATTCCTTATTTGTTTGTATAGGAACCACATGCTGTTATTAAAGACGTCTCATTCTCAATTTTTACTCTCCTTCAAATTTTGTTTGCATTATATATTTAATGTATAATATACGAAAAGAAATAGTTAGTGCTCACAACAAACCTTTTAATAATAGTGTTACTATTTTATTAAATCTTATAATGGAGGCACTCACTTCTTATATATTTACTATTAGCACTATTAGCATTAATCTTGTTATTATTTGTATTAATGTTATACAGTAAAAATATTATGACATTTCTACTAATTATATAGTTGTTGTTAATTTATTATAGTTATTATTATCACTTATTTTATTGTTATTTATTACCATTATTAGTGTTATTAGTTTTACTATTGTTATAAAATATATAATTAATATTTTCAAAATTTCTTAGTGATGGAATATTATTTCGAGCTTGGCCGTATGCATACATGTAATTTTAAACTAGACTTCAAAGGTCAAAGTATATTATTATATTATTTTTATATGTTCCAAAAAAATTGTATTTTGATTAAATCGTATTTTTAGCGCTAAAATAAATTTTTATAACTTTCTATGTATTTTCACAAACTATTTTCCTGAATTTCCAAGTATTCATCTAGGATTATTTTTACAAGCAAAATATAGTTTCTAATATTATAAGAAATTTTAAATAGTTTTTAAATGCTATAAATATTTTCTAGAAATATTTATAAACTTTTGTTTGTACCCAATGTCTCTTCGATTATAACCTTGACTAAATCAAATCCCTCATATCTTCTTACAAATCTCGAACTTTCCTATATCGTCCCTAGCTAATTTGGCTAATCCGAAATCATTGGCACGGGTCATGCCATCATCAGAGGCTATCTTGCGCAGTTGTAACACCGAAGTCATATTTATACCACATTGATCATCGCAGCATACCAGGCGACCCCTAGGCAAGTATACCTTGCTAATTAAACTGTCATATTATTTATTTTCAGCATTTATTTACTTGTTTCATATTTGTTATTTTTATTTGTTATAAATTGCGCGTCCAAGCCACACTTGGGTGCAAGCGACTCTTTTAGTCGTTTTATTTTACTATATGCATGTTAAATTAGTGTTAGCGGACTACCCTCATATTGCGGGATATTTTTATATCTCCGCTGGCCATGACACTTACACTACATAATTTGAGGCATTTTATTAGGGGCACGACTTATTGACTAGCTATCTCTAATGTCGTGTGACGGTAGATATTCGTAACTGCTATGAATAAGGTTTTAGAGACTCAAGTAGTTACAAAGCTGGACGAGCCATGGACATGACTCGAACAGTGTGGGATATATCGGGAGAAGACAGTCGCTAGTGCGTATAGGAAGCCAAACAGGTAAACCACAATCTCCGGATGGAACTGTGGCGATATATTTGCAGTTACCCTCTGACGTTTTGGACGTTACGGCCGGATACAGATGACTGGATGCCAGTTACGTACACATAGCCAAAAATCCCATCCATGCGCATGAAAGTTGTCCTCTAAATTGCACATTAGGCGGTTAGAATCTCTTTGTATATTTATGTCTAGTTTATATATTATTTTATTCTGACAATTCATATTAGCTTGTTCTTCCTATATCTTGCTACGTCCGTCTGAGGACCTGGTTTTTCCCCAGGTGTGTGTTCATGTTTTCCACAGGTATTCTAGCCAAGGCCGTGGTCTTCTCTATTCCTTCGAAGACAATT
Organism: Iris pallida; assembly: GCA_029216955.1. Classification (NCBI taxonomy): domain Eukaryota; kingdom Viridiplantae; phylum Streptophyta; class Magnoliopsida; order Asparagales; family Iridaceae; genus Iris; species Iris pallida. The sequence continues at coordinate 4,489,128 of JANAVB010019997.1, forward strand.
GCGTTTGGTTCGTCTTGCTATTTTTATCGCTTGATTTATTGTACATTTCTTTCTTTGAGATAGTTGGTAGTGGACTTTGTCTCCGCCCAACGATTGTATCATAAACATACGAGTTGATTTTTATATTATATTTCTTTTTATTGTGGATGAGATTTAGTTTGTCTTGGATTACTATATTTTACAGCTTATGTATTCATACGAGACCTACGTACTTCGTATGAATACAGCTGGCATGTCTACGTTCCTAGTCCTACGTATTTTGGGACTGGGGCGTTACATGTTTTTGTGGTGGCCCATGCAGGTCAAGATAAATTGTTTGGTTACTTTACCGTACCAAGCAAGCCTGCGTATAGGATTAGAAGTCTAGGATCTCATCCACATACTTGACCTCTTTCCTTGATTTTATCTACCGTTTGACTCATCAATTGCATCTTGCTTGCTTCCTTCCATCCCTATTCTTATCTTCCCTTCGTGCTTGCTAGAGATTGACCCTACTAGTTAGTTGTCCCAAAACACCATTAGTTTAATTCTTTAAGTTGGGTAGAATACCTTATGAACTAGCAACCCCTTTGACCTAGTGACCTATATTAGCAAGCTTAATTAGATCCTAGAATCTAGAGGACCTAACCGGTCTAGCCAACCAAGGACTTGGACAAGAAGACTATAGTACGACTGTATGACTTAGAATCATTCTACCTTCTTTAAATCTTAATCTCTCGTACCTATGTATTTACCATTTTGACTAATGATGCTAATGTAGCCTAGTTTTTGTAAGCTTATTCTTTATCGAGTTTGTTCATGACATATGCTATTGAGCGCTCACTAGCCTATTATCTAATCAAAACCGGTGCATAATGGTCTGATCAACCAAGTGCACTTTGGTTCGCCTTTGTCTATTATTCTACGTGGATGGAACATAATTAATCTCGGCCTTTAGAATCCCATCCACGACTGTCTTGGCAATTCCTTTGAAATTTTCGGTCGCCCTTGAATCACGTACTCGTATTCGATAATATCGTCTTGAAACTACTTATTGCGTTCGCATTCACCTATTTTAGGAAGACGAAGGCGTAGTACTAGAACTCCCTCTAACCTTCCTGCCAATTATGACCGTTATCACTCAAGGTTGTTATATCCTCATCCTAAACTGCTCGTTCTTATCTCGGCCCTATAATTACTCTCATGACCTTCTAATTACTTAAGTTAGGAGCGACCCAAATCGCTCCCTCAATCGTGCCAGCAACCAACTCCTAAGAAACCATATCTTTAAGATCTCTAATCTATTCTTCTCTAGATAACACACTAGCCTTTATCGCGTGTTTTATCTTTAAACCTTACACATTTTTCTTCTTGAGCTATCCTATGATTACTCTCGCCGTTATTGAAGTCGCGATTTCCTAATGCATGACTGTGTTGGACGTTGTGAACGATTATTCCTCACCGATACCCCCCTTTGCCTTTCACCCCCTCCAAATTCTTAACTTTGAGGATAAAATTCTTTTAAGTTGGGTAGGATGTAAAATCCCTAAATTTCTACTATATTTTTTTATCGATTTTGGTATTGATTTAAAAATTTTGTATTGTACGTCGCATAGTCGTATTGTACGTCGCGCACAAAATTTATTTTTCATAGTTGCTCGTTGAGTATGAATATGTGCGAGCGTACATATTTTTAAAAATATTTTTTTTTCTATATTTATAGTTCAAATAATAAATATAATTATTTGTATTTTTGTTTTGCTTAAAGTTATGTATTGAGATGACCAAATCTTATTACCTTTTTATTTATCTATTTATTAGTAATAATTTGGAAAACTATTTTATATTCCTTGTATATGAGGTACATTAAATTAAATTTATATATTTTTCTTATTTTTGAAATTATTAATATTAATATTTTATTATTCAAAAAATATTTAAAAATATTTATTATTTTTAAAATTATTATTATTGGTATTTTAAAAAAAAATATTTGGAAGTTATTGTGACAATTTAAAACTTGATTTAGTTTTTAAATTTATTTAAATAGATTAAATTAATAACTATATTTAGAATTTGAATTATCTCAATTGGTTTTAAATAAAAGATGGATTTTAAATTATATTTAAATTAGATTTTGTTTGGATTTGAATTTATTAAATTGATTTAAATTAATAGATGAATCATCTATTTTGGGTTTAAACCAATCCTAATCCTTATCTTAATGGGAATTCCCACATCCTATAAATAGGTAGGTACTCCTCCATGTTAATTGCTCCACAATTCATATTCCACAAAATTCTCCACAACCCAAAAATCCGTGTATCGTGTCCGTGTTCCCTCCCATCGACTAATTATTTCTTTTTACATATACAACTTTTTACTCGTCCGACAAACCCGAACGCTGACTATTCCGTATCGCGCAGGACACATCTTCCGACCCCGTTTCTGTCGTGTCGGACAGTCCCAACACGACGACCCAAAACCCTAACCCTAAGCCGATCTCCACCGTGTCCGGTTGTCCTTAGGTGATACTGCCGTGTCGCACCCTCGGCTGCTGTTGTGTTGTAACACCGAAGTTGCCAAAACTCCTAAACCACCACCTCGTCAACCCAACACACCCCACCATCAACTCCGGCAACAGATCTGACCGTCGAGCGCATGCCGCCGGGTCCAGATCTTGGCCGTCCGCCATAACCGAGCCGCTCCATTGCTCACCTTGACCAAACCACCGCCTCCCGAAATCATCACCACCGAACACCAAGCCTGACCATCACCCTCGTCGCCCCGGCCATCCCGACGCTACCCCGTCTCATCCGAACACCACCACCGTCGTCATCATCCTCCACCGCCGCCACACCGATCGGCCGCCCTCACCGAAACCCAACAAAAGGGAAAAAAACACCACACCAACCACTCACCTCCCGTGGCCGCCGGCCGGACTCGAGCATCCGCCTTGCCGGACTGGCTCGCGCGTCGCAGTGGCATGATCGACCTCCGCACAGATCCTCGTACGCCGCCCTCCGCTATCGGCGCCATCTCCGCCGCGCCTTTAGATGAGCCGCGCCGCCCGAGCCTCCGCCTGGTCCCCCTTCTCCGGTCTTCCGCCGCTCGACGAAACCCCCAAAACCCTAGTTCCCGTGTCCTTCCTCCATCGCCGGATCCGCCGTCGTGAGATCCGCCGCCTCTTCCGCTCGATCCCATCTCCGCCGACCTTACTCCGCCCGCTCCTCTCTTTCCTATTTTTTTTCTCACTCTCTCTTCCTCTTTCCTTCCTCTCCAACTTTTCCCCTTTTTTGTATTTGTTGTAGTTTTTTTTCTTTTATTCCTTATTTGTTTGTATAGGAACCACATGCTGTTGTTAAAGACGTCTCATTCTTAATTTTTACTCTCCTTCAAATTTTGTTTGCATTATATATTTAATGTATAATATACGAAAAGAAATAGTTAGTGCTCACAACAAACCTTTTAATAATAGTGTTACTATTTTATTAAATCTTATAATGGAGGCACTCACTTCTTATATATTTACTATTAGCACTATCAGCATTAATCTTGTTATTATTTGTATTAATGTTATAAAGTAAAAATATTATGACATTTCTACTAATTATATAGTTGTTGTTAATTTATTATAGTTATTATTATTACTTATTTTATTGTTATTTATTACCATTATTAGTGTCATTAGTTTTACTATTGTTATAAAATATATAATTAATATTTTCAAAAATTTTTAGCGATGGAATATTATTTCGAGCTTGGCCGTATGCCTACATGTAATTTTAAACTAGACTTCAAAGGTCAAAGTATATTATTATATTATTTTTATATGTTCCAAAAAAAATCGTATTTTGATTAAATCGTATTTTTAGCGCTAAAATAAATTTTTATAACTTTCTAAGTATTTTCACAAACTATTTTCTTGAATTTCCAAGTATTCATCTAGGATTATTTTTACAAGCAGAATATAGTTTCTAATATTATAAGAAATTTTAAATAGTTTTTAAATGCTATAAATATTTTCTAGAAATATTTATAAACTTTTGTTTGTACCCAATGTCTCTTCGATTATAATCTTGACTAAATCAAATCCCTCCTATCTTCTTACAAATCTCGAACTTTCTTATATCGTCCCTAGCTAATTTGGCTAATCCGAAATCATTGGCACGGGTCGTGCCATCATCAGAGGCTATCTTGCGCAGTTGTAATTGATTATCGCAGCATACCAGGCGACCCCCAGGTAAGTATACCTTGCTAATTAAACTGTCATATTATTTATTTTCAGCATTTATTTACTTGTTTTATATTTGTTATTTTTATTTGTTATAAACTGTGCGTCCAAGCCGCACTTGGGTGCAAGCGACTCTATTAGTCGTTTTATTTTACTATATGCATGTTAACTTAGTGTTAGCGGACTACCCTCCTATTGTGGGATATTTTCATATCTCCGCTGGCCATGACACTTACACTATACGGTTTGAGGCATTTTATTAGGGGCACGACTTATTGACTATCTATCTCTAATGTCGTGTGACGGTAGATATTCGTAACTGCTATGAATAAGGTTTTAGAGACTCAAGCACTTACAAAGCTGGACAAGCCATGGACATGACTCGAACAGTGTGGGATATATTGGGGGAGGACAGTTGCTAGTGCGTATGGGAAGCCAAACAGGTAAACCACAGTCTCCGGATGGAACTGTGGCGATATATTTGCAGTTACCCTCTGACGTTTTGGACGTTACGGTCGGATACAGATGACTGGATGCCAGTTACGTACACATAGCCAAAAATCCCATCCATGCGCATGAAAGTTGTCCTCTAAATTGCACATTAGGCGGTTAGAATCTCCTTACATATTTATGTCTAGTTTATATATTATTTTATTCTGACAGTTCATATTAGCTTGTTCTTCCTGTATCTTGCTACGTCCGTCTGAGGACCTGGTTTTTCCCCAGGTGTGTGTTCATGTTTTCCGCAGGTATTCTAGCAAAGGCCGTGGTCTTCTCCATTCCTTCGAAGACAATTGCGCTTGGTTCATCTAGCTATTTTTATCGCTCAATTTATTGTACATTTCTTTCATTGAGATAGTTGGTAGTGGACTTTGTCTCCGCCCAACGATTGTATCATAAACATTCGAGTTGATTTTTATATTATATTTCTTTTATTATGGATGAGATTTAGTTTGTCTTGGATTACTACATTTTACAGCTTATGTATTCAAACGAGACCTACGTACTTCGTATAAATACAGCTGGCATGTCTACGTTCCTAGTCCTACGTATTTTGGGACTGGGGCGTTACATATTTTTGTGGTGGCCCATGCAGGTCAAGATAAATTGCTTGGTTACTTTACCGTACCAAGCAAGCCTGCGTATTGGATTAGAAGTCTAGGATCTCATCCACATACTTGACCTCTTTCCTTGATTTTATCTACCGTTTGACTCATCAATTGCATCTTGCTTGCTTCCTTCCATCCCTATTCTTATCTTCCCTTCGTGCTTGCTAGAGATTGACCCTACTAGTTAGTTGTCCCAAAACACCATTAGTTTAATTCTTTAAGTTGGGTAGAATACCTTATGAACTAGCAACCCCTTTGACCTGGTGACCTATATTAGCAAGCTTAATTAGATCCTAGAATCTAGAGGACCTAACCCGTCTAGCCAACCAAGGACTTGGACAAGAAGACTATAGTACGACTGTATGACTTAGAATCATTCTACCTTCTTTAAATCTTAATCTCTCGTACCTATGTATTTACCATTTTGACTAATGATGCTAATGTAGCCTAGTTTTTGCAAGCTTATTCTTTATCGAGTTTGTTCATAACATATGCTATTGAGTGCTCACTAGTCTATTGTCTAATCAAAACCGGTGCATAATGGTCTGATCAACCAAGTGCACTTTGGTTCGCCTTTGTCTATTATTCTACGTGGATGGAATATAATTAATCTCGGCCTTTAGAATCCCATCCACGACTGTCTTGGCAATTCCTTTGAAATTTTCGGTCGCCCTTGAATCACGTACTCGTATTCGATAATATCGTCTTGAACCTCCTTATTGCGTTCGCATTCACCTATTTTAGGAAGACGAAGGCGTAGTACTAGAACTCCCTCTAACCTTCCTGCCAATTATGACCGTTATCACTCAAGGTAGTTATATACTCATCTTAAACTGTTCGTTCTTATCTTGGCCCTATAATTACTCTCATGACCTTCTAATTACTTAAGTTAGGAGCGACCCAAATCGCTCCCTCAATCGTGCCCGCAACCAACTCCTAAGAAACAATATCTTTAAGATCTCTAATCTATTCTTCTCTAGATAATACACTAGCCTTTATCGCGTGTTTTATCTTTAAACCTTACACATTTTTCTTCTTGAGCTATCCCATGATTACTCTCGCCGTTATTGAAGTCGCGATTTCCTAATGCATGACTGTGTTGGACGTTGTGAACGATTATTCCTCACCGATACCCCCCTTTGCCTTTCACCCCCTCCAAATTCTTAATTTCGAGGACAAAATTCTTTTAAGTTGGGTAGGATGTAAAACCCCTAAATTTCTACTATATTTTTTTTTATCGATTTTGGTATTGATTTAAAATTTTTGTATTGTACGTCGTGCACGAAATTTATTTTTCATAGTTGCTCGTCGAGTACGAATATGTGCGAGTGTACATATTTTTAAAAATATTTTTTTTCTATATTTATAGTTCAAATAATAAATATAATTATTTGTATTTTTGTTTTGCTTAAAGTTATGTATTGAGATGACCAAATCTTATTACCTTTTTATTTATCTATTTATTAGTAATAATTTGGAAAACTATTTTATATTCCTTGCATATGAGGTATATTAAATTAAATTTATATATTTTTCTTATTTTTGAAATTATTAATATTAATATTTTATTATTCAAAAAGGTATTTAAAAGTATTTATTATTTTTAAAATTATTATTATTGGTATTTTTTAAAAAAATATTTGGAAGTTATTGTGACAATTTAAATCTTGATTTAATTTTTGAATTTATTTAAATAGATTAAATTAATAACTACATTTAGAATTTGAATTATCTCAATTGGTTTTAAATAAAAGATGGATTTTAAATTATATTTAAATTAGATTTTGTTTGGATTTGAATTTATTAAATTGATTTAAATTAATAGATGAATCATCTATTTTGGGTTTAAACCAATCCTAATCCTTATCTTAATGGGAATTTCCACATCCTATAAATAGGCAGGTACTCCTCCATGTTAATTGCTCCACAATTCATCTTCCACAAAATTCTCCACAACCCAAAAATTCTTGTATCGTGTCCGTGTTCCCTCTCATCCACTAATTATTTCTTTTTACATATACAACTTTTTACTCGTCCGACAAACCCGGACGCTGACTGTTCTGTGTCGCACATGACACATCTTCCGATCCCGTTTCTGTCGTGTCGGACAGTCCCAACACGACGACCCAAAACCCTAACCCTAAGCCGATCTCTACCGTGTCCGATTGTCCTTAGGTGACACTACCGTGTCGCACCCTCGGCTGCTGTTGTGTTGTAACACCGAAGTTGCCAAAACTCCTAAACTACCACCTCGTCAACCCAACACACCCCACCATCAACTCCGGCAACAGATCTGACCGTCGAGCGCATGCCGCCGGGTCCAGATCTTGGCCGTCCGCCATAACCGAGCCGCTCCATTGCTCACCTTGACCAAACCACCGCCTCCCGAAATCATCACCACCGAACACCCAGCCCGACCATCACCCTCGTCGCCCCGGCCATCCCGACGCCACCCCGTCTCATCCGAACACCACCACCGTTGTCATCATCCTCCACCGCCGCTACACCGACCGGCCGCCCTCACCGAAACCCAACAAAAGGGAAAAAAATACCACACCAACCACTCACCTCCCGTGGCCGTCGGCCGGACTCGAGCATCCGCCTTGCCGGACTGACTCGCGCGTCACGGTGGCATGATCGACCTCCGCACAGATCCTCGTACACCGCCCTCCGCTTTCGGTGCCATCTCCGCCGCGCCTTCAGATGAGCTGTGCCGCCCGAGCCTCCGCCTGGTCCCCCTTCTCCGGTCTTCCGCCGTCCGACAAAACCCCCAAAACCCTAGTTCCCGTGTCCTTCCTCCATCGCCGGATCCGCCGTCGTGAGATCCGCCGCCTCTTCCTCTCGATCCCATCTCCGCCGACCTTACTCCGCCCGCTCCTCTCTTTCCCATTTTTTTTCTCACTCTCTCTCCCTCTTTCATTCCTCTCCAACTTTTCCCCTTTTCTGTATTTGCTGTAGTTTTTTTTTCTTTCATTCCTTATTTGTTTGTATAGGAACCACTTGCTGTTGTTAAAGACGTCTCATTCTCGATTTTTACTCTCCTTCAAATTTTGTTTGCATTATATATTTAATGTATAATATACGAAAAGAAATAGTTAGTGCTCACAACAAACCTTTTAATAATAGTGTTACTATTTTATTAAATCTTATAATGGAGACACTCACTTCTTATATATTTACTATTAGCACTATTAGCATTAATCTTGTTATTATTTGTATTAATGTTATACAGTATAAATATTATGACATTTCTACTAATTATATAGTTGTTGTTAATTTATTATAGTTATTATTATCACTATTTTATTGTTATTTATTACCATTATTAGTGTCATTAGTTTTACTATTGTTATAAAATATATAATTAATATTTTCAAAATTTCTTAGTGATGGAATATTATTTCGAGCTTGGCCGTATGCCTACATGTAATTTTAAACTAGACTTCAAAGGTCAAAGTATATTATTATATTATTTTTATATGTTCCAAAAAAAATCGTATTTTGATTAAATCGTATTTTTAGCGCTAAAATAAATTTTTATAACTTTCTATGTATTTTCACAAACTATTTTCCTGAATTTCCAAGTATTCATCTAGGATTATTTTTACAAGCAGAATATAGTTTCTAATATTATAAGAAATTTTAAATAGTTTTTAAATGCTATAAATATTTTCTAGAAATATTTATAAACTTTTGTTTGTACCCAATGTCTCTTCGATTATAATCTTGACTAAATCAAATCCCTCCTATCTTCTTACAAATCTCGAACTTTCCTATATCGTCCCTAGCTAATTTGGCTAATCCGAAATCATTGGCACGGGTCGTGCCATCATGAGAGGCTATCTTGCGCAATTGTAACACCGAAGTCATATTATACCACATTGATCATCGCAGCATACCAGGCGACCCCCAGGCAAGTATACCTTGCTAATTAAAATGTCATATTATTTATTTTCAGCATTTATTTACTTGTTTCATATTTGTTATTTTTATTTGTTATAAACTGCGCGTCCAAGCCACACTTGGGTGCAAGCGACTCTATTAGTCATTTTATTTTACTATTTGCATGTTAACTTAGTGTTAGCGGACTACCCTCCTATTGCGGGATATTTTTATATCTCCGCTGGCCATGACACTTACACTACACGGTTTGAGGCATTTTATTAGGGGCACGACTTATTGACTAGCTATCTCTAATGTCGTGTGACGGTAGTTATTCGTAACTGCTATGAATAAGGTTTTAGAGACTCAAGCAGTTACAAAGCTGGACGAGCCATGGACATGACTTGAACAGTGTGGGATATATTAGGGGAGGAGAGTCGCTAGTGCGTATGGGAAGCCAAACAGGTAAACCACAGTCTCCGGATGGAACTGTGGCGATATATTTGCAGTTACCCTCTGACGTTTTGGACGTTACGGCCGGATACAGATGACTGGAAGCCAGTTACGTACACATAGCCAAAAATCTCACCCATGCGCATGAAAGTTGTCCTCTAAATTACACATTAGGCGGTTAGAATCTTCTTGCATATTTATGTCTAGTTTATATATTATTTTATTCTGACAGTTCATATTAGCTTGTTCTTCCTGTATCTTGCTACGTCTGTCTGAGGACCTGGTTTTTCCCCAGGTGTGTGTTCATGTTTTCTGCAGGTATTTTAGCCAAGGCCATGGTCTTCTCCATTCCTTCGAAGACAATTGCGCTTGGTTCGTCTTGCTATTTTTATCGCTCGATTTATTGTACATTTCTTTCATTGAGATAGTTGGTAGTGGACTTTGTCTCCGCCCAACGATTGTATCATAAACATTCGAGTTGATTTTCATATTATATTTCTTTTTATTGTGGATGAGATTTAGTTTGTCTTGGATTACTACATTTTCAGCTTTTGTATTCATACGAGACCTACGTACTTCGTATGAATACAACTGGCATGTCTACGTTCCTAGTCCTACGTATTTTGGGACTGGGGCGTTACAATATGGAGGTAAGGAGTTGGAGAAGTGTGATATTAGTGCGCAAACAAAGATCACCAGAAAACCGTTCAAACGGATAAATCGAAGTACAAATTTTCTAGAGTTGGTACACTCAGATATCTGTGACTTCAAACAGTTCTCCACAAAGGTCGAGATGAAGTATTTTATTACTTTCATCGATGATTTTTCAAAGTACGCATTCGTTTATCTGCTCAAGTCTAAAGATGAAGCATTTGAGAAATTTAAGGACTTGAAGGCTGAAGCCGAGCATCAAACCAGACAACAACTCAAGAGACTCAAAAATGATCGAGGTGGAGAGTATAGGTCTCATGAATTCGCATCGTTCTGTAGAGAACATAGAATTATCAATGAGACGACTGCTCCGTACTCCCCTCAATCAAATGGTGTTGCAGAAAGGAAGAATAGAACGCTAAAGAGATGATAAATTCAATGTTGTTGACTACGATCTTCTAAATTTCTTCTAGGGTGAAGCAGTGCTTACGGCTACTTTCGTTCTAAATAGAGTACCGTATGCTACTTTCGATGTCACTCCTCATGAACTTTAGTTCAAGGTCAGACCCAACATGAATGTTATTTGAGTGTTGGGGTGTCTGGCATATGTGACGTTTCTAGATTTGAAGATTTAGAAGCTGGGTGCAAGGACTTCGAAGACAATCTTCCTAGGTTATGCCGATAAGAGTGATGCTCGGAGGTTCCTTGATATTGAATCAAATCATATCATTTGATCTCGAGATTCAGAATTCTTTAAAGATAAATTTATAAGGCACAAGAATATTATTCTCGTAAATATTCCGAAGAATAGTGTAGGTGTACATGAGGCTGAAGCTCCTTACAAAGATGTAGTCCAAGAAAAAGTTGTTGTTGCAAGAACAACTGTTGAACCAGAACTCATAGAACCTGTATCTAAGTGAGTGAGGAGACAGAAGAACTTCGAAGAAGATTTCGTCACCTATCATGTGGAAGCAGATCCGCTTACCTATGACGAGGCGATGAAAACCAGAGACGTTGTCCTCTGGAAGAAGGCTATTAATGATGAGTATGACTCGATAACCTCCAAAACACGTAGATGTTGGTTGATCTGCCTGAAGGAGGAAAACCAATCGGATGTAAATGGATCTTCTAGAAGAAGATGAAGGCCGATGGAACTGTTGACAAGTCCAAGGCTTGTTTGGTTGCCAAGGGGTTTTCTCAGAAGTAGGAGATTGATTATTTTGACACATATGCTCCAATAGCACGGATGACGACCATCACAATGTTGATTGCTCTAAGTGTAATTCACAAGCTAGTTATTCATCATATGGATATTAAAATGATTTCCAGAATTGTGATGACCGAAGAGATTTACATACAATAGCTAAAAGGATTCGTTGTCAAAGGCCTCGAAGACAAAGTCTGCAAGTTGGTAAAATCTCTGTACGGTCTGAATCAACCTCCCAAGATATGGCATGTGAAGTTTGATAATGTCATAATATCAAACAGCTACAGTGTCAGCGAAACAGGCAAGTATGTGTAGACACAGTTCGCCAACGGGAGAGGAGTTATCGTTTGTCTGTACGTGGATGATATGCTGATCTTGGGTACTGATCTAGAAAGTATCACTGAGACAAAGAAGTTCCTCTCGTCTAAGTTCAGCATGGAGGACTTAGGAAAAGCTGATGTTATCCTATGGATAAAGATCATCCAGACGAAGACTGGAGTGGCATTGTCATAGTCTCATTACATTAAAAAAATGCTCACATGCTATCTCATTATATTGAGAATATTCTCACATGCTATGGGTATCAGAATCTTCTAGAAATTAATATGCCATATAAGTATGACAAGAAGATGAAGCCAAATCCAAGAAAAAGTGTCAGACAGTTGGAGTGTTCAAGCATCATCGGGAGTTTGATGTATGCGACTACTGCCATAAGGCCTGATATAGCTTTTGTCATGGGGATGCTAAGTCAGTTCATGAGCAATCCAGGTATGGAACACTGGAAAGCTGTGAAGAGGAATATAAGACTCCTCAAAAGGACTCAAAAGTATGCACTATATATACTACTACGGAGATCCAACAGTAGTAGAAGGCTTTCGGTGATACAAGCTGGTGCTCAAAAGTAGAGAGTGAAAGGTCCACAGGAGGATACGTATTCTCAATGGATGGAGCTGCTATATCATGAAAGTCGAAGAAGTAGTCTATGCTCTCACACTCGTCTATGGAACCTGAGTTTTATGCACTAGCAGTTGCAGCAGATGAAGCATAATGGCTTCGGAAGCTCATGTATGATCTTCCTATAATTAGTGCATAGATTCCGACAGTGCCGATTTATTGCAACAACAAGGCGACTACAACGGTGACACCAAATAAGCTCTTCAATGGCAAGAAGAGGACTGTACGATTAAGGCACAGGTCGATGAATGATCTTATTAAAAGAGGAGTCATTGCCATGGTCGATGTTCGGAGTTAGGAGAATCTGGCGGATCCATTCACCAAAGGTCTCAAGAGCCAGCTGGTTGAAGACACAACATGTAAAATAGGCTTGAAGACACTCCGATATTATGGTTTTGTAATTCTACTATAAAGTTTTATGATATTAGTTCAAAGAAAAATCTACTAGCCATCTAGCTTTTAGTTCAAAGAAGGATCATTAACTGGAAGAATATCAGGAGCAATGGATAAACCTTTAGGAACTACGGGGTTATAGACCTAGAACCACTGTTAACAATGGGTAGTCCTTTAGGAAATACGATGTTACGGACCTAGAACTACTGTTGTCTACTGTTTGTTCTTTGTATAGAATAAAGTCCTGTGAGAGGATGGCTTGGAAGCCATAATAAGTTCTCGGGCATTTGGGATGTCCGACGTGTTTTATAGGAAGCACAGGTAGCACAACACTACAAAGGAGCTTAGTACTCTATGCTATAGTGGGGTGACACCACAAGAGGTACCTAGTGAGGGTAAAGCCTCGGCTTCGGGCTAAGTCACAAGTGGCGTAGCACCGCACATAGGCAAGTGGGCCAAATACTGTAGAATGAAGAGTGGTAGGCAATACTACAAAGAGGTTGGGCCTCATGTTATAGTGGTGTGACACCACATGAGGCAGTGCCTCGGCTTTAAAAGCCATGTCACGATGGCGTAACACCGCAAGGAAGTGAAAGGCTTCACGCTGAGTAGTTTGGCACTACAAAGAGGCTGGGCAACATGCTACAGTAGTATGACACCAAATAAGGCATTGCCTCGGCTTCGGGCCATGTCATAGTGGCGTAGCACTGCAAGGAAGTGAAAGGCTTCATGCCAAGACTCTTTAAAAGAACTCACCTAGAGTGTATGGATAGAGATATAGACCGTCTCTTGAGGAAAATCTTGTAAACACCCAATATACATATACCGAAACTAGACTGGTATAGGGCCTTTAATTGTGCAGCCAGAAGCACAGTTTATGTCATTATGTGAGTGGAAAGAATTGCAGTTATGGTACAAAATTCAAGGCTTAGTCCATTCTTGTCTCATGCTGTTATTTAACCCATACGGGAAGATTCAAGTCGTAGCTACATCTCTCCTAATATATGATGGACATTCACTGTGGGGAATGCTCAATCCATATATTCAGATATGTGGAGGATTGTAGGTATTTTTGCCTTTAGACTAGGAATGATAGTCCCACATCGACTACACCAAATGGTGAGTATCTTAATATAATACATTTCTTGTATTGAGGTATGCACATGAGGTATGGTAGGGCACAAGTGGGTGCCATATGGAAATATTTTCCTAGAAGGAAAAGGTTTAATTCCAACAAGAAAGCAAGTTGCTTTTTATCGTTCAGACTTGGACTCAAACACGGCCTCCAGGATGCCTCGTACATGTACGGGAGTTTTCGGGGGGAAGGCGTGGACTGGCACACAACTATGCTGATTATTGGGTGACCTAAAATATCAAATTCTATTTTTAAGTATTGATATTTTAGTCCCATATCGAATAGGAGAAAAGGTGAAGTCTCACTCCACTCTATAAATAGAGCCCTTTGGCATCTTTTCTAAGATGCACCAAAAGAAGAGAGTTAAGGGAGTCTGTGAAGTCCAGGGAGCCCGTTCAAGTCACAAAAGTTGACTAACGAGCATTCCAGAAGTTCCTTAAGAACTTGCTGGTTCCTGGAAGCGGGTCGTACAAAGGCGAATCTTTGTTTTGAGCAACGGTGATCTTCATCATCCCAACAAAGCTGTCTTTATCTTTCTTCTTTTCTTCTCTTCTTCACCTGTAACTCATTCTATCCTATTTAAGAGGAAGAACGAGATCCTCTCTGATCTAATCAGAATCTTTCTGTGGGCTTTTGTCGCTGCTGTTACAAAATTCATTTGTGCCTTCCTTGAAGTGTTACATTTGATTTAGTCTCTCTGAATCCTCTGGGATTTCAGTTGTGCACCTTCTTCGAAGTGTTGCCAAAATCCTTTCTTCTATTAAAGATCTATTTTGGGACTAACAGGCTTTGTACCATATTCTTTGCATAGCTCATTCAGTCAGTCACCCTGTTGGATACTTTTTTGTGCGGCATCGATTAAGGGTACAAAACACCAAGAACACCCTATGAAAAAATATATGGTTGGAAAGGTATGAGGTAAAGGAATAAGATTTTTGAAGGAGTTAAAGGACTTACCCAATGATTTAGGGGCGCAAACTGCTGTAGAAGACAGCCCTAAGTCGTAGAATTTTAGCACCTTCCTGCTGAATGTAGGTGCACTTGTGGAAGATGAATGGAGTTGAAAAATGGATTATAAATGACTTAGAAAGGACATGGGGCTGTAGGAGAGGTTGTGAGGGAGTGGAACCTTGAATTAGGGAGAGTAGAATGAAGTGTAATGGTAGTTTTAGCAACTACCAAAAAGGTGGTTCCCTCCAAAATTTGTGAGCACCTAAAAGGAGTTGCCAATTATGTAAGCTACTGTCCCCACTTATTTGCTGTTGTCCACTAGATTTTTGGGTGCATTAGTTGAGTCTAATTACACTAGGTTGAGGTTAACTAAGTCCCACTTAGGTTAGGGTTAGGTTGGTGGTCATTTGGTGTCACGATCCGTACCCACTTTTCGGGATGCGAGTGCGTGTCCAAGTCCAGCCTACGCTCCAGTATCTGCGGTAGAATGCTGTGTAGACCTCAATGATCAAAATTATAATATTTGCTCATAAAATAATCTTTTTATTTGCTTATTCACAATTACTAAATCAAATTACAAGATTCCAAGATTACATTTGAGTAAAATACAATGTCTCACAAGAAATCGAAAATAACTAAATAAACTATATGATCAACTAATCTATCTAACTATTCTTCTAGGGTCGACCTCGACATATACTCATATCTTTCCCAATGATACAATGCATAGCAAGCGACTAATCTGAAAAATGATTTCTAGTCAGGAATGGAACAAGTACATACATGTCAAACTATTCAAGACATAATAGAAACTATAAAAAAAAAATATCATAGGATATGCATAGTGACATTGTATGACAAATTTAGAGAAAATAGATAACGAAGACAATCATGACAGACAACTAGAAAGAAGCATGTAAAAACAACTATCATGGCATGTCAAGTAAAACAGAACATGTAACACAAAAATCAAGATATCTATCTAAGTGTTTTGAAATGCTACTTTCAACATGTAAATGAATATGGATAAATATGGCAACCCGCACGTGAAGTGTAAGAGCGTTATCGTTCCAGAATAGACCTGAGGGAGTGGTTTCTGATTTGGGAACATTCACATGTCTACTAATATATTTTTCCGCCCGACTAATGGATTCATGTCACGACATAAAACTTATGATACACGATAATCACGAAATATAAGTCACAAAACACGATAAATAACGAAGATCACGAAACTCAATTATCATGTATATGAATATGTACTCGTGTGAACAACGTGTTAAGAGTCAAATAATGCATATCTAAAACATGTATCATAGAAACTATTAGGAATTGAAAGTAACAAGTGTAATATACTTGTCTTGAATTAAGTTGTAGCCGACTTACGTGCAATATGATCTTGTTGGCACAGAATAGTCACATATGTCAGAAGTACACAAGATGATCCCAAATGATGGGATAAACTTCTAAAATAAAAATAGAAAAAAATTTTGGAAAATTGCTGGGAAAAATATGTAATGTATATTTTTCCATCACCGTTCCAAAACTTCAAACAGTTCGTGATTCTGATTCCTAGTTCTCCCGAAATCTCATAAACACCGAAACATGTCAGATTTTGGACAACTAGCACTCCATGAATTTTTCAGAAAATTAGTTTCATAATTTATGAAAACAAATTACATATTAGAAAACTAACCTCGATATGGTTCTAACAAAAAACTGAAGGTAAAATGGAGTCCAGAGTTGGGAGATATGGCCCTTCGAAGTTGATAGAGCCTTTGAAAAAGGAGGCTGAATTTATGATGAATTTGGCTAGTTAGGACGAAAAAAGAGAGAAATTTTGAAAATGAATGTATGAGAGATAATTTTATTTCATTGATTGGATATATATATATATATATATATATATATATATATATATATATATATATATATAATGTCTAGTAATTAGTTAATTAGGATATGACTAGAATTCAAGCAATAAGGATATGATTTTGATTACCTAATTTGGATAGGATAAGGATTAGTTCAAATAATAAATGATCTAAATAATAATAGACATGATTACAATAGGATTAGAATTTCTAATGGATAAATCCTCCATAAATTTAAATCAAATATTAAATTTAAAATAATTCAATCTAATCAAAATCCTACAGTAATTACCATAACAATAATTTAAAGTATTATTCTATATTATCAAATAATTCAAATCATAAGAATTCAAATACAAATCAAATAAGCGATCAATATAATAACTTTAGAATAATATTTAATGTCATCAAAACAATTTAAATCATATAATTTAAAAAATCAAATAACTGATTATCATATTAATTTAAAATAATACTCGATGTCATCAAATATTGTAAATTATATTTTTTTATAAATCAAAATCTTTATTTAAAATAAATGGGCAAACCCTTTTATTATTTCAAAAATAATTATGATTTTAAAACCATTTTTAGAAACTAACTTTTGAAAGACCCAAAATGATAACAACATATTTTATATTTTAAATAATAAAATTTGGGAACATATATCTTTTTATAAAACTAAATAATATATTCAATCCATTTAATTTAAAACTAGTTTTTTATAACAGAAATAATCACAAAATATCTTTTACAAAATTTTAACAAAAATTACATTTAAACACAATAATTAAAATATATAAAAATTTTTTTTGAAAATTTGGGAAGAGGAGTTACAAATCTACCCACCTTAGAAAATTTTTGACCTCAAAATTTAAGGACTACTAGGATAAAGGGACTTGGTGGATTGGTGAATAGATAGGAAAATTTTATGATAAAAAATATTTATCAAATAGATGAAAAGAAAAAGAAAAATTCATTAATAAAAACATTGATCAGCTAGGGTGAAATAGAAGAAGTACATAGATATGGCTTGGTGTTGGCTATGGTCTTGAATTCTAAAAGGTTCTAAAATTCAATAGAATAAAGAAATATAAATAGAATATGACGAAGACAGACAAATTTTGGATAAGTAGGAAGATACGATCAGCGGGTAGAGGAGTTTTTCATACACGACACCTAACTTATTATCCCTTATAAATTCGTATCCTCAAAGTCTTTCAAAAAAATATTCTTCAATATCCATCATAAAAATTTAAACCATTAACTAAATTTAAAATCGAGATTTAGCCATTCATCAATATCAGCTTTTCAAATTCTTGATTCTTTATCCCAATTGATAATTATCTTCAAAATCTAACTTCACAAAATTTATAAATTTCTCAAAAATTAATCTTTTCATAATCCCCTCAAAATTTAAATTCAATAAATTTTCATATCATACCTCAATTTATTGATCAAATCAATATTATTTCCTTTAAAAATTTAATATTCGACCTTAGCAATAAATTCATCGTTAAACCTCAAAAACACCAAAATCTAAAAATTCATCTTCAACAGTAACTGAAATACTCAATTTATCAATTGCGGATTCTACCCACCTTTAATTGGAGTCATTTATCAAATCACAATATTATCATAAAAATATTTTAGCTTATCAATTTATCAATCTCAAAATTTGACATATATAATTATCTTAATCGTGTAGCCTATGTAACAATCTAATTAACTACCCAAGCAATCAATTTAAAATAAATCTATGGGTTACCCATGGTATACCTAGTCTTAGAACTAGTTGTTTTTCTTAAAACCAAATCAACACAATTGTGAATGAGCATCTTAGTCGCAAGCTCGCAGTAGTACGACTAATATGGTACTAACACGAGTTCGCATGATTTTGTGAAAACTGACCTGCATGGGCCACCAAATTGGTTCACCTATTTGAGCTAAACCTATGCACGTACATCACCCAAACTGAAAGAATTGGCCCATTTGTATGTGGTTGTGCACACTATTTTTTGGTCCATAAATTTGGTTCAAACCCTCTAAGTTATAGTTAATGAAGTCCATAATATGTTAGGATTGAGTTGGGGTACCATTGGCTCTTGTATCGTGTTATTTCAATGCAACGGCTGAATTGTGTAGCTCACTAGGCTAGTTTACTCAGAAAAATATTCTAGTAGTTTATGGGTGTTTAGGGAGTGTGAAGGGGACAATTTGAGTGGGACACAAGCTACATGAGTGTTCTAAGGTTAGTCTAGATCGTGATGCACCTATAGATCGAAGGGTTCGGGTCAAAATTGTGCCCCTAATTTTGTTTGGAACGGACATAGGTATATGGTCAAATATTAAAATATAATTTTATATGTGAATGTTGTGCTATTAAAATGAAGCACATGAAGACGTGTTTTGAGTGGACATGAAAGGTATACGTGTAGAGGGGCTCGACTAGGTTATGTATACAAATTTTATTGGAAGAAAATAGCTAGTGTTGTGCTACTTATAGCAAGGCTACAAAAAAGAATATATATGTTAATTAATAAAATAATGCATATTAACAATTAATTATTAATTCTAATAAATAATAAAAAAAATACTATTATTAAACTATATTATTTTTGGATGGGTTTACAATCTACCCACCTTAGAAAATTTTGTCCTCGAAATTTATCACGTCCCACTTCGGGGAATCGTTCGTCCTCTCTTTGACTCTCGCTGATTAGTTTGTCCTCGCTAGGGCATGATGTCGTACTGGTGTTGCACTTGTACAAGGCAAGGACGTGCATATTTGTGCCATTTTAAAATATCTGAAAACCACATTGCAGAAACATTGAGTATGTAGTATAGAAAGAAAAAAATGATTTTATTAATAATTGTAGCAAGATACAACTTTTCTCAGTACTCTTTGAAATGTGTTCCGGCTTACATTGAATCATGAAAAGAAAATAACTAATAGGCTGCCATGAAATAACTTCTCATTCCATACATTATGCCCCTTAATTAAATTTGAACATCCAAGCAGTAATCTTGAAAATTCTGCAATACTTTGTGCGTCTTTATTGAAAGTAACTTAAAAATAGCAGCAACTCAAAAAAAAGCCTTAAATCCCACGTGCCCTTTCACCTTCCCCAGTAACTGCAGAGGAGGGGTCAGTAAATTCTAAAAATATACTGGTAAGCCCCGTTGGCACACTCAGGTAAATCGACATTTGTAACTATGATAAGCATTTTAAATCATGAGATTTATATTAGACACTAGCAACATTTAGAGGTTATATTCATTCAATGTAACAGCAGTGAAACATATAGAATATATAATACTTACCCACTGTCGATCCAGCATAGATGTATAAGATACATGTTATGATACTTACCGTCCATACACAAGACATTGATTAGCATGCATCCTTATAACATGATCACTGGTATTATACCACCGACGTTGCCATATAGGACTTCGTAGGGTATGCAACACGCCATTCAGTAGGTTGCAAGACTGAATGAATATTCTGATACCACATGCCACCAAAGTATGTTGTATTTCCTCCTAGGCCGAATCGGTCCTAGTGCCCCAGATACCATTCGAGGAAACAATACCTTGTGCACAAGTTGTCCATGGTCATGCGAATGCGTGTCCGACTCGATAAACATAGTGTGCATAGTAAAATTTACTTGAAACTAAATAAAAGTATTTTTATTCTCATTTATTGCATCATCACATAGTGATTATTTTATTTTCCAACATTTTTTCATCAATGCATATTGCATCATTCCGTTACAAAGTAATATTTATTCGCATCATTTCAGTATTCTTAGGAACAAGCCTCATCTCATAGGGTCATATGGCATTTCATTCATTCATTGGTGTTCACAGTATAATTAATTCATTTCAACGTTCACTTCACTAGTTTCTTAGAGGTATTGACTTATGGTATTAGCAACATGTTATCGTTCAACGGATGTGGCAAGGCAATAAGAGAATTCGTTTAGTTGGCATGAAGGAGTAGCGGGGAAGGGACAAACCAACACAGAGAATCCACACTCACCAATTAGAGAATTACCGAGATGAAAAGGAACACTTGTGCGATTAGCTTTTCGTCACGCGTCCGCCTGTGATGGCATCAAAAGTTTGTTTAATACTCCGTCTTGTTATGTTCCTTTCTCTCAGAATTCTCAAGAATGAATGCAATAAAAATTGATAAAAATGAGCAAGAATCAAATCATCAAAAACTATTCAGAAAAGCATCCATCAAAACTAAGTAGCAAAATCAGCAAAACATCTAGAAAAAAACTCTTGGACTCATTTCACGAGAAACCAATCTATTAGTTGGAAATGTTCTTATACATTTGTCCATGATCGATTCGAGTCGACAGTAAGTTTCCCCTATACTCGGTTCCGAACGAGTTAATCAAGCCACAAGCCTTACATAGTGAACCGCTAGGAGCGGGACACTACATAATATACCACTAAGAAAAAGTTTCGTCCTCTTCGAGTTCCTATGACGACTCTTCGACAGCATGATTTTGCCATAACATGTTAGCCAAAGATACCGCCTAGTTTCGTAAAATTTTCTCCTTCCTATCCAAAATGTGAACAAGCTCTTCAGTGTAGGATAGGTCAGCGCTCAGCTGCAACTGATCAAAGTTTACTACATGGCTCGGATCATGCACGTACTTCCATAGTTAAGACACATAGAAGACATCGTGCACTTCAGCCAGAGCTAGAGGTAGTGCAAGTTGATAAGCCCTTAGGCTACCTTCTCTAGAATCTCAAAGGTTACAACGAATTTCGGGCTCAGTTTTCCTTTTATCCCAAACCGAATCACACCTCGCATGGGTGTGACCTTCAAGAACACATGATCGCCAACTACAAATTCTAAGGATCACCAATAAACATCTGCTTAACTCTTCTGTCGGCTTTGAGAAACTTTAAGCCTTTCTCGAATCAAGCGGATCTTCTTGACGACATATTCTACAAGTTCCTGTTCGAGCACTTGCCGTTCACCGACTTCATCCCAATATATAGGTGAACGACATTTTTGTCCATACAAGGCCTTATATGGGGCCATTTGAATACTTGTTTGATAACTATTGTTATAGAAAAACTCTGCCAATATGAGATGTACGTCCCAACTCGTCTTTGAATCGAACATGCACAGTCTCAACATATCCTCAAGGATCTGATTTACTCGCTATGTTTGTCCATCAGTCTGCGGATGGTATGCCGAATTGAAATTCAAATTGGGGCCCATTGTTGACTACAAACTAATCCAAAAATGCGACAAGAACCGTCCGTCTCTATCTAACACTATAGAAATTGGCACCCCGTATAATCGGACAATTTCATCCATGTAAATCTGAGCCAACCGATCAATGCTCCATGTTACTTTCATTGCAATGAAATGAGCCGACTTGGTCATACTATCCACGATCACCTAAATTATGTCATTTCCTTTCCGAGTCTTTGGTAAGCCGACTATAAAATCCATACTGATATGATCTCATTTCTACTACGGTATAGTGAGTTTTGTAGTTCCTCGCTTGGTCGTTGGTGTTCCACCTTCACACGCTGACAAGCTAAGCATTGTGACACAAATACGGCCACATCCTTTTTCATGCCATGCCACCAAAATGTGGTGCACAGATCTTTATACATTTTGGTTCTTTTGGAGGCAATAAATACTTCACAAAGTGGGCTTTGGTCAATATTTTCTTCATGAGTTCCTCATCTTTAGGAACACACAATATTCCTTTGACACAAATAGTGTCATCTTTTATCACAAAATTAGTCGCCATTGCGGCTAAAATCAACTCGCGTATCTTCTGCAGAAATGGATCGTCCTTTTGAGCAGTCTTAATCCTTCCCTGGAGGCTTGGTTCAAGCTACAATTGAGCCAATTGTATGTTCTATATACGGACTCTGAATTTGATGCCCATCTCTTCTAAATCCTGCAGCACTTCTTTAGCCGCTGACAATGTTCCGACAAATTTTTGACTCAAGGCATCAGCTACCACATTTCCCTTACCCGACGTGTAGGAAATCATCAAGTCATAATCCTTAATAAATTTCAACCAAAGTCGCTGCCTTAAATTCAATTTATTTTGAGTGAATATGTACTTGAGTGTCACACTCACTTCTTCTAATTAGGGGTATTTTAGTCATTGTATATTATTTTGAATTTATTTAAAATATTAATTAAATTAATTGTTGTATGGTTTGGATTGGTGTTTTGGTAGGACCAAGATGGTATAACTTTAGTCAACCTTGATTAGAAGCCTAATAATGTAATTATATTTATTATTGGCTTTTTAGATTTAATTTAGAATTATTATCTATTTTTAAGAATTATTTAATTCATTTTTAACTATTTTTCATCAAGCCTTTTGTCAATGGACTTTTTTAGCAACTTAAGGAGTGCTTGGCCAATGACTAAACCCTAACCCTAATACCATCCATGCTTGGTCGGCCAAACATAGCTGCGCCCTTCTCATTGTATAGAAAACCGAATCTCCTTCACAAATCCAAAATCCTAGTTTTTTTCTTCTCTTCCAAAGGCTCCGTTCTCTCGTTTGTCCAACAAATCCTTCCAAATGAAGTGCATTGCGACCACTGGGAGGAGAAAAACTTACTGGAGACTTGCTAGCAAGGGATCAGAGGCGTTTGACCGGAGGAAAGCGGCATCGATGAGTTTTGGAGGCTTATTTTATTGAGTTTTGACACTCAATAGATAAATCTCTTTAAAACACTTGTTAGTTCCATTTTTTCTTCGTAGATGCATCCATATAGGTACCCCAGACCTGTGCATGAAGTTTGGTAGGTTTGTGATTTCGTTTGATAGCCGTATCGGACACATGTTCGACGAAATGCTACTTAGAACTGAAAAGTATTATTTTTCGATTCTATTTTTACGAATTCCTTGCTAATACTATTTGTAACAACTTTCATGAAGACCTGGAATTGACACGATTTTAGTGTCGGAATCGGACACGGACACGCGTGCACGAGGCCCGTGCACGGCCCCCTGCATGCCCTGCTGTCTGTGCGTCATAACTCGACGCACAGGGCTCCATTTTGCGTAAACTTTTATGGGCGCGTGGGGGCAACCTCTGTCCACATACTTCTAAAATTTCATGATATTTCGTGGAGCGTTCACGGAGAAATTACACGTGCACGGTTCAGCCCGTACTGTGCATGCGACTGAAAAGTGTCGCTGACACGGCCTTCGTACGCGAACATGACGTGTCGAGGACCCATTGTAGGAGCACAAGCATGTAGTGCTATACCTGGACTACCTAGAGACTCGATCCTGAGTCGGGCCGTGGCTTGAGCCGTGAGCCACGTTGCTCGACACGCGACCACGGGCACGCGTGCGCGCGCGCACAAGTCGTACGGGATCCATGTGTCTGTCTCACATAGACACGACGTAGTGTCGTGTCAGTGTATCCTAGACCTAGCCCGGGACCCTACCTAGCTACTTACACGAGCACGAGGCTTCTCGGGTTGTGTGTGATGTCCAATCGGGCGAAAAACATGTGCACGTACATATTCCAACTCACGTATCCGGTTTTCCGATACGCACCCCATGTACAAGATATGGACATGGGTTAGACCCCGTGACTACCATAGCATGTCACACACATAGACACCTTCGTGTTTGCCAAGTTTTGCAGGTTCTAGTTGGGTATTTTGCGATTTGGGTCTCGAGTTGAGTTTCCGGGTTTCAAATATATATATATTGAATTAATTTTTATAATTTGATTTCAAGAGATTTTTGTCATAATTTCTGAGTTTATAATAGGTTAATTAAGTTCTGGACTTGTAAGGAGTGGTCGTTGGCTTTATACCATATTTTATCTACTATTTATGTATATATTTGGGTTTTTCCTCTTTATATATATATATATATATATATATATATATATATATATATATATATATATATATATATATATATATATATATAGCTATATGTATATAAATATATGCATTGGTGAGTTAGTCGAGAAACATAATCTCAACGTCGAGTTTCATTTTCCCCTTCGAGTGACCAACTTTCTTTACTTATATGTGTATTTGTGTATATGCCTATATATGTATAAGTTACTTTATGATAGATATAGGTATATATGTATATATATATATGGTATAGTATTATTGTTAAATATTTAGCTTTTGTTCTCAGTTTTGAACCCTCACAACAGCCCCTTGTCGACACACACTCGCACAAACCTCTTTTCACAAGTAAGGTTATATATATATATATATATATATATATATATATATATATATATATATATATATATATATATATATATATATGTGTGTGTGTGTGTGTGTGTGTGTGTGTGTGTGTGTGTGTGTGTGTGTGTGTATGTGTGTATATATGTGTATGTTTATATAATATATAATATATAATATATAATACATAATATATATGTAATATATTATATATATATATATAAAAATATATATTATATATAAAAATATATATATATATATATATATTATATTATATATATATAATATATATATTATATATATATAATATATATATATAATATGTCTTTTATATATATATATATATATATATATATATATATATATATATATATATATATATATATATATATATTTTTAATATATATATATATATATATATATATATATATATATATATATATTTATTTATTTATATACACACATATATACACATATACACATACACATATTATATATATATATATATATATATATATATATATATATGTAAAAAATATATATATATATATATATATATATATATATATATATATATATATATATATATATATATATATATATATATAATTGTTTGCTTGTGAATGTAACCTAGGGAGTATTGAGTCAGTTTAGGATTGACCTAACGAGCCTATTATGGCCGAGTCGACCGACAAGTTGACCAAGTTGACAAAAGTCAACTTTGGGTCAAACTTGATCCAAATCGACTCAAACGAACTTAGAATGACTTGGAAACTTGTGCTTGACCAAAAAAATTAGTAAACGGACTAGTTGACTTATAGTTGACCAGGTTTGACCAGAGTTGACCGAGGTTGACTTTGACCTAGAAGGACCTAGAATCATGTAGAATTGCATTGTAGACCTTTCTTATGATATTTTAGACAATGTTGTGACTTATGGTTATTTTAAATAGGATTACATCACTCCAGTTCAGTTACACTTCTTCATCAGCAGCTTGGATTGCCAGGCGAGTATATTCTCTGTATGTTTCATTCTAGCTTTGACATATTTACTTGTTATAGACTAGTTTACTTGTTGTCACAATTTTATCACATATTCGTATTATATGGATCTCTTCATGCGATGTTATTCCCTCGGATACATCGGGTATATTGTGCTTATGTACTTTATCATGTGCAGCGTCTACTCTTTGTATTCGTATTTATTCATGTATACTCATGTGACATTCATGTACACTCATGATCATGTGAGCCATCATGTATAACCCAGTGTTCATGTGGACTAGCTATCCATGTGACACACTACTTTCGTGTGCAATAACATAACCTGGACAGATCCTTGTGTACTGATTGGGGCAGGGGGAGTATTTTCTTTGGTTATGGGATCGACACCCTTTTATGTGCAACTCCAAACTAGATTTAAGTCATGTACAACCTAAGCCAGTTTACATAACCAGATTGTGCTCTACATCACGTAGTTAGTTCAGTTCTCTTATTATATCATGTATATATATTTCTATATATTATGTTCTCTTTTATAGTCTCATATCTTTACAGCAGTTCATGTATATTATTCTATAGCTTGTTTCATATTTTCTTTTATGTTATGATCTGTGTGAGAGATATGTATTCGTTCCTGTCCTGACTGGACCGTTGACAATATTACAGATGATGAGGATTGCTGTGATACTTACTATAGAGCAGGCCTAATTGGCACAGGTGACCTGGACCCTCAGCAGGATCCAGTAGTCGTTGAGGACTTGCCATTAGCTTATTCTAGACTTTCTTATTATCTAGCTTTATGAGACAGTGGTGATTGTATTGAGATATTGTTTGTGGAGTTTGTATCGAGACTTATTATATATATATTTGTGTCTCTCTCTCTGTTGAGATTATCTTATCATCTTTTCTATCTTAGTTTATGATTGAGATTACTTATTATGTTGTTCTCCATTCAGAGCATAATATATATTGTGTTAGATGTAGGACCTAGGACAACGTTCTACCGCCGACACAATGACGTAGGCTGGATGTACCCACTTTTCGTACCCTTACATTGGGTGCGGGTCGTGATAGGTTTTTAGTGGTGGCCCATGCAGGTCCTCTTCGTCGCAACTAGTACGATTTTGTAGTAGTACTCAAACTAGAGTATCACTACAGCCTGCAGTAGGATATAGGATATAAGTTAAGGTACTCAAACACATTAGGAAAACTCTTATCTAATTCTTACTGCTAATTTTCTTCTTTTGAAAACAAACTGTCCTCCTTTGATTTTATTGCTTCTTTCTCAGTAGTTGATGCATTGTTGATCTGTCTTCAGGATGGTGGAGATACGATCGCAACGCTCTAGCCTAAGGGATACCGCTGAGAGGTCTGCCACTTCTCGCCCGACTCAGCAGGACCCTGGGACCACAGTACCTCTTCTTCCAGCTCAGGTTGACCATCTGCAGCTTTTGGGGGTGCTCCTCCACCGGTTCCGAGGACTACCCCAGGAGTTCATGGGATGCTACTACCACCGCCTCAGGAGATAGTTGATATGGCACAGTTCTTTGCCTTCATGCAGCAGATGATGAAGACTCAGCGGCGCCAGGCGGAGGATATGAGGCAGTGCATTGACAATGCCCATCAGCTAGCCATGGTGGCAGTAGAGAAGGTGGCTGCCCAAATACAGGAATGGCAGATACAGCCGTACCAGTCGAGAACTCTGGGCATTCAGGACTTCTAGAAGATGCGGCCGCGAGACTTCAAGGGTACCAAGGGTATCCTATATGCCGACGACTGGATTGAGCTTATAGAGGAGATCTTTCGTCTCACGGAGATACTAGCTAGGTTTCAGATAGAAGCAACGGGCAGCCAGATGCAGGACCTAGCTCGCACATGGTACCAGAACGACCCTAAGGTTGTTACAGAGCGGTAGACTTGGGAGACTTTCAAGAAGATTTTCAAGAAGACGTTCTTTTCCAACACAACACTTGGCGCCTTGGAGACGTAGTTCGAGAACCTGGTTCAGGGGAACCAGATAGTAGAAGAGTACGCCGGAGAGTTCTGTCACCTGGGCAGATTTGTGGAGGGCCTGAGCGAGACAACGAAGGCTAGGAGGTTCAGAAAGGGCTTGGTTAAAGAAGTCAAGTCCTTGACCAAGAGCAACAGAAATGCTACTTTTGAGGAGATTCTGTTGGAAGCTATGGCTGCGGAGGACGACCTTGAACTGAAGTCGAAGAGAGGTCATGATTCACATAGAGCCAGCAGCAGTGGGGGCCCGGCCAAGAGGCCCCATTATCAGCAGCAGCAGCATCAGCGTAAGCCTTTTCAGCAGAAGCAGTTTCAACAGGCACCTAGACAGCAGCAAGCCATCAGTTGCACTTTCTGCAAGAAGCCAGGACATGTGTGGAACGAGTGTAGGAAGAGGCTAGGTAAGTGCCTACTTTATGGTGTAGCGGAGCATCAGTTGAGGGATTGTCCCATGGCTGTGGGATGTACAGCTCAGGGAGCAGGAGCCAAGGCTTCGGCTAGACAGCAGAAGGGACCATTGCCGACCTAACAACAAAAGTTTATCCAGCACCAGCAGCAGACCAGAGGAGCTCAGCAGGGGCGAGCTTTCGCCATAGCAGCTGAGGAGTCCGAGCCAGTAGGATATCTTATAGCAGGTTTTCTTCTTATCGACTCTTTCTCCGTATTCACGTTATTTGATTCGGGTGCTTCCCATAGATTTGTGTCCATATCATTTGCTGTTAGACACCAACTTTCTTCTAAACAATTGCCTAGGACTTGCAAGATCACGACTGTGGGTGGTATTATCCTCATATGTGATGTTTGCAAGGATCGGAGAGTAGTTTTTGGAGGCCGAGAACTGGATGTAAGTCTGTTCGTAATGCCATTACGGAACTACGATATTGTACTCGGTATGGATTGGTTGAGCAGGCACCATGCCAGTATAGACTGTCGTGGTGGTAGAGTTCTTTTAAGAGTGCCAGGAGAGCCAGAGTTCGAGTACACCAGACGGGAGGCGGGGCAGAAAAGCAGAGTTTTCTGTAGAGTTTCAGTAGAGGAGCAGAGCGTGCCACATCTATTGATAGCTGAGTTTATGGATATATTTCCGGAGGAGTTGCCAAGGTTACCTCCGGACAGAGATGTAGGGTTCTCTATAGATTTGGTGCCCGGCGCAGAGCCGATATCTCAGTACGTCTATAGAGTGAACAACATCTAGCTTGCGGAGTTGAAGAAGCAGGTGGATGAGTTACAGGACAAAGGTTTCATCCGATCGAGTTCTTCACTATGGGGTGCACCAGCACTCTTTGTGCCAAAGAAGGATGGGTCGGTACAGATGTGTATCGACTACAGGGTACACAACAAGCTTACGATCAAGAACAAGTACCCATTGTCGATGATAGATGATCTGTTCGATCAGTTGAGCGAAGCGGAGGTATTTTCCAAAATTGATCTGAGTTTAGGTTACCATTACCATCCAGTGAAGGTGAAGAAGGAAGACATTCCGAAGACAGCATTCAGGATACGATATGGCAAGTTTGAGTTCATGGTGATGCCGTTTGGGTTAAATAACGCCCCGGCGGTGTTCATAAACTTGATGAAGAAGGTGTTCCACCAGTACTTGGACAAGTTTGTGGTGGTGTTCATCGACGATATCTTGGTGCATTCGAAGACCCTAGAGAAGCATGAGGAGCATTTGAGAGTGGTTCTGGAGACTCTTAGAAAGGAGCAGTTTTACGGCAAGCTCTCGAAGTATGAGTTCTTCTTGGATCGAGTTGATTTTGTAGGTCATGTTGTGATCGGAGATGGGATCTCAGTCGACCCGAAGAAGATCAGTGCAGTTGAGGCATGGACAACAGCGAGTTCAGTTGCAGAGATCAGGAGCTTTCTGGGATTGGCAGGTTACTATAGGAGGTTTGTTCAGGATTTCTCCCGGATTGCGGAGCCATTGACTAGGCTGACCCGGAAGACCGCAGAGTTTATCTGGTCAAAGGAATGTCAGGTAGCTTTTGATGAGTTGAAGAAGCGACTGACGATAGTCCCAATTTTGACATTGCCATCAGGATCAGGCGGGTTCACTATCTACAGTGTCGCCTCAGGGAAGGTCTGGGTTGTGTCTTGCAGCAGCATGGGAAGGTGATTGCCTATACATCCAGGCAATTAATTCCACATGAGAAGAACTATCCTATCCATGATTTAGAGTTAGCGACAGTTATCTTTGCTCTTAAGTTATGGAAGCACTATCTGTACGGAGAGCGTGTGGAGATCTTCACAGACCACAAGAGCTTAAAGTATGTGTTTACACAGAATGAGCTTAACATAAGGCAGCGCAGATGGTTGGAGTTGATGAAGGACTTTGACATTTCATTGTAGTATCACCCAAGGAAGGCCAACGTGGTGGTCGAAGCCTTGAGCAGGTATCCAGTGGCTATGTGTTTAACGATAAATCGTCACTTGTTAGCAGATTTGGAGAGCCTGGGGATCGAGGTGATTGCGGCAGGAGTTCAGATGTAGATGTGGGGCCTTCAGATTCAGTCGGACTTGAAAGAGAGGAACAAGTTGGCTCAGTTAGACGATTTTACTCTGCGGTGTATTCGAGAGCAGGTTCGAGCAGGATTGGTGGATGATGAGTTTATTCTTGCAGAGGATGGCACATTGAGGTACGGTTCCAGACTGTATGAGCCTAGCGAAAAGCTTCGGGAGCAGGTTATACAGGAGGCCCATCGTTCTCAGTACTCTATGCATCCAGGTGCCAACAAGTTGTATAGGGATCTGAAGGAGCAAGTATGGTGGTATGGGATGAAGCGGGAGGTGGCACGCTTCGTAGCCAGATATTTAGTCTGTCAGCAGGTTAAGACAGAGAGGCAGAGGCCCGGAGGACTGTTATAGCCATTGCCCATTCCGGAGTGGAAGTGGGAGCACATTACGATGGACTTTGTTTTTGAATTATCGCGTACACCAGGAGGTAAAGACACGATTTGGGTCATCGTAGACAGGTTGACCAAATCACCCTACTTTTTGCCATTTAAAGTGGGTACGTCCACTGAGAGGCTAGCAGAGATGTATATGCGGCAGATTGTCAGGATACACGAAGTTTTGGTTAGCATTATCTCGGATCGGGATAGTCGCTTTACTTCCCATTTCTGGCAAAGTCTGTAGACTTGTTTGGGCACTCATCTCAAGTTCAGTACTGCATACCACCCTCAGAGGGAAGAACAGTCAGAGAGGACTATTCAGACACTCGAGAACATGCTGCGGACTTGTGTTCTGGATTTTGGAGGATCCTGGGAGGATCACCTGCACTTAGTGGAGTTTGCATACAACAACAGTTTTTAGGCCAGCATTGGAATGTCACCATTTGAGGTACTGTACGGGCGTAGATGTCGTACACCTTTGTCTTGGTATGACGTTGGAGAGCAAGCTTTATTGGGATCTGAGATAGTTGTTAACGCAGTCGAGAAGGTGAAGTTCATTAGAGATCGACTTCACGTGGCGCAGGACAGACAGCGGCATTGGGCCGATAGCCACCGAAGACCTTTGCAGTTTGAGGTACAACTTAGACTTAGGATTAAGATCTTGTTTGTTTTGTGATTTTTGTTTATTCATGTGATTGTTATAGTTAAGTTGAGACATATTGGTGCTAGGTTGGAGATCTAGTGTTCTTGAGGATATCTCCGACGCGTGGTACTATTCGCTTCGGTAGAGGTGGAAAGCTTAGTCCGTATTTCATCATACCTTTCGTTATCAGTGGAAGAGTCGGTGACGTGTCATACAGACTGGACTTGCCCCCTGCATTAGAGGGACTCAACAATGTATTTCATGTGTCGCAGTTGAGACGGTATGTGGCGGATCCCAGCCATGTACTGAATCATTCCGAGATCGGGGTGGGCCCTACTCTTAGTTATCCAGAACAGCGTGTGGAGATTCTGGATCGACGGAAGAAGGTGCTGAGGAACTAGACGATACCATTGGTTCGCGTAGCTTGGAGGCATCACTCTCCAGGTGAGTCTACCTGGAAGAGAGAGGATGAGATGCACGAGTAATACCCTTATCTTTTCAGTCTTGAGGTATAATTTTTCTATCCTTCTCATCTATTCAGTTTTGTCTTTAATTTCAAGGATTAAATTATTTTAATGAGAATAGATTTGTCGCACTCACTTCTTCTAATTAGGGGTATTTTAGTCATTTTATATTATTTTGAATTTATTTAAAATATTAATTAAATTGATTGTTGTGTGGTTTGGATTGGTGTTTTGGTACGACCAAGATGGTAACCATAGTCAACCTTGATTAGAAGCCTAATAATGTAATTAGATTTATTATTAACTTTTTAGATTTAATTTAGAATTATTATCTATTTTTAATAATTATTTAATTCATTTTTAGCTATTTTTTATTAAGCCTTTAAAGTCTTTTGTCAATGGGCCTTTTTAGCAACTTAAGGAGTGCTTGGCCCATGACTAAACCCTAACCCTATTACCCCCCATGCTTGGCCGGCCAAACACAGCAGCCCTCCTTCTCATTGTGTAGAAAACCTAATCTCCTTCACAAATCCAAAACCCTAGTTTTTTTCTTCTCTTCCAAAGGCTCCGTTCTCTCGTTTCTCAACCAAATCCTTCCAAACGAAGTACGTTGCGACCATTGGGAGGAGAGGAACCTTCTGGAGACTTGCTAGTGAGGGATCGAAGGCATTTGACCGAACGAAAGTGGCATCGACGAGTTTTAGAGGCTTGTTTCATTGAGTTTTGACACTCAATAGGTAAATATCTTTAAAGCACTTGTTTATTCTATTTTTTCTTTGTAGATGCATCCATATAGGTACCCCAGACCTGTGCATGAAGTTTGGTAGGTTTGTGATTTCGTTTGATAGCCGTATCGGACATGTGTCGGTCCAATGGAACACGTGTTCGACGAAATGCCACTTAGAACTTAAAAGTGTTATTTTTTACTACGTTTTCATGAATTCCTTGCTAATATATTTGTTACAACTTTCGTGAAGATGGATCTAGAATTGACACGATTTTAGTGTCCGAATTGGACACAGACATGCGTGCACGAGGCCCATGCACGGCCCTATGCATATCCTGCTGTCTGTGCATCTTAACTCGACGCACAGGGCTCCGTTTCGCGTAAAATTTTATAGACACGTGGGGACAACCTCCGCCCATATGCTCCTAAAATTTCATAATATTTCGTGGAGCATGCACGTAGAAATCCTACGCGCACGGTTCAGCCCGTACTGTACACACGACTGAAAAGTACCGCTGATACGGCCTTCGTACGCGAACATGACGCATCGAAGACCCGTTCCAGGAGCACGAGCACGTAGTCCTATACCTGGACTACCAAGGAACTCGATCCTAAGTCATGCCGTAGCTTGTGTCACGAGCCACGTGGCTCGACACGCGCCCACGGGCACGCACGTGCGCGCACGCACATGTTGCGCGGGATCCACGTGTCTGCGTCGCGTAGACACGACGTGGTGCCGTGTTAGTATATCCTAGACCTAGCCCGGGACCCTACCTAGCTACGTGCATGAGCGCATGGCTTCTCGCATTGTGTACGATGTCCAATCGGGCGAAATGCACGTGCACGTACATGTTCTAACTCGCGTATTCGGTTTTTTGATACACACCCTGTGGACACGATACGGACACAGATTCGACCCCATGAGTACCCGAGCACATCACACACATAGACCCCTTCGTGCTTGCCAAGTTTTGCAGGTTCTAGTTGGGTATTTTACGATTTGGGTCTCGAGTTGAGTTTTCGGGTTTCAAATATATATATATATATATATATATATATATATATATATATATATATATATATATATATATATATATAAAATATATATTGAATTGATTTTTGTCATAATTTGATTTCCTGAGATTTTAGTGATAATTTTGGAGTTTATAATAGGTTAATTAAGTTCTGGACTTGCGGGGAGTGGTCATTGGGTTTACCTATTTTATCGACTATTTATGTATATATTTGGGTTTTTCCTCTTTATGTATATATATATATATATATATGTATGTGTGTGTGTGTGTTTCATATATATAGCTATATGTATATAAATATATGCATTGTTATCACGTTTCATTCTTGCGTGGACATATTTACTTGTTGTAGACTAGTTTACTTGTTGTCACGTTGTTATCACGGATTAGTACTATATGGATCTCTTCATGCGATGTTATCCCCTCGAATACATCGGATATATTGTGCTCATGTACTTTATCATGTGCATCGTCTACTCTTTATATTCGTATTTATTCAAGTATACTCATGTGACATTCATGTACACTCATGATCATGTGAGCCTTCATGTATAACCCAGTGTTCATGTGGACTAGCTATCCATTTGACACACTACTTTCATGTACAATTACATAACCTGGACAAATCCTTATGTACTGATTGGGGCAGGGGGAGTATTTCATTTGGTTATGTGATCTACACCCTTATCATGTGCAACTCCAAACTAGATTTAAGTCATGTACAACCTAAGCTAGTTTACATAACCAGATTGTGCTCTACATCACGTAGTTAGTTCAGTTCTTTTATTATATCATGTATATCTATTTCCATATATCATATTCTCTTTTATAGTCTCATTTCTTTACAATAGTTCATGTATATTATTCAATAGCTTGGTTTATATTTCCTTTCATGTTATGATCTGTGTGAGAGATATGTATTCATTCCTGTCCTGACTGGACCGTTGACAATATTACAGATGATGAGGATTGCTGCGATACTTACTATAGAGCAGGCCTAGTTGACACAGGTGACCTGGACCCTCAACAGGATCCAGTAGTCGCTGAGGACTTTCCATTTGCTTAGTCTAGACTTTCTTATTATCTTGCTTTATGAGACATTGGTGATTGTATTTAGATATTATTTATGGAGTTTGTACCTAGACTTATTATTTATATTTGTGTCTCTCTCTCTGTTGAGATTATCTTATCATCTTTTCCATCTTAGTTTGTGATTGAGATTACTTATTATGTTGTTCTCCATTCGGAGCATATTCTAGATTGTGTTAGATGTTGAACCTAGGACAACGTTCTACCGTCAACACTACGGCGTAGGCTGGACGTACCCACTTCTCGTGCCCTTACTTTGGGTGCGGGTCGTGACACATTTTTAGTGGTAGCCTATACAGGGGCCTTCCCGTCGCAACTAGTGCAATTTCATAGTGGTACTCGAACTAGAGTTTCACTACAGCTTGCAGTAGGATATATGATATAAGTTAAGGTACTCAATCACATTAGGAAAACTCTTATCTAATTCTTGTTGCTAATTATCTTCTTTTGAAAACAAACTGTCCTCCTTTGATTTTATCGCTTCATTCTCAGTAATTGATTCTTTGTTGATCTGTCTTCAGGATGGTGGAGACATGATCGCAACGCTCTGGCCTAAGGTATACCGCTGAGAGGTCTGCCACTTCTCGCCCGACTCAGCAGGACCCTAGGACCACTGTACCTCTTGTTTCAGCTCAGGTGGTGTGGTCTCCCTTTCCAAAAATTTTTGAAATATTTTTTATTATTTGTTTGATTTAAATGGTAATTTTTAGATTTTTATAAATAATTATTTAGTTAATTATTACGGTAGATGGTTTTAATCATGGTTGAGAATTGGAGTACAAGATGACTAGGAATCATGTTATAGGTAGTGCAGTGGTGTGCCTTGACTAGTGTATTAGCCATGGTAGGGAAGACCGAGTCATAGGTGTATCCTAACTAGGAAAACTAGGCCAAGTTATAGCATGACCATTATAAATAGTTTAATTATTTATTATTAGATTTATTGACTTTGCAGAACCCATTTGAACCAAGTTAGTCCAAACTGGGCCGAACCAAATCCAAGCACATGTAGGCATGTAGTGAGACCCAATACGGCCATGTAGACATATGCTAGGTAGATATAATATCTTTAGGAATCGGCAATTAATTTCTAATAATTGTTATATATACATTATATGTATTGTTATTATTTTAATAGAGTTTACAATATTTGTATGATTTTCGGGAGCCAATAAAGAGTGTGCGTACTAGATTCACCAAACCTTACTACACTTGCTAATGGGTTATTCGTAGTTGTTATCAGGATTATTTGTATTATTAATAATATTGTTGTTGTATTAAATAATTAGTTATTATTAAATGTTTATTCTCTTCATCGTCAAATAAGTATTATTTATATTATATTTTTGTATAAACATATATTCAGAATTTATTAATGTATATACATATATACATGTTATATAGATATAGGTGTACATGTGTATGTGTATATATATACATATATATAGGACTATATGCATATAAATGTGTATATATATATATATATATATATATATATATATATATATATATATATATATATATATATATATATATATATATATATATATATTTATTTATTTTTTGACGGGTATTACGGACGTGTAGAATTCAAATTGGTCAACATATGTATATATATATATTGATAAAGGACAATTGATAAATAAAGAGGAAATCCCAGCATAGCTGAGTCGGGCCTAAGCCATTCGGCCCAGCCCACCAGAGCTGAAACTCCCAACACAGCAAGGAAAGCAGCCCAACCCCATCACAAGGCCCACAGGCCAGCCAATTTCCCCCGTTCCCAGCTCAAAACCGAGCAGAATTTGTATATATATGTATGTACATCGCGAGAGAGAAGGAAGTTTGTGAAAACCCTATATCGCTCGACGCAGCGCCTCCTCAACACCCTGACGACCTCGCGCCACCCTGGACACCACCGAGCATAGCCACGGCCACGCGGATGTAGTACGCGCACGCGAGGGATCAACAGTAGCAGCAGCAGCCTACAGTGTCAGGCTCCCCTTTGTGGCGACATTTCGTCGCGAGCAATAAATTATTTCACCACCCGTCTTTTCTGGTATACTCATAAAATATACAACTTTCATTTCCTTCAATTACTTTTGATTCATACAGATTGGATAGTCCGATATCTCGACACAAAGTCGACTAAAAACCTGTTTTTCGAGTATCAAACAGAACAGTCCCGACCCTAAATTGGAAGGCGATTCCTTGCCAATCGTTTGACA
Source organism: Iris pallida (assembly GCA_029216955.1). Lineage (NCBI taxonomy): Eukaryota > Viridiplantae > Streptophyta > Magnoliopsida > Asparagales > Iridaceae > Iris > Iris pallida. Next base: position 4,526,272 of record JANAVB010019997.1, read on the forward strand.
GTTTCAAAATTCTATCTAGAGAGGGTTCTAGACAACCTATAGGACTTAAAGACCCTTTTTGTAATTTCTGATTTCGTCTAATATGTCTCGAGAAAACGTCTAATATGTCTCGAGAAAATAATTGCTAAAAATCAAAAAAAACAGTTTTAGAAAAAATAGAATTTTAGAAAAAATTCTTTCGGTACGACGTGCGTCCCGCCAATCCGGGCGATATGGCCACGCACCATAACCATTGAAAGGTGCGTACGGGTATTACGGACATGTGGGATTTGACAGAATTCAAATTGGTCGCGTGTGCGTGAAGAATTTGATGCGTATCCGTCAAAATTCACCGTATCGGCCTTTGTGCAAATTTTCCAATTACTTTGTGCACATTTGTTAGATCGCGACAAAACCTGCGCCAATAGGACCGTATCATTTTTTTGGTCCTGTATGCCAAGTTTGGTCCAATTCTGAGACAATTGATCGGATCGCCGTTTTGTGGGCCCTACGATCCGATTCAATTGGCAATTTTGTGCAAGGCCCGCCGGAATCCAAAATTGGACATATAATTGGGTTCGTATCATCAAAATGAATCCGTAAACATATAGTTTGACGACTTTAGAGACCATTGACTCTAGCACGCTTTTTGGTACAAAGCGGGTCCAACGGCGAACACCGTTTTGGCCCGAAATTACCGTTTTGCTCCTGTATCCAGAATTGGACTTAAGGACAGGCAATTCTAGCTAATTTGACTATTCTGAGAATATTGGTAATATTTATTTCAGCTTTCGGAGACAGTTGTGATGATTTGGACTTTATGGTTTAGTAGTTGACTATACTTTTGTTAGATCTGCGTGCAACCTCCAGGCAAGATACCTTGCCTCCCTCTACAGTTTATTTACATGCATATTTCTATTATTATATAGTTTTAATAGTTGATTATTGACATATGATTTGTACATCAACTTTAAGTGGTTTCATTTTAACCTATCTTTTAATCCTGTTTTTTTTGTCCTTTTCCAGTGAACCTCCCAACCAACCCGGCCGGAGAGCTTCTGGTGGGTTCAGCTCAGTTTGCCATGAGTGTGCGGCTTGACGGCCTAATTTGACATGTGACGGATCAGCTTCCACCCAATGAGCCTTTGTAGAGAGTGGCTGCCACCAACAACCAGCCTTTCAATTTTCTTTACACTATGATAAATTCGGAAAAACTGGACGGAGAATATCTGAAACCCGCTTTTCTCTTTGGAGATGCTTTATCCATAAAGAACTTCCGAATGCTGGACGTTTTTGAGAACTGGGACTTTACTGTGGACGGGATGGAGATCCATGTTTCCGAGATGGAACGACATTTTCCCCTCTCGTGGTTTAATATGGTGCTGTTGAACAGGAAAATGGCAGGCTCTCTAACTCCAACCCAACAGGGGATGTTCGTGGGCAACATCCACTATAATATGAGTATTAGGTCAGCATGTGCAAGTAGGGAGTCAGTCAGTCGGAGTGTGATGGGGTTGATTCCTGGTACTTTTATAAACGTGTCTGGTCCCAACATCACTTTTACTCGAGCTGATACCTTCCTGAATTAGCTCGCTCGAAAGGGGTCTTATCCTGTGGGCAGGTTGTCGCTGCTGAATTGGATAAACTCCATTCCTACATGGGCCAATCTTTTCTTATGGATCCTGAGGAACCACGAGGAATTCCTTCGGGAGATTGACCTTTACTACGCCATCCGGGGCACCTGTTACGGATTGTCCATTAACAAGCCGTTGTTCATGGCCCTTTTGGAGATGTATAGCTGGCGTACGGGGACTTTCTTCGCGCCCAAAGGGGAGTTGGGAGTTGCTCTCCATGAAATGCATGCTGTTTCTAAGCTGCCATGGGGGGGGGCGAGGCCTTTGAAGTATACACCCGACGAACGAGGAATTCGATGATCTAGATCGACGATTCCCGGGTTTCGTCTCTGTGTATCGGGAACTGATGTGCCACCATAGTATCTGTCACCAGATTGCTATTAAGAAGAATAATAGCTCAGAAGGGAACTCCCCCCATACTACGGCCTGGGTCGTGTATCTTTTTAAATTACGTCCTTCCAGCCGGGTTTCTTCTCGAGGTGCTCAAACCCCAACGGAAGTAAAGGACCTGATGTTGAATGCAAAAAGGTCGAGGTCCACCCGCGATAGATTTGGAAATCGTACTGACTCCTTCAGTTATTTCTACTACGGTACCCGGCAGATGTCTGAGAAAGCAATCTTGGCCAGGTTCTTGATGGTATGGCTACGGAATTGCGTAGTCTTGGGAGGGACAGGTTCTACTGAAAGGATCAGCCGCCACTTCATTCTCCCGACTGTGAAACTGGTCTTCAAAGTCAGACTGGCCCTTCTTCCGGCTATGGTGTGTAGCATACACCATGGCCTCCGCGCCTTTTCGTCTAAAGTTATTGCTCGCGAAACGATGCTGGACTTTGAGCGGATAGAGTTATCATACCATTATTTCATGGGGTGGTTATTGATGCATTACCGGTCGTTGATGAGGCCCGAAACAGAGGACGATGTTACTGTTGATGACTTCTTCCTTTTCTGATACCGTCATCAGTCTTGGGAGTATGACACCATGCCGGCTTGTCAGAGGGCGTTGGCGAGAGTTGACGGGCCCGACTTCTTTGTGTCTCTTCCTCAATTTACTCTTAGAGAAGTGAGGGGGTACATGTTGATGGCATTAAACCTCCCCAGCTCTTATCTGAGAAGATGCTTCTTTGGCTGAGCAACATTCGCTTTGCGCACCTGGTAAATCATTACCAAAATAACGTATACCTGGAGCCTTATTTGCCCAGCAGGTTTTCTCGTCAATTCGGGTATAGTCAGCTGTTCCTTAACTGCCCAAGTGTTTGCCTGGGCTTCGAGGGCAGTGTCCTTGACGGCATCCGGGCGTGGCATTATTATAATGCGGTTCATACCCAGGCTAGCTTCTCGGTCCCCGACGCTAATACGCAAGGGGATATTTTGTACATGGCGGCCCTTTATCATGTTGCGGCGAGCAAATCTCCCATGAATTTTGACATGAACACCAGCTTCATTGTCGGGACCGGCTTGGCAGAGAAGCCCGAGGGTTCTAGGAAGAGAAAGAGAGGGGCGAATAGGGTTCCTGTGCCGGACTCGAAGTCCACTGCGGTGGACGAAGAGGATGACGAGCAGGACGCCGATGACTCGCCGCACTCTTCGAACGAGGAGGTGGGGGACCAGTCTCCTACTGTGCCGAACGAAGAGGTGGAGGATCATCCATCTGTTGTGCCTGGTGCTTTGTGTAAACGAGGCAGGCGCCTATCTACTGACGGTGGCAGGACCTACTCCATAAAGCGGGCTGCGGTAAGACGTCGCAGGCTGTTTATTGATGTTGATGCTATTTCTGAGGTGATTGGAATTTTAACTGCCTTTTCCTTCTTTTTCTAAGTTATGGCCTAATTATTTTTTTTTACTTTTGCTCTTTGTAGGCGTCAGAGGAGTCTGCTTCTCGGGACTCGATTGCTGACGTTGATCCGGTCTTGTCCACTTTGATCAATGATATGTGCACCGCTATCACTTCTGCTGGGGTTCTTCCGGAGGCGGCCGGGGAGTCTCACCTTGCTGAGACCTCAACCCATGGGGACTGGGCTCTACTATACCTGTCCCTGAGACAGCTGAATTTCAACAGGATGACACTGACCGGGCTGGCTCCCCTTCAGGGGTGGCTGGAGCAGAGAAAACAGTTGAACTTGAGTTGGAAGCCGCGGGTGGGGAGACCATGCCAGCTTCGAACAAGCTGCAGCCTCCGTGCTCTTCCCCTGGTAAGATAAACTAGCTTCTTAACTTATGAGGAGGCCTATTTATTCTATCATCCTGTCCTTCGTGGATTAATGATTGCTTTGGACGTGCATGTCCCACCCCTTTATTGCCGGTGACGGACATTGCCGGGGCAGATATTACCCGAAGGGATCTGATGGAAGCACGTGTGCCTCCTTCTTTTCCAACCTATACTGAGGGGCCTCCAGCTGGGTTAAGTTCGGGAGCCCTGGTGATAGCAGGGCTGGGGCAAGGGACGACGCTTTCTGCGCCCTCCTCTGCGAATAGGGTTTCGGGAGTTAACCTTTCCGCCCTGCCAAGCATCCAGGCTCTTCGGGCGGCGGAAAAGGAGCTAGCTGCTATTCATGAATCTTTTCGCACAGAATTCGTTTCGCTGGTGGTAGGGACGGCAAGTTCTGAGGCTACTCCTTCGGTACTGCCTGCCACACTCTCTTTGACGCCGTCCTCTACGGAAGATTTGGATGAAGTATCCCAGGATGTGGTCGACAGTTTCCACCGCCACCTGAAGAGGGGGATTGAGGCAGCTGTGGAGAGGGGGACTCCCTTTGCTATAGCCCGTCAATGCGCCGGTGGCCAAATTAATATCCTTAGAACACTTTTCGGTGGGGCGGGACTAGCGGCGCTTCTGGAGCCTAAGCTGTTAGAGGTCGATCGTCTTGTGGCCCAGTTTCGCGTGCTACGACAAGCTGATCTATCAGTGGCAATAGATCAAGAGCGTACTTTTCTCACAACCGTGGTAGAGAAGGTGAGGATTACTCGGGAATCGCTCAAGCCAGCTATATTGAAGGATCGCCGGGATCTGACTCAGTTGTACGATCAATGGAGCCGTCGTACTGAAGATTGCGTGACTCGGGAAGCGACTATCTCCCGCGGGGTAACTGACACCCGAGAGCAGATTCTTGAGCTCCAGATAAAGATGACCTTCCTGGAGTCCGAGCTCGAAGCTGCTCGTACTGAGAAAGGGGTTGCTATTCAGGAGGCTGACAAACTTAGTAGAGCTTCTGCCAATCTGGAACTTGCTTTGAAGAAGATGGAAAATGATTGGCAGGCATATATGTACTTGAATGATGCAGAGCAGTTGTCCCAGGAGGCCGAGCGCCGAGCTAGGCAGCGGCTTGAGCTAGGGACTACCTTGGTGAGAAACCGCCTTTTGGAGTTGTGTAATGCCGAACTATAGTCGTCCTTTTCTTGTTTCTGTTTTTTTCTTCTTTTCTTTTTGAGAGGGACATGGTCCCCAAAACATGTACTGCTTTTTTGACTTTCAAATAAAGAGTATTTTCGGTTCTATCCTTCATTTGTATTGCTTGTTGTGCTTGTGGTATTGTGGTGATGTTTGCCCCGCATGGGGGACTTGTTTGTGGACCTGTTACCCCTGGCATACCTTGGTTTTAGGTACAGATAACAAGTTTGATTGGGGATACCTAGAACAGTTCCACAGTAAGGTGGTCGTGGGTGTTCGGGGGTATCGGAAGATAGAATACCGTGGGGCAGCTGGGATCCCGAGCATGATGAGGAATGGTGGGCCTGTACTAAGAGACTTAGCAAAGGACATTTGTTGGCCTATTATCCTTGGCGTACCCCGACTTAGGATACGGATAATAGGATGAAGGGGAACCAACATATTTACTCAGAGGTAATGAGGACATGGCAAGTATGAGGGTTTTACCGTGGAGTCTTCCTACTCAGAGGTAATGAGGACATGGCAGGAGTGGACCCAACGGAGGATATTTGTGGTCAACAGAGGACATTTGTGGGCCTATTACCCTTGGCGTACCCTAGTTCAGGGTACGGATAATAAGACGAGAGAGGACCAACATACTTACTCAGAGGTAATGAGGACATGGTAAGTACGGAGGTTTTACTGTGGAGTCTTCCTGCTCAGAGGTAATGAGGACATGGCAGGAGCGGACTCAGCGAAAAATATTTGTGGACCTATTATCCTTGGCGTACTTCGATTGTGGGTACAGATAATAATTCGAACGAAAATCATCATACTTACGCAGAGGTAATGAGGACATGGCAAGTATGAAGGTTTCTTCGATGGAGCCTTCCCACTCAGAAGTAATGAGGACATGGTTGGAGTGGGCTCAATGAAGGAGGGTACATAGAACGACTCAGAGGTAATGAGGACATGGAAGTTCTATTTAAAGGGGTGATTTGTTTTTGGCGAAAGTAAAACGACTCAGAGGTAATGAGGACATGGCCGTTTTGGAAATTTGTGGACCGGTTACCCTTCTTTTTGCACTGGGAGTGCGGGTAGTAGATCATGAGGGAGGATCTCTTCTAGAAAGAAAGTTCAGAGGTATGGTCATACATGACTTACTATCTAAAAGAGTGACCTAAATGTGAGTTCAGAGGTACCTGCGGGTACATGACTCGATATTTTTGGAAATGTGAGTTCAGCGGCACCAGCGGGTACATGACTCGATAATCTAAAATGTTGTGGATGTGAGTTCAACGGCACCAGCGGGTACATGACTCGATAATCTGGAATACTGTGAAAGTGAGTTCAGCGGCACCAGCGGGTACATGACTCAGTGATCTGGAATGTGTGGATGTGAGTTCAGCGACACCAGCGGGTACATGACTCAGTGATCTGGAATGTGTCGTTTAGACATAATATTTCTTCAGGAACTTGCCGTTGACGGGCAACATGAGCAAGACTCCATTTTTTTTTGCGAGGCGGTAAGCACCGTTGGAGAATACAACCTCAATGATGAATGGACTTTCCCATTTTGGCTGGAACTTGTCGGCGGTCTTGTGAGTCATGACCATCGGCCTCCGGACTGCCAGAACGAGATCGCCTACTTGGAATGTCCTGATTTTGCGTGCTTGGTATAAGTCGATCCATTGCTGAGCCAGGAGGCACTTTTCATCTAAGGCCTCTAACTCTTATAGTCGGCGACAATAGTTATCATCCGTCGTCAATTGATAAGTGAGAGTGACTCGGAACGAGGGTATTTGAGTTTCCAATGGGAGAACTGCCTCACTTCCGTACACCAGAAAGAATGGTGTGTTCCCTGTGGCCGTTCGGACTGTGGTATGGTACGCCCATAGGCATTCACCAAGCTTCTTGTTCCAGTCGCGTTTGTTGGACGACACGAACTTCTTGAGTAACTTGATGATGGTTTTGTTGAATGCTTCTGCCAAACCATTCGCTGTTGGATTGTATGGCGTCGAAGCAATATTCTGGATGTGGTGCTTGTCGCAGAACCGATAGAAGGCGTGGCTTGCAAACTGCGAACCATTATCGTGGATGATCCTTCGGGGCAGTCCAAAGCGATAGATGACGTGATGCTTAAGGAAGCTGATCACGTTTGAAGTCTTTACTTCTGCAAGCGGGACAGCTTCCGCCCATTTGGAGAAGTAATATGTGATTGTGAGTATGAAGCGATGTCCTCGGGAGGAAGGTGGAGTGATTGGACCAATGATATCCAACCCCCATGCTTCGAATGACCAGGACGCCACTGTCGGATGTAGAAACTCAGATGGTTGGTGGATGAAGTGCGCGTGGACTTGGCAAGCTTCGCACTTTCTAGCATAGTCTATCACATCTGCTACCATCGTGGACAAGTAGTAGCCCATTCGGCGAAGACGGTCTTACAATTTAGGGCCAGGCTGATGGGCCCTACAAACACCTTCATGAGCTTCACGTAGGACTTCTTTCGCTTCTGCGTTTGACAGACACCGAAGCAATAACCCATCCTAGGATCGCCGATACAGCATTTTCGTCTCTGTATCGTAGAAGAATCTGAGAGAACGCCTTCTCATGAAAGTGGCTTCCTTTGGGTTCTCGGGCAGGATATCATAGACGACGAAATCAATGAATGGTTGTCTCCAATCTGGGACATCGTCGATCGTCTGAGCGAAATAACTCACCACGAATTGAACATTATTCTTGGGGCAGACCAGTTCGTGGCCTATCACATCTACCGATTGATGAGTATGATTTGACACTGCTAGGGAAGCGGCCAGGCCCGCTAAGGCATCGGCTTCGATATTTTGGAGTCTGGGAACATGCTCAATGAAGAACCCCTCGAACGACGAGATGATGTCGATCGCTATTTGGTGATAGGGGATCATGTCTTCATGGCGGACTTCGTATGAGCCCCGGATCTGATTGACGATTAACTGAGAATCGCCGTATGCTTCAAGATATTCTACCCCCAGCTCTCTTACAAGTTGGAGGCCAATGACCAAAGCGTTGTACTCGGCCACATTGTTAGAGCAGGGTTCTGTGAGAGAGTAAGTGCGATTGATCACCAATCCGAAAGGGGAAACCAGCACCACCCCGACTCCGACGACGATATTGCCCTTGGGTCCAGTTCTCGAAGTGTCACCCCCAGTTTTCAGAAACAGGGGTATTTTTGTCATTTTATATTATTGAATATTTTTAAAATTTATTTTATTATTTATGATACTATTTTGGGGTTGAAATTTATTTTATTATTTATGATATTGTTTTGGGGTTATTTGAGTCGGGTTCGAATTTCAACTCAATCCGACTTGAAACGGGGACCCGGGGGTAGTTTGACTCTAGTGGGACCCACACACTAGTTAGGCATGGCCCACATGATATTAATTTTAGTCCACATGATAGAAATATTTTATTTAGATGTTAGACTAATTATTATGGATAAGGTTAGTGTGATTAGAGACATTAGAATGACTAATTTAGCCCCAACCAATTAGCCCTTTCCTAATACTCATAGAATAGGTTAGTGGGGGCATTTTGGACCTTACCATAATAGGACAAATAGCCCTATATGGCCAGCCACTTTGGGAGAGGATAGGCTCAAGTTCTTTTTATTATTCTCATCTACACTCTCTCTCTCTTGTTCTTCCCCAAATTCCAAGAGAGCAATCCCTAGCAATTTCTCCACCAAATCCTTCCATTTTGCCACCAAATCTTCTTCTTTCCTTCTCCATTCTAGCCAAGGAGGAAGCTACCCAAGTTTGGGAGGATTCGGAGCTCGTTCGTGTCCTTTTGGAATCTCTACGTGTCGGTGTCGCTCCGGGAGGGCTTTTCTTCGATTCGATCTACCGGGAGGTATAAATCCCTTCTCCTTTTTATTTCCTCATGCATATAGGTCTATTTTAAACCCATAGGAATGACCCCCATGGTTGTATCTCCATTTGTGTCCATTTCATGTCCATTTGGAGGTCATAGGAGTGTCCTTTGTGTTGTGGTTGTGTCCATGTGGGAAAACCCAAAATTTGGACACACTATGTGTTGTTGTTACGTATAAATGAATTATTACATATTTAATCTCATATTTTTGTATTGGAGATGTGTTCTATAGTGTCTCATATATATATATATTAGTGTAGAGAGTGTGTTCTTGATATATTATGTTATATACTTGTGTTCTTTTGTCTCAAACTACCCAAATCCGTCATGATTTTTATCCACGTTTTTAATTTCAGCCCTAACTTAGAAATATCATAACTTTTAGCTTAAAGCTCGGTTTAATCTCTCGTTTTTTTTAAAAGAAGTGTATTGAAGTTAGCTTTCCAAAAACATATATTAGTAGGACTAATTTTTTATGTAACTTTCTGGAGAATTATTTGAGTGTCAGCTATACGAAAGACAAACGCGTTCTCGGTGTTTTCGCGATTCCGGGAGTTTTCGGAAACGAAAACGCGATCCGTTTAAAGTTTAGGAAAGCTAACACATAGATCTATAACATACTTTAATCCTAGATTTTAATTCATGCTGAGATGGTACAGTATTGATTATTAGTAGAAGTTACTATTCGGCATATACATTTTGTGCACCCTTGTGTGTAATATAATGTTCTATTTGATTTTAACCCATGTTAATATATATACATTATGTAATTAAATAGATAATGCAAGCATGAGTAAATGTTTAAATAAATAATGTATAAGGTGTAAGTATCCTATCTAATATAAGCATGTATAAGTATGGCTTGTAATGAATATGTAGGTTCCATAGTATGTAATGTATGGTGCATATAGTAGTGCAAGAGAATAAATGAATGATGAATGAATACAAGCATTAATGTAATATAATAATAGATGTAATGTATGCAATATACAAGTTAATAAGATGAATATTCTATGTTAACACAAATCCTATATTACCTCATGTACCCCTTACACTATGTAGACACTATCACACTTGACACTTTGACACTCTTTGATATATATACACTATGTATGCCCATTTAACCCTCACTTGCCCCTTTGCCATGTTCACATACACACACATATCCTCTTAAATAAGTATTTATGAATACAGTTAACTTAGCTATGTATGTATATTATATATATGTTAGCATATTGTGTTGTAATATATAAGTTTATATAACCATTTGAAATGCCATGATTATAGACCTAATGTGGAATACCAATATATGCATGTGTATATATGTGTAGACATATATAGTTTAAAGTAATAGATTACCTAGTGTATATCCAATGTGAATTCTTGCCTATTTGAGTATTGAATAATTACATGCTATATAGAGTTGGGTGTATGTTGGCTTGTATAGCCTTGTATTGATGTGTGCTTGCTAGGATAGTCTTAGTTAGGCCTAGTAAGACTTGCTAGGTTAGGACATGACCTAGTTTGACCTAGTACAGTTGACCAGAGTTGACCAAGGGTTGACTTTGGCCTAGTTTGACCTAGATTCATGTAGAATGCATTGTAGTGCTTTATATTACCCTTCTGGACATGTTGTGACTTGTGCTGTTCTAATTAGGAGCCAGATACCTCTTCTCGGACAGTATCTTTACCTTGGACATTCAGATATCAGGCGAGTACATTCTCTGATCTTTTCATACTTACCTGGATTATATTCTTGCTCTAGATTACTCTACTTGATGCTGACACGTATCTTCACGAATTAGTACTATATGGATCCTTTCCTGAGATGTTATCCCTCTATGGGTGCATCGGGTATTTTATGTTCATGTACTTTATCATGTGCATCAGGTACTCCTTGTACTCGTACTAGTTCATGTTTTTACATGTTCTTATGTGCTTTCATGTGCTTCATGTGCTTTCATGTGCTTATCATGTGCCTCATGTACTACTCATTACATGAGTTCACGTATCATAGCTGTATTCATATGCTTATAACATAACTTGAATGGATCCTTGTGTATTGATTGGGGCGGGGTGAGTAGAATTGGTTATGTGAACACTATCCCCAGTAGCTGTATTCATGTGCCTTCTTATTTGTATTCATGTGCCCCTAAGCCGTTTACATAACCATATTATGCTCTAAATGACATAGCCACTTACAGTCTCTACTATCATGTATTTACTTTCAGTTACAAAAATATCTCATGTTTACTCGTACTTCCTTTTCAGCACTTCCTGTATTTTACTCTATTGCATGCTTTATACTCCTAACCTGTTATGAACTATTTTGAGAGATATGTGCTCGCTCCTGTCCTGACTGGACCTGTTGATAAATTTTACAGATAGCCTGGGATTGCCTGCTAGCCTAGAGGAGACACAGTAGAGGTTGTTTAGATAGTTCTTTTATTTTGTCTGGAGTTGTATTTACTTGTGGATTACAGTATTTGAGTTTTGAGATGTATTTCTGGGATTATGTATCTTAGACACTTAGACTTCTATCTCCTGTATCTCTTTTGGATTTCATGTTTATCTATCTTTATTATTCTACCTTAGATTGTGATTGAGTTGTACCTCTGTGTTGGCCTCGTTATGGAGAGTATTCATATTATGCTAGTTATAGTTCATGACCTAGAACAGCATTCTACTGCCGACATTGCGGCGTAGACTGGGCGTTGTTACATACTCGTACCCTCACGGTGGGTGCGGGTCGTGACACATTTTTAGTGGTGGCCCATGCAGGTCGAGTTTATGTAGTGGTATTCGAACTAGAGTACCACTACAGCCTGCAGTAGGAATATGATATATTTTGAAGGTACTCAATCACGGTTAGGATTCCTTGAGAGATTCCTGGGACGACCCTTGAGAATCTTATTTTAACTTCGATTTGAAATCTGTTTTTCCTTCATTTGATTTACCTTTACTTCCTGTTATTGAACTTGATTTTGATGGATTATTGTTGAATTTTGAATCTTGATGTTAGTGGTTGAATTTGAGTCTGTATTTTTTTGATTTTTGATGGATTATTGTTGAATTTTGAATCTTGATGATAGTGGTTGAATTTGAGTCTGTATTTTTATAATTTTTGATAGATTATTGTTGAATTTTGAATCTTGATGTTAGTTGTTGAATTTGAGTTTGTATTTATATGTATATGTATATTTTTTTTGAATTAAGGTATAACCTGATAACATACTTGATAAGGACAGTGAGAAAGGTAAAAGTCTACTTTATTATGGAATTTAGAATTTATTGCAGTCATATTTGCTAGCATGACAAGGACGTAGAGCCTGATATAGCTATACTTATCTTAGTTATGAAATCTAGATTTTCTTGCAGCCATGTCGGGTGGCGTGGTAAGAATTCTAGATAACATGATTATAGGGTGTATGCCTTATTATGGACTCTATCGTTTATTGCAGCGATGCTTATTGGCGTGGCAGAATTCTGACAACATAATTTCAAGAAGACGCATATGATTATCAGATTGTACCTTAAATATTTTTGAACATGTTTTCTCTACTTTTGTTTCAGTCCTTCAAAAAAAAAGAGATAATTGTTATTTGTTTGTTTTGTTTTGTTTCTCATTTATTTAACTTAGGAGTAGCTTTAGCTGTTTTTATAAACTTTGTGTAACTTCTTACTATGAAATTCTTCTTAATACAATGAATCGATGATTTTGCTAGACTTTATCTTGGATTTGAAAATTTAGCTCTGGGTTTCAAAATAGGTTTTTCTTTTAAACAGATAAGCAAAAACAAATTTTATCGTTATTTCTTTCTTGCTATTATTCTTGTATTAAATAATAATAATAATACTGTCTTGATTACGTCAATTAGCTGCTTGCAACCTTGGTAGGAATCTAATTGTTGGTCTTAACGTAGAATTAAAATTTTATATTGGGACATGAGAATATATATGAATATATATAGTGGACACTTTCCTGACACTTATGCATGCTATACTTGATTTCCACCTATCTGAATACATATTACTATGTCGTTAATGTTTAAATTTTCAAAACCCCAATATTTTCGATTCTCTGCTTTTCTTAGCTTAACTCGTAATTTAAATATAAAATTTCATGATAATAGTTTTATTTATATCACTGCACATGTATGTTATACATAGGGTTTCAATTAAAAAAAAATTTTGGTTGAGTTTTGTGTTTAAATTTGTCAAATCTGAGACTGTGTGCATATTAACCCTTAATACAGGATTTTAAATGTTAGTTCAAATTGATTGTTTTAAATGTAATATTTAGAGCTGCGTATATTTTTGTTGTAGGGATATAAATTTAGGTTCCATATTCTTACATGTTAGGTTGTGATAAACATTGAGTTGCTTTTGATGTGCAAATTCTCCAAAATCCTGAAAACTGAATACATGTTAACATTTTTGCATTGATTTCCATGTTTAGTTCAATTTCAGATTTAACATGTAATATTGAACTGTATGCGTAGATAAATGTATTGATAGTATATTAGGGTTTTATTTCTATCATGTTAGGATGTATTAGGAGCATTGAGATTAGTTGTGATGTTTCAAACTCCTAAATTTTGAAATTGCATTATGTTAATATTGCACTGGTTTAAATGTTAGCTTATTTTCAGATTTTGTATGTAAATGCTGAACTAAAACTGGGTTTAACCTTTCAATACTAAGCTATAACCCTGTAAAAGGACACACACACACACCCTAACTTAGTATACCCTGTCATGTAACCTAACTCTTCCTCTCTATGTCATGATTATATATCTATATAGATATATATAGAGCTTAGGCATACATGTTATAATGTATATACATACATAACTAATTCTCTACCTCTTTATATACACATATATACATGGTTAGCCATGCATGTTATGAGCAAATGAGTTGTGTATTGTAGATTGTTTAACCAATATGCCATGATTAGTGTAACTTGATAGTTATTGTTTGAAACCCCAAATCCTCCTATGCACTTTCATGTATATTTCACATACACACACGCCTATTATCTAACCATATGAACATGTCCACAACACCCATACACACACGAACTAAATAACTTGTACATAATGCTAGCTTTTCCCTCTCTAACGCTATATATATAAATATATTGTGATTGGATTTCCATGCAATTGGCTTTTATTCTTTAACTTTTGATTTTGATTTTCTTGAATAGTACCCCTTATTAGATAAATGGTAGTTAACTTTATTTTATTTTGATAAGTAGTACTTTTTATATAGGATGGTAGACTGCCTTACAGTCTTGATGATTGTTGTTTCTGTATTTTTTCTAGTTTAGCACCCTAGATTGCTTGTGTGTTTTGATACCATATGACCGTTTTGGTTTAGCATGACTAGTATACCTAGATGAGACTTTCACTACCACCATATGCCATGACCCTGTATGTCATCCTTTTAAATCGTATGATTGTTTAAGTTCTGAGACTTTGATTGTGGGGGGTTTGACCTAGAAGGAGTATGAACATTTTAATTTTGAGGATGAAATTTTTCTAAGGTGGGTAGACTTGTAACACCCAGTTCTCTAAAATGAGGGTAATTTTGAAATTTTGTAATTTTAATCATTTATTGATTTGACATTTAAATCGTGATATAATTTTTGGTAATTTTTAAATCATTTTAAAACTATTTAAAATTATGACTTGTGATTTTGATGTTTTGCTAGTGGAACCCTAGAGACTGTTTGACCTAGAGCCTAACCATGTGATTAGGATATTTTAATGTCATTTCTGGCCTAAGGATATTTTGTATTTGACCTCTTTGAACTATTTTGATATTTATTGCGTTGGTGATTGTTGATTTTGACCTTTGATAGGTGTGATTTTGTGATGGTTTTGTGTGCGTATCAGACACGTATCAGTTTTTATTTACAAATGTTTGATGTGCCTCAAAGAGATTTTTTTATTGCTGATTTTTTTTGAAAAGTATTTGAATGAGATTATTTTCTGCATGTGTTTCCTGTGATTGCTTTGTTTTAATTTCGAGGACGAATTTTTTTAAGGTGGATAGATTTGTCACCCCCAGTTTTCAGAAATAGGGGTATTTTTATCATTTTACATTATTGAATATTTTTAAAATTTATTTTATTATTTATGATATTATTTTGGGGTTGAAATTTATTTTATTATTTATGATATTGTTTTGGGGTTATTTGAGTCGGGTTCGAATTTCAACTCAATCCGACTTGAAACGGGGACCCGGGGGTAGTTTGACTCTAGTGGGACCCACACACTAGTTAGGCATGGCCCACATGATAATAATTTTAGTCCACATGATAGAAATATTTTATTTAGATGTTAGACTAATTATTATGGATAAGGTTAGTGTGATTAGAGACTTTAGAATGACTAATTTAGCCCCAACCAATTAGCCCTTTCCTAATACTCATAGAATAGGTTAGTGGAGGCATTTTAGACCTTACCATAATAGGACAAATAGCCCTATATGGCCAGCCACTTTGGGAGAGGATAGGCTCAAGTTCTTTTTATTATTCTCATCTACACTCTCTCTCTCTTGTTCTTCCCCAAATTCCTAGAGAGCAATCCCTAGCAATTTCTCCACCAAATCCTTCCATTTCGCCACCAAATGTTCTTCTTTCCTTCTCCATTCTAGCCAAGGAGGAAGCTACCCAAGTTTGGGAGGATTCAGAGCTCGTTCGTGTCCTTTTGGAATCTCTACGTGTCGGTGTCGCTCCGGGAGGGCTTTTCTTCGATTCGATCTACCGGGAGGTATAAATCCCTTCTCCTTTTTATTTCCTCATGCATATAGGTCTATTTTGAACCCATAGGAATGACCCCCATGGTTGTATCTCCATTTGTGTCCATTTCATGTCCATTTGGAGGTCATAGGAGTGTCCTTTGTGTTGTGGTTGTGTCCATGTGGGAAAACCCCAAATTTGGACACACTATGTGTTGTTGTTACGTATAAATGAATTATTACATATTTAATCTCATATTTTTGTATTGGAGATGTGTTCTATAGTGTCTCATATATATATATTAGTGTAGAGAGTGTGTTCTTGATATATTATGTTATATACTTGTGTTCTTTTGTCTCAAACTACCCAAATCCGTCATGATTTTTATCCACGTTTTTAATTTCAGCCCTAACTTAGAAATGTCATAACTTCTAGCTCAAAGCTCGGTTTAATCTCTCGTTTTTTTTAAAAGAAGTGTATTGAAGTTAGCTTTCCAAAAACAAATATTAATAGGCCTAATTCTTTATGTAACTTTCTGGAGAATTATTTGAGTGTCAGCTATACGAAAGACAAATGCGTTCTCGGTGTTTTCGCGATTTCGGGAGTTTCCGAAAACGAAAACGCGATCCGTTTGAAGTTTCGGAAAGCTAACACATAGATCTATAACATACTTTAATCCTAGATTTTAGTTCATGCTGAGATGGTATAGTATTGATTATTAGTAGAAGTTACTATTCGGCATATGCATTTTGTGCACCCTTGTGTGTAATATAATATTCTATTTGATTTTAACCCATGTTAATGTATATACATTATGTAATTAAATAGAGAATGCAAGCATGAGTAAATGTTTAAATAAATAATGTAAAAGGTGTAAGTATCCTATCTAATGTAAGCATGTATAAGTATGGCTTGTAACGAATATGTAGGTTCCATAGTATGTAATGTATGGTGCATATAGTAGTGCAAGAGAATAAATGAATGATGAATGAATACAAGCATGAATGTAATATAATAATAGATGTAATGTATGCAATATACAAGTTAATGAGATGTAATATTCTATGTTAACACAAATCCTATATTACCTCATGTACCCCTTACACTATGTAGACACTATCACACTTGACACTTTGACACTCTTTGATATGTATACACTATATATGCCCATTTAACCCTCACTTGCCCCTTTGTCATGTTCACATACACACACATAGCCTCTTAAATAAGTATTTATGAATACAGTTAACTTAGCTATGTATGTATATTATATATATGTTAGCATATTGTGTTGTAATATATAAGTTTATATAACCATTTGAAATGCCATGATTGTAGACCTAATGTGGAATACCAATATATGCATGTGTATATATGTGTAGACATATATAGTTTAAAGTAATAGATTACCTAGTGTATATCCAATGTGAATTCTTGCCTATTTGAGTATTGAATAATTGCATGCTATATAGAGTTGGGTGTATGTTGGCTTGTATAGCCTTGTATTGATGTGTGCTTGCTAGGATAGTCTTGGTTAGGCCTAGTAAGACTTGCTGGGTTAGGACATGACCTAGTTTGACCTAGTTTGACTAGTACAGTTGACCAGAGTTGACCAAGGGTTGACTTTGTCCTAGTTTGACCTAGATTCATGTAGAATGCATTGTAGTGCTTTATATTACCCTTCTGGACATGTTGTGACTTGTGCTGTTCTAATTAGGAGCCAGATACCTCTTCTCGGACAGTATCTTTACCTTGGACATTCAGATATCAGGCGAGTACATTCTCTGATCTTTTTATACTTACCTGGATTATATTCTTGCTCTAGATTACTCTACTTGATGCTGACACGTATCTTCACGGATTAGTACTTTATGGATCCTTTCCTGAGATGTTATCCCTCTACGGGTGCATCGGGTATTTTATGTTTATGTACTTTATCATGTGCATCAGGTACTCCTTGTACTCGTACTAGTTCATGTTTTTACATGTTCTCATGTGCTTTCATGTGCTTTATGTGCTTTCATGTGCTTATCATGTGCCTCATGTACTACTCATTACATGAGTTCACGTATCTTAGCTGTATTCATGTGCTTATAACGTAACTTGAATGGATCCTTGTGTATTGATTGGGGCGAGGTGAGTAGAATTGGTTATGTGAATACTATCCCCAGTAGCTGTATTCATGTGCCTCTTTATTTGTATTCATGTGCCCCTAAGCCGTTTATATAACCATATTGTGCTCTAAATCACGTAGCCACTTACAGTCTCTACTATCATATATTTACTTTCAGTTACAAAAATATCTCCTGTTTACTCGTACTTCCTTTTCAGCACTTCCTGTATTTTACTCTATTGCATGCTTTATACTCCTAACCTGTTATGAACTGTTTTGAGAGATATGTGCTCGCTCCTGTCCTGACTGGACCTGTTGATAAATTTTACAGATAGCCTGGAATTGCCTGCTAGCCTAGAGGAGACACAGTAGAGGTTGTTTAGATAGTTGTTTTATTTTGTCTGGAGTTGTATTTACTTGTGGATTACTGTATTTAAGTTTTGAGATGTATTTCTGGGATTATGTATCTTAGACACTTAGACTTCTATCTCCTGTATCTCTTTTGGATTTCATGTTTATCTATCATTATCATTCTACCTTAGATTGTGATTGAGTTGTACCTTTGTGTTGGCCTCCTTATGGTGAGTATTTATATTATGCTAGTTATAGTTCATGACCTAGAACAGCGTTCTACCGCCGACACTGCGGCGTAGGCTGGGCATTGTTACATGCTCGTACCCTCACGGTGGGTGCGGGTCGTGACACGAAGCACCATCGAAGAACATTCGCCATATATCATCGTGAGAGATTGCATGCGAGTCGGCGACCTCATCTGGGATCTCTTCATATATTCTGGATGACTCCGAGCCTGGGTGGGCTGCCAAAAAGTCGGCTAGGGCTTGACCTTTGACAGCCTTTAATGGGACGAAGATCATATGATAGGGGATAGAAATATTGCCCATGTAGCGAGGCGAGAGCTGAGTTCCCCTGGTTTAGTCATAAGGACCCTGAGAGGGTTGACTAGTGAGATCACATGTATGGTTTGTCCCGTGACATAGTGTCGAGTCTTCTGAGTGGCGAACACCAGGGCGAGGCATTTCTTCTCCACAGTGGTGTATCGGTGCTCTGGCCTAATCATCTTTCGACTGAGGTAATATATGGCTTGCTCATGGCCTGAATCGTTGTTTTGTGCCAGCAGAGCCCCGAAGGAATGTTCTATTGCTCGTACGTAGAACATGAATGGTTTTCCAGCAACCGGGGCCACCAGGACTGGGTGTTCGACAAATATTCTTTGATGCCGTCGAAGGCACACTGACATTCTTCGTCCCATACGAATGAGACGCCTTTCTTCATGGATGGGTGAATGGTCGACATCGCCCGGAAAGGTTAGAAATGAACCTCCTAATGTAAGCTAGCCTCCCTTGAAGGACTATGAGTTCGCAGAGATTTCTCGGGGGACCCATCTTCATAATTGCCTTTGTCTTCTCAGGGTCTACATGGATACCCTGGGCGGTGATGATGAAGCCCAAGAACTTCCCGCTGGATACGCCCAGGAAGGATTTTGTGGGATTCTTTCTAAATTGTGTGCTCGCATCAGGTCGAATACCGTCCTTAGATCCTGCAGATGGTCTCCCTTACAGCGACTCTTGACGGCGATGTCATCAACATAGCACTCCACCATCTTGCGTAAGTGGTCTCTGAAGATGATACTCATGGCTCTTTGATATGTGGCGTCGGCATTCTTCAAACCGAAAGGCATGACTGTGTAGCAGTATGTGCCAATCGGTGTTCGGAATGATGTATGCTTTTCGTCTTCAGGGGACATCTTGATTTGGTTGTACCCCGAGAAGCGATCCATGAATGATAAACGTTTGAAGCCGTAGATGTTGTCAATCATGATGTCTGTGATAGGGAGGGGGAATTCATCTTTGGGGCATGCCTCTTTCAGATTGCGGAAGTCGATGCAGATTCGAATCTTTCCATTCTTCTTGAGGATGGGTACTATGTTGGTGACCCAGTCGGGATGTTGCTCTTCACGTATGAAGCCGCTGGCTATCTGTTTGTTGACTTTGGCTTTGATCGCATCCATGATGCCCGGGCGGAAGCGTAGCTGTTGTTGTTTGACTGGCTTTGCATCTGGCCGAATGTTGAGCTTGTGAAGGGCAACCTCGGAGTTTAGTCCTGGCATGTCTTTATAGCTCTAGGCGAACACATCAATATATTCTTTGACAAGTCCCAGTAGTGATTCTCGCTCTTCATCTGTTAGGCTTTATTGACGAAGATTAGCTTTGGAGAAGATTTACTGTCGAGGTCGACCTGTATAACCTCATCTTCAGTAGGAGGTTCTCTCTGTTCGAACCGCTTTTCCCATTGTGCATCTAACTGTTGGGCCCACGGCTCTAGCTCGAGGATTTCGAGAATGTCTTCATCTTCTTCATACGTGTCGGCGTATGCCATATTGACTGACAGGACTTCTCTGAATACGTCTTCGATGCTGGTATCCGAGTCAGAAGTTGGTGACCCGGTTGAATGTGAAAGCCAGTCACATTCTTCATCTGAACTTTCAGGGGTCGTTGTGGTTGTAACATACCCTAATCCACATCATGTCTTGCTATAGTAGTCCCGTGTTTCGCCAGTCGGGACCGGTGGCTTCAAAGGTAATCGTCGTCCGGTGCCGTAGTTCAAGCTTGGCGTAGTCTCCAGATCATACCCCAGTTTTTGCATGAGATATTTGGATTGGGGGCTATAAAGATACAGAGGCAGTCTCCCGGCATCTGATTCAAGGTCGACTTCTTCTATGGTGAAGGGTTGCGGATCGTCCTTCTGGCCGAAGATGATTGGATGGTCCCCTCCCTCGATTATGCGGTAAGTGCCTTCCACTGGAGTAAGCTGGTTTGCGGTGTACACATTTGTCACCTGTGTATGTAGGTGAATGCCTATACCGTGTTTCATAGTATATATTGTACAAAGCTTATTAAGCTCGGGGTAGTTCAAAGATCGCCCTTTATTGATGAAGGAAGGAATCTTTTCTAGCGGGATTACATCATCTACGGAGGGAACATCAGTGTGGGCAGCCACATACTTTGCTAGCTCTGGTTCCTCTTCGGCTACCCCTTGTATAAATGAAGACTGAGAGGATGACCTGGGTAGCTTGATCGTCAGGGGTTCAACTGGTGGAGCAAAGCGTGGAGTTGTTGGAAGACTAGCGACCCACAGTTTGGTACTCGATGCTGGGCGGGGAGTGGTTGGTTCGCTAGAAGTCCTAGGCCTTGCATCGGGGTGACGACTCTTCTTGGGAAGGCGTATCGTCATTGGCTTGTCGGAGGGATTGAGCTTCTCCGTTTGTGGCTGGCCGATTCTTGGCAATCTGATTGTCAGTGGCTCCGTTGTAGGCCTTGGCACTTGGCCAGACCTTGGCAGCCGGATTATCATTTGCTCTTCTTGTGCCGAGAGGTTGATTGCGTCCTTACGCAGAGTGGCTGTTAGGGGTACGGACTTTTCAGGTTTACGAGCTTGGAGGTGGATCGTCAGAGGTTCTTCTGATCCTATGGCTGTCTCGGTACGAGCTTGTACATCTCCTTCACCAAGGTGCCTCTTTGACTTTTCGTACAGGCAGGAGTCTTAGTAGTAGGATTCGACCCCTTTGAAGGGATCGATGTCAGCAAATTCTGTCCTCACGAAGCCATGTTTGTCGACATATTTGAAGCACTGGTGCAGCGTGGAAGGCACGATCATATAATCGTGCATCCACGGGCGCCCCAGGAGGATGTTGTAAGAAGTGTCTACATCTATGTCGTAACAGGTGACTTCCGACTGGAGATCGCCAATTTGACACTTCAGACGAATCTTCCCAATTGGGTAGCTCCTGCCCGAATTGAAACCGCTGATGGCGGTGCTTATAGGCGTCAGTCGATGCATAGGGATGCGGAGATGATGTAACAGACCCTTTGGGATAATGCTTATGGAAGTGCCAGGATCAATATGCATCTGATCCACCTTTACGTCGCCGATGTATCCAGTGTAGTATAACGGGCGATCGTGCAAGTTGGTTTTGATGAGCATATCCTGCATGGTGAAGACAATGTTGGGCATCGCTTCCGTGCAAACGCGTTCTTGGAGATCTGCAGGAGGGTTCTCTCCCGTGAGGTTGACCTGAGCCAGGTACGCGTCGGCATTTTGGAGTGCATCGCTCAATGCCGCGCGAACATCCTTTGAGAGTCTCAGAAGCTCGTATAATGACAACTTGGCCGGTGTATTGGCCAATTGCGCCAAGATGTCGAAGTTATAGGGTTTCTCCAGCCCCTGCGGTGTCTCTTTTCGGAGGGATTTGTCAAAGCGAGTCTCCTTCGGCCTAGGCTTGACGGTCGTCGGAGGCTGGACAGGTCTCGGACCGCCAGTTATAGCGGGCAGATGATCTTCAGCTGAGTTATCAGCCATGGGTTGGGATTGTGCCCCAGATCGCATGATGACGGCTGTAGCTTCTTCGATATCTGCTGAGATTGTTCGACAGGACCTGACTTTTCCACTCTTTTTTTTGCAAATGAAAGATGGTGTGGGCTGAGTCACTTCTGATACCAAGTCTGGATGGACCCACATGACCTCCCCTCGTGATGTAGTGAGGGGCACTAGACCAGCAGCCTGATCTCGGGGAGGTAGAAGATTAGCAATCTCTATTATCACCAGAGGGATGGGGACCACACCGTCTTGAGTTTCCGTCGGAGGGAAGCTGCCGAATTGTACTGATACCATATTGGCTGCCACGGTTACCTCTTTGAAATTGATGGCCAGAGCGTTCGAATCGATGAGATTTTGGATGTACCGTTTTAGTTGGTAGCGGTCGTGTGTAGCATGGTGGATGTAGCGGTGATAGTGGCAATATTTTGGGTTCTTTATTTCTGTCGACCGTGGTTCCCGTCTTGGTGGAGGAAGCTGAATTCTGTCTCATTGTATGAGCATGTCTAAGATGGGCTTGACATGACCGTCTTCGAAGGAGTAAGTGATTTACGACCATTATTTGTCCGTCGATTTTGGCTCAGGTTTCTGTGCTGTATCGGCCACCATAGCCTGCTTGCCCTTGTTATCCCGATTGTTGGTGGAGCTACCCCCATTGTTGGTGTTGGCGTTGGGATGTCTGCCCTTGTCCTCTCCCTCTGAGATGTGCAATCCCAGTTGGCGAGCCTTCTTCAATCGTTCCTCGGCACTTGTGGCACTGATGATAAACGTCTTCCAGTCCTTGAATTAACTTTTGCCCATCCAGAGGCTGATTGTTGGAAGCAGTCTCTTTTGGCAGATTTCAATTAAGGAGAAATCTGGGTTTCCAGAGGGCAGCTTCATTACGGTTTGGCAAAACCGCTCAATATAGTTCATTGTCAGCTCTTTCTTCCCATGGACAACGTCCATGAGGGTGGACATCGTGACGTCCTGTCCTACTTCGTAGAATCTCTCCAAGAACATGCGCTTGAAGCTGGTGAAGGAGTGGATGCAGTTGTCTGGCAGGTTGCGATACCAGTCGAAGGTGACTCCTTCCAATGCCCCAATGAATAATCGTATGAGGATGGCATCGTCATGGGGCAGATGGTCGGTGGTGACCTCGAAGTAAGTGATATATCGACTTGCGAAGGACTTGCCATCATACGGGTTGATGTTGAAAGGCTTATATCTTGGCGGGAAGGGGACATCCCTCCATGCAGCAGGGTATGGTTGCTGTATTCTGAGGTCTTGAGAATTTTCTCGGGCGTAAAACATGGGTCAGAGCTCTTGGACCTCACTTCTTGCTTCTCGGGCCTCATCCACAGCGGTAGGGGCCGTTACTTCAGGAAGATTGTTGCCCGTATTCGGTGCTGCTAAATTTGAGTCCGTATTGATCGCGGAACCTGTACTTGTTTGGCCAGGCGTCCATCCTTGCAGGGTTGGAAGGGCCGCTTTGATCTCGTCTACAGACTTTAGCAAGGCGTACAATATGGCTTCGAGAGTGTCGATGCGTTGGCGATCACTGAAGCTACCTTGGCTGCTGTCTGTCATGAACACCGTCTTTACATGAGAAGAGATGGACGGAGCAGTGAAGGAAGCGCCCTCCGAATCATACCCCTGTAGTGAGAAGTCATCGGGGTACGTGGGAATGTCTTTCTCTGATTCGGACTCAGAAGGAACAGTACCCCCAGTTTTCGAGTTCGCCTCGTCTTGGGAGTTGTAGACGTCCACAGGGACGTCGGGGTTTGCTGCGTCTGATGGGAGAGTTGTTTCCCCCGGCTCGTCTTCTTGGAACATCGGATTGTCGTGGAGGTTCAGAGGACTGCTACCCCCAGTTCCAGCAACCCCCAGTGGTGTGGACGACAAATCTTCCACTGTAGCAGATTTCGTCTTAGAACGGGTACCTTAGAAAACTTCGGTGGTGGGCACCCGCTTAGACGACAGTCTCTTAGTCATAGTGGTTGAAATCTTCAGGCTGGAAACATTTGTCTTCTTCCCTCTCCCATCGACGGGGACTTTCTGAGCAGAGTTACAGGAGACGACGAGAAGTGCCTCATCTTCTGAAGACGGCTGTTGCAGTCTTTGAAAGACGGACTGTCGGTCTTTTCGCACCATTGCGTTATTGCAACAGCAGTTGACTATGACTTGGGTGCAGTGACGTCCGTGGGAGGACTCTTTGCACCCCGATGCACTTTCTCTTTCCTTGCATTTGTGGAGGATGGCCTCACGCAAGTCAGATGGGTCTGGATCGACCAAGTTCACTCCCTGGATTTTGGGAGACTTTTGCGAACCTCTCTGTCCGTTTATCGTCGGGGGCTGGACTCGAGTGGTTCTGTACAACTTCCCATCTGAGGCCCGTATAACAGTATGTGGGACGCTCGGATGGTCAGAGGTCGGATCAGCGGATCGAGCTTGCCAAGCTCGCGCTGCCCTAGACTTCTTCGCTCTAGTGCGTAAGGGCACATAGTAGGAAGAGTCTAAGTGATGTTGGAGAGAGTCAGACATATCTTCTTGGGAGCACAAGAGATCAGGACCATAGGAGAGGCGGTCGAAGACAGAGCCACGTCGAGTAGGCGTCATACGGCTGTCATCAATAACCTTCATGCGGCTGGCAGGCGTAGCCGTATAGGCTTTCTTCATGCGGGTGGGAGTCTCGGCCGTATGAGTTTTCTTCATACGGCTGGATGATCTGTCCGTATAGACCTCCTTCATGCGGTTGGCAGATTCAACCGCATGAGTATCTTGCATATGGCTGACAGATTTGGCCACATGAGTGTTCAGCTTCTTCTTAGGACGCATAGAGTCGTTCTTTGTCCCTGCAAGTCCAGTATCGTAGTGCTTTCCTCTGCCGGACTTGGGGACATCAGAGTCCTCTATGGCTTGAAGTGGAGCCGTATGAGAGTCGCCTTCACCGTCTTGGACAGCAGAGAGTACTCCGTCCAGAGCTTAGGGAGGAGCAAATGATTTTGGCCTCCACTCGCTGCGAGCTTTCTTTGTGTGGGTTTGCTTCCAGACCGGGCTAGTGCTTCCCTCAGAGAGCATTTCTTCAAACGTCTGTTGGTCGAAGCGGACGACCATCTTCTGTTGCGTGGAGCCAAGTTTGGCTGCATTCGATTGTGTCACCAACTCCTCAGCCCTAGAGAAGTTTGTCCCCAGCAGAGTCGCCATCGTGTTTGCCATGAAATATAAAAGAACAGAACAACTATCGGAGGACTGGACTTTTACTTCACAATACAAACTCGCTTGTACAAAGAAAGCCTAGGGACGAAAATCTAGGTACAGCAATCTAAATATAATTGTTTATTTTAGATTCTGGGGGTGACGGTAGAGGCTCGAGAAAGCGACGACAGCTCTGCCTTACTCCTTGCACGATCGGGTGAAGCCTTGGCTCTGTAGAAGATCTTCTTGGCGTTGGTGAAGAAATGCTCTCTTTTCAGGCTCTCTCTCTGGCTCTCTGGCTCTCTATGTCTCTCTCTGTATAGGTCTTCTCTGTATATCTCTCTCTGTGTATGTATGTCTGTATGTTTTACAAGGGAATGGCACCTTGCTATTTATAAGAGTGGGGGGGCTCATTAGGGTTTGCAATTATTGTCCATTCTTAAAAGTCGGCGGCTAAGGATCACTGGATCTGGGCCGTTCACCTTGAATATACGAGATTTGAGCAATAAATATGATTGCATCAAATCTTTTGTGGGTAATTAATGATGATTGACATAAATTCTCCTAATTTTCCATGCCAACCTCGAATTTCTTGACACGTGTCATTAATTTGCTTGTTTGTAAATGATCTGATTTGATCCCAATATTTCTTTAGGATTTGTTGAGGGATTTCGATCAATTTGATGCCACGTGCCCTGCTATCATGCCACGTGTCGTAACCGTAAGCCACAGCAGAAATCTGAGCCGCAGGAAAGTTGCTCCTCATTGGGCCGTATAAGGCTGGCCACGTGTCAAGGCTGCCTGAGAGTGCCCCTCTGAACATTTGGACCGCATGGTAATGATTTGAGCCGTATGAGTGTGGATGACCGCATGATGGGTGCCTTCTTCGTGAACCGCATAAAGATAGTCTTCGTGAGCCGCATGAAGATAGTCTTCGTGAGCCGCATGGGGCTAGTCTTCGTGAGCCGCATGAAGATAGTCTTAGTGAGCCGCATGGGGCTAGGCTTCATAAGCCGCATGGGGGAGCCTCCGCTTAGGCCGCATGGGGGAGCATCCGCTTGGGCCGTATGGGATGGTCTCTACTTGAGCCGCATACGACTGTCCACGAGTCAAGGCCGTATGACAGTTTCTGAATCTCGGGGGATTGTGTCAGAGATTTTCTTCGTTTCCCTAGGAGTCCGTCATTATAAGGGAGTCATAATGGTACCTTTGTGTCAGAACTGTCACCTTGTCAGAGCTGTCAGCCATTAAAACATTTAATGCAGTAAAGGACAAAATGGAAGAGCTATTTGCAGGCCACGTGGCTCCCCTCTGAGCCGCATAGAACTTGTTTGAGCCGTATAGACGCTCGAGCCGCATGGATACTTGAGCCGCATGAACTCTCTGAGCCGCATGGGGCTCTCTGGCCGCATGGATCTTTCTTTATTCTTTTCCATGCTTCTACACTTATGAATCTTAGACTATAAATATTGGTTCTTATTTCATCTACCCTCGTGCCTATGATTTATTATCTAGACTAATGATGCTAATATAGCCTAGTTTTTGCAAGCTTATTCCTTTATAGAGCTTGTTCAAGACATATGTTATTTGGGTCGACCCATTAACATATTGTCTAATCAGAACCGGTGCATGATGGTCTGATCAACCAAGTGCACTTTGGTTCATTTTTGTCTATTATTGTACGTGGATGGAACATAATTAAACTTGGCCTTTAGAATCTCATCCACGACTGCCTTGACAATTCTTTTGTATTATTCGGTCGTCTTTGAACCACATATTCGTATTCGATAACGCCTCCTTCGAACTCTATATTGCCTTCGCCTTCACATATTTTAGAAGGATGAAGACGCTGTACTAGCACTTCCTATAGCCTTCCTATCGAGTAGGACCATTATCACTCGATGTTGCTATATCTTCTTCCTAAACTGCTCGCCCTATCAAGACCCTCTAATCGCTTAATTTAAGTGAATCTATTTCGTTCCCTTAATCGTTCCCTCAACCTACTCTCAAGAGACCATGACTTTAAGGTCTCTAATTTACTTCTTGAATCCATACCATTCTTTATTGCGCGTTATCTTAACCATTTTCCTCCTTGCGTTAATCCTTGATTATCTTTTCCATTATTGAAATCACGACTCTAATGCATGTTTTGTTAAATGTCATTTCTTCGCCCCGCTTAATAACTCGATCCTATCGATACCCCTTTGTGCCTTCACACCCCCCTACTAATTAAAAACTTCGAGGACGAAATTCTTTTAAGTTGGGTAGGATGTAAAACCCCTAAATTTTCTACTATTTTTTATTTATTAAATTTGGTACTGATTTAAATTTTTGTATTGTACGTCGCGTAGTCGTATTATACGTCCCACTCGAAATTTTATTTTTCAAAATTGCTCGACGAGTGCGATTATGTGCGAGCGTACATATTTTTGAAAAATATTTTTTCTATTTTTATAGTTTCAAAAGAATATAAATAATAATTATTTTTTATCGTTCCAAAATTCCCAAGTTTGTTATTTTATTTATAAAGCCTTTCATTTCTCACAATTATTGATAATAAATAATATTTTTATTGTATGCTAGAAAAGCATAATTATGAGAACATCATTTGTACCTACATACATATTTAGTAATTATTTATTAGTTTATTTTAAATAATAATATAATTTTTGAAATTATTATTATTAGTATTTTTGAAAAATATATTTCGAAATTATTGTGGCTATTTAAACCTTGATTTGAAATTTTGGATTTATTTAAATAAGTTTAATATTTGAAATTTGATTTATGCCATTGATTTTAGACTAAAATAATTTAATTTAAATTGGATTTGTATTTGGAATTGTATTTGAATGATTTAAATTAAATTACGAATTATCTAAATTGGGTTTAAATGAATCCTAATTCTTATCCAATTGGGAATTCCCACATCCTATAAATAGGCAGGTACTCCTCCAATTTCTATCATTCATTATTTCTCCAAATTATTCCACAACCCAAAATCGTGCATCGTGTCCGTGTCCTTCATCTCTTTCTACTACTTATTTTTTTTATATTTATAATATTTTCTTTTATTGCCCGACATACTGGACACGATACAATCGAATCCCCTGCGCCACCCCGCCTACAACAAAATCCACCGCACCCTGCTTCCTCCCGGCCTCTTCCATCCCGTCAAGCCTCCACGCTACCACTTCCCTGCCGAGAACCACCCTCAGTCAGCGCCACCCCTGTCTTCCCCAAATCAACCATCATTACCACCACCTCCACCTCCACTGCCCTCGGCCACAACCAGCGCCACCCTCACCTACACCTCCCCAAC
The DNA here is from genome assembly GCA_029216955.1 of Iris pallida. Classification (NCBI taxonomy): domain Eukaryota; kingdom Viridiplantae; phylum Streptophyta; class Magnoliopsida; order Asparagales; family Iridaceae; genus Iris; species Iris pallida. The sequence goes on from JANAVB010019997.1 coordinate 4,554,913, forward strand.
TTTACCGTCCTATATCACCGCCCACCACCAGAGCATAATCCCAAACCACCCTGGCCACTCCCCTGAACACCACCGTCATTATCATCTCCACCAGCATCCACCGCCCCACCCCGGTAGTGCCCCGACCCCCTATTTCCGACCCCTGCCAACCAAAACCACCACCACCCGGACCGCAGCCTTCCGCCACCCTTGGCGACTCCAAACCCCGACCAAGGAAAACCCTAAAATAAATTAAACAACCACTTACCCCTCTCCGTCGGGTCGCGAACCGCCTCCGCCATGGTCAGCCGCATCAACGCCGCAGGATCTTCCCCTCGCTGTGCCGCCGCTGACCCGAACGCCCGCCTGCGACCGTCGAGAACGTCCGCGCCCGACTAGCCCCACGCCTCCGGACTAGCACCGCCCCCGAACACCGGCGCCGCGTTTCGCTCGACTTCTCTCCTCTCTCTCCAGCAGTTCCGTGCGTCCGCCACCTTCCTCGCCGCGCCGCTCTGCCAGCGCCCCTTCTTCCCACTCTCCCCCACAAACCCATGAACGCCGCGCACAGCTCCGGCCGAGTCACCGCCTTCGCGTCCTAGTGGTGCCGTCCGCAAGCGCCGACCACCGCGTCCAGCCTCCATCGCCGGTTCCTCTCTTCCTCCGCCCTCTCTCCCTCTCGACCCCCTCCGACTTAATCTCTCCCTCGCTCGCTCACTCACTCTCCCTCTCATTCTCTCCGCCTCCTCCTCATTTTCTTTTTGTGTAAAACTTTTTCTTCATTCAACTTTGGAGAGAGAGAGAAGTAAAGTAACGAGATCTTTACTTATTAATGATGGGTTGAAAGTTACTTTACAACTTCTTTTTCGAAGGGAGAAAATCAAAGGGCCCATATTACTGTTACTTTTATCATTATTAATGTTATCAGTATTTTTTCTCTTCTTGTGCTGTGAAGTAACAGCCTATAAATTAAAATATGTTAGTACTATTTTATTTAAGATGTTGGACAACTGTATATATGTATATATGTGTTATTTTCAACAGTTGTATATTAGTTATTATACCGTATTTATTAATATAAGTATTACTAAAAATATTTTAGCTATTATTTTTATAAGTAAGTATTAATGTTATTCTTAAATAAATATAGTAGTATTTTCTAGACAAAAATATTTTACTAGGCTTGCTCTATGTTATTTTTAAAATTGGATTTCGGATGCGAAATATGTATACTAAAAAGTATTGCCAAAAATAGGTTATCCGAAAAATATGGATTTTCTAGAATATTTATCTAAAGTATTTTTATCAAACATCGTTTCTGTCAAAAACGAGAATTTACATACTTAGTATTTTTATCCAAAAATGATTTTTCTTGACTGTGAGTATTTTTCTTATACTTATTTTGACTTATGAAAACTAGTTTTAGGAATTATAAATATTTTCTAAAACCTCGTATATATATAATATTTATCCATTATTTCTTTGATTTTTCTCCTGTCCGTACCCAGTCCTATTATTCCTATTCCTTTGCCCATTTCGAGACAACCTTATGACCACCCTAACTAAATTGACCCTTCTGGACCCAATGGAACTGTCCGTGCCACCGTCAGAGGTCACTTTGTATAGTTATTGCACCGACATCGCAGTTCGTGCCACATTCATCATTGCAGCACACCAGGCGTACTACCAGGCAAGACACATTTCCATTTGCTATTTATTTATTTTAGCTCATATTTCATGCATCGTTCATTATTTTCTTTATGCAAAATAAACTGTGATACATGGCATAACTTGTTAGAACTTACTGTTCATTTATATCTCCTTCTATGTATTATTTTTCTTACACATTAAACCTAGATTTAAGGGACCACCTTTGTGTGTTGCATTCATGGCCTTGACACGTTGTACCACGAAGTTGTGTATCGCATGTAGAATACGGACGTGCGTGATTGGCTGGCCACCAGTACGTATAAGCCGTGCGATAGGAATAACCGCTGGTAGAGGTTGCATGCTAGTTTGACTTAGCGGTTATAGAGGTTTTCTGTTGTGGATACAACATAGTAGGCATTGGGCGGGGAGGACAATTCCTTAGCGTATGGGCTTCGATGCACTTTTTCTTGTGACCCGGACTCTCCACTGGAGATACGGGGTTGATGACCCATGATTACTGACGGCCACTGGCGTTCTGCAGAACGTTATGCTCTTACTGATGGGGCCTCTAGTGCCCCAAGGGGGACCATGTCGATCCTATTTATCCAGGGCCCATGCATAGGAAAGATTGTTCTTAACTACATTTCACTTAGAACGGTAGGCTACCTTATCCGTTAGGTACGAGTACTTTTGGTTTTGGTACTTGTATCTGACCGTGGCTTCGAACAATAACTTGTCGTAGATTAGTTCATCACATCTTGTCCTTGTTTGGTTGTAGGTGTGACTTACTACTTCGATGAGAAGGTATTGAACCTTGTTGGGGCCCAGATACCATATTGGATTAATAGCATGGAAAGATACGTCACCGTGAATTAGTTTACCATCTGTTATCCTTGTTTGGTTGGGGGGATGGTACGCTCATTCAATAGGTGTGTATTGGACCATGTTATAATTCAATTGACTTATTTATTTGAGCAATATTTATTCAGTTTATATGGCATTATATTATGTGTCTTGTTACGTCCCTCTGAGGACCTGGTTATCTCGCCAGGTGTGTGCTATTGTCTTTTGTAGGTGTTTTAGCTCTAGCCGTGGTCCTCTCCATTTCTTCAAGGATGATTGCACTTGGATCGTCTTCGCTTCGCTCGCCAAAAATTATTTCTTTTCTCATGAATTTTTTCTTTACTTGTTGGTAGTGGATTTATCTCCGCTCAACATGTTGTATCAAGATAATTGATTCTCATTATATGATATTTTTTATTCATTTATTTGTGTGGATGAGATTAGTTATGGTTGTACTGTATTTTACAGCTTATGTATCCATACGAGGCCATGTACTTCGTATGAGTACAGCTGGCATGTCTACGTTCCTAGTCCTACGTATTTTGGGACTGGAGCGTTACATGCTAGGTGCTCGTTCCCATGTCATAACCCTCTATTGTATAACAAGAATATTAACCATGTCATAACCCTCTATTGTAGGGCACTGCATCAATATCTTAGTATATTTGTCCTGTCAAAGACGAATGACATCAAGAATTTTTTTGATCAAATTTAAAATTTATGTCAAAACACACTATTGTTATGTTTTTTTTCCATGTTTTAGATTTAGAGATCTTCATATCACTGAAATCAAATTATAAGGGTCTTGAAGGTGTCAAAATTCATAGGAACAAGAATGACATGATAGAAATTTCCAGAAATGCATACGGTTGCATTGTTCAGCTTATTCGTATCAGAGCCTCTCGTTTAAGACTTTGGAGAATGCTAATTTGGTCCTATGCAATCATGTGAGTTTTTTTTCCTTTTTTGAAACCTGAACTCATGACATCTTTAAACTTATCTTTGCAAAATTTATTATCATATGAAACTAATCTTGATGCTTACCTGCTTATCATATTTTTTTGTTTGCATTACGTACTTGTTTTCTGGCATGACCTCAATCAAATTCTTAATTTTTAGTACACTTGTTTTTGCTTCGATGTGTTGCACAACAAGCAGGCCTAGCAGGGACTTTTGGGTAGCAATGGGGCTTTGTAAGGTAACTTTGTTTTAAGAATATATGTTATGTATTTAGCTTTTGCCTTTTTGAGCTTCCCTAAAGGGTTATGTTGTAGATTAAAAACAAGTAACAAACACCAAGAAATAATAGTAATTTTGTTTTGATAACTATTTCTAAACGATGCCTTTTAGTGTATTGATTGTTATATATTTGTTGTTTTAATATCCTTTTTACTGAAACTGGGATACAAATATGAATGGTTATTCTGGATGCTAATAGTTACTATTGAAGTTGTAATGAAATAAAAATCTAATAATTACTATTGAAGCTATATGTTGAACTTTGTTTTCATTCCAACTTTTGAGTGTTTGTTAGGTAGTACCCTATTGGTATCCATTTTGTATTCAGTCTGTATGTTTTTTACTAGACCACATAACTTTATATAGCACATAAGTCACCATCAATGCCATGTTTTATTACATTTTTTGGTGCTTGATTGATGTCAGAAATGAAATGCTATTGTTCTTTTTTTATCTGTTTCATTGACCTCTTGATTTGCCTTTTACGAGACCCCATTTGTCAAAGTTGTAATCAATTAGATATTCATTCAATATAAATTTATTGTATTCAAAATTATCTACTATTGTTGTACTCTGTCAAAAGGATACTAAATAAACAATATAGACGGTTCTTAGATCTTGGATATCATCATTATTTGCTTGTTTTTCTGATCAGTAACCACAAATCATCGACCTAGCACTCATTGATCTAAATAATTAAAGCTTTGTATTTTTAGTTCCAACTGTAGGAGGATCTGAAGTATGTTTTTGTTTCTTAGTTGTTGTTGGATTATAGCTTGATGACCCTTCCATGAATGGGAATCATAATACGTAGGCAATATCAGTCATTACCTCCATGATTTGTATAGAAAACTTTTCTTGGGACACATTTTGTTTAGGTTTCTTATATGGACAAACTCGGATGTCTATTTTCTCCCATGCAAATGGCACTAGGAACTTGGTTATTATATCTCTTCAGTCTGCAATTGAATTCATTGAACCTCTTGGTTTCGAGTCTTTCGATAGCGACTTGATCCTCCATCTTATTCTCATTTGCCATTCTTCTTGCTTGATTTCTTTAGCCTTTGCAATAGGACAGATGGCTGATTAGCCTATTGCTACCTTGGATCTAGACCAGGCTTTTCTTTGTATGTCCAAATGAAAGTATCACTGAACCATGACACAAATCAGTATTGCTTTCTGGTATTAGGGGCCTATTGCTACCTTAGATCTAGACCAGACTCTTCTTTGTATGTCCAAGTGAAAGTATCAGTAACTCTAGACACAAATCAGTATTGCTTTCTGGTATCGGAGCTAATGTAAATAGGTATTTCTCTTTGGACTGGCAAGTAGATTTTAGCGAGTTCATCTACAACTTAAATTACATGCTAATCTTTTAAGTCTATTTCTTAAAATAATGAGTTTTTCAAATTCTGGCTTTTGATCATGGTTCCAGCGACTGACTTGGTAAGCTTGTATTGCTAAATTCCCTTTCAAATATCAATAGTTCTGATGGTGATCACTTTCCACAATCAACTATCTGGTTGAGGTACCACAGCCCATTGGTTTGAACAGTTTTTGGAGTAATCTTACAATAGCCTATTCAAAGGCAATTTTACATTGTTCGGAAATATTAAGCCTTCTGTGTGACTGTCCCTAATTTTTTTTTTCACATTGTTCGGAAATATTAAGCCTTCTGTGTGACTTTCCCTAATTATTTTATCACATTGTTACCATATATTTTTCTTATTGTATCCTGCATTCTTGAGTTCTTAGAATGTAAATCATTATGGTTAGATCTTTATTTATGAAACTAAAATAAGGTTATGGATAGATGAGGCAATCTACATTGGAACTAATGTCATAATATATTAAATCTAGCCTGATTTATATAAGAGAGATTTTAGTCTACGGGTTTAATCAGAGTAGAGCTGGTATCAACCTAGATGCTATGTTTTGTGCGATTAAGCACGGATTTGGTCAAGGCCAAGTTATAAACTTATAATGCTTCCATGTGAGATTTGGATATAGCCAAACCAATTGCCTTGTTAACCAAAGCAAAAGATTGTATCAATCTACAACTCCTTAAAATTGTATTACTCTAATAGGGATCATAAACGATATATCATTATTTTTATATAAGATTTCAGGACCAATTAAGTATAATGCACTATAGTTAAGCATTTTTTGTCCAAATAAGATTTAAAAAACTGATAAACTAACAGAGTTTGAATCGGCCACCATCAATTTGTATTTCCTTGTAATAATTTTTTCTTTCCCTTTACTATATTCGACTTTGTATGAAATTAATTCTTTTGAAGTAGTAAAAATAATCTTTCTTTCAGGACTCTAGTTATTTGAATTGGCTTTCCAAAACAAAAAATAACCTGATACTCCTATCTGAAACTGCTGATACTGATACTCATAAGAAATGTCAAAAATCGATAATACGAACCTAGGGCAGAGTATGAGAAATATCACATATATGGAAATAAGTAACTGAATGAATTACTCTATGGGAGAAAGGAAAAATCATTTCTGCTGTGTTGGTTACTGAATTTATGACTTGTGTAGTTGTAGATGCTCCAACAACATTAAACTTATTTGCTTCGTATTTTAACCTTCGAAGTAGTAGTCTTCTTATAATGTTTTTTCTCCTTGTCATCTGCTATCTAAAATATATAAATGCCCTTCATTTTGGAACTTACTTCCTCTTTCTGGTGGTATAGTAGCATTATTTTGCATGGTATTGGAACTTCTTTCTCCCCTTTTCTTATCTTTTTGTTCAAACTTTTGTTTAACTAGTTGTTAATATTCCATTAAAGCTCATTTTTTAAAGTATTCTTATTATCAGAATCATATATTAAATAAAGACCCGATGACAATGTTAAGATTATGGTTCTTTGTTCTTCACTGTAACATCAATAATAAATGTGTAATTTCTGCAGGAACAACAAGGGGAAGGGCCACCACCATACAAGTACATTTAGAGGAATGAATTCTCATATAGGAAGTATGTTGTCTACCTTCTTCGATGCTTCAGTTTGCTTTCAATTTCAACTATGAACAAAAATCTATATACATTTACACAATAAATAGGAAAGTCAAATCATTTCGATGTCTAATATAATACTGCAGGGATGTCGAGATACTATATTGCTGCTGATAAGCTTATATTTCACCAGTTACCAAGTTACATTTAGTTTAAGGGCTCATGCGCGACAAAATATTTTAGCCCATTTATATGTTTTTCTATCTTAAGGGCTGTGTACAACTCTTGCTAAGGTTGTATTCTAGATTCAGATATTTTTAGTTAATTGGCACAGTTTCTTATTAGATTAGTAGAGTATAATTTTTATAATTTATCTTAGGATTTGATGACAAAGATATGAATTCTTGATGGTGAGGACCTATTGTGTGTGGCTGCAAATACAGTGAAAGGATATTCTTCAATCTAAATGTAATCTATTTGAAAAATAAAATGCAAAATAAAATATTCCCCTTCTGATACCGCAGGACATAGTCTAGGATGAATAGTATTTGGTTGCACCAAAACATGTTGGTGTACTTACCCATAGCACAAAACATATTCTTCTGCCTGGGTACTGATGTGGCTTATCCATGTTTTGGTCTAACAATAGCATTAAGCATAACAGAATCTGAAGAGTAACCATCTTTCTTTACTGACAAAAACAACTCATCAAATTCATCCAACAACCCTTCTTTAATAAGGCCTTTCATCATTATAGTGTATGTTACAACATCGGGTTACACTACATCATTTGAAGAATAGAGTTAAAGAGATGCCTTGCTGTATCAACCTTAACAACTTGAAACATTCCTTCAATTAAAATATTGAAGGTCCTAGCTTCCAGTTTTTCCTTCTGACATGATATGGTGTTGAACAGATTCCTGGCCTCATCAACATGGTGATTTCTACAAAGTCCATGTAAAAGTATATGATTGTTGTGGAGTTCTAGGGAAGTCCCAGAAACAATCATTTTATCTTGTATTTCTTTTATGTCAGTAACTCTTCCAGCTTGGTATAATCCATCTAACATAATATTGTAAGTCGCAAGTGCTTGTTTCAGTCCCTTTCAAGGCATCTCATCAAAAAGGTGTCTAGCACAAAAAATTTAAATGCTTTACTTGTCTCTTGTTTATCATGCTCTATATTTTAGGAAAGTTGACTTTTGACATAATGATGAGTGCTCAGTACAAAACCAAGAGAGTTAGGTAGATTATGCCATTTTGATGCCAAAGTCTCTAACTACATAAAAATAATTTACTGTATAATCATGTTTCCTGTTGTTTTATCTGTACTTATGTTACTTGTTTTGTTTTGTTTTATTTTTTTTGTTTTATTTTGTTAGGGAGCATAACATGGGGTATCAGACATGGGGTACTAGACAATATGGAAACATGAGTATCCGAGTCAGCTGGCTTATTGACTCAGGTCTTAGCTGACTCGGATACGTCCATATTGACCAGTATGGCTAGCCTTCATATTCTTGTCAAGTGATTCAAATTGTGTGTGCAGCAATAAAATCAACCTGTATTGATAATTCTGTAATAGTGTGTTCAATATCTATATAAGAATGTATATTGATAATTTGTGTTCTTGTTCTCTCAGGAACTTGCTAAAAAATGAAGGTGCATGCATGCTGTGAATAGAGAAATGTTGTGGATATGGGAGGGATATGCTCCAGTCTGGTTTGCTACTTTTTTTTGTTTTATTTGTATGATTACCAAATGTGGTTGGATTATGTTTTTTGGTTTGGACGTTTATGTGGTATGGAAACTACAGATGTAGGATATGTGTACTGGTTGAAGTACTGGTTGAATTATGATGTGGTTGGACAAGTGATGGATGTTTGTGGTGGAATGTGTATTGGAAGGTTTTTGGTATATGAACAATACAGTTTGTTAATATAAAAATTGGGTTTTATAGTAATTTGATGTATGTGTAACTTTTGGATTGATATTATGTGTGTTTGATTAATATTATATAATTCTTGATGGAATTTTGGCAAGCTTCCCTTGACTGTATTTTGGCAAGCTTCTCTTGACGGTTGTCAAACGCCAATTTTAATTCAAATCACGTTGCATAATAACCTGTGAATAAATGCTTTTCTTGACGGCTAATAGCCGTCATCTGGCCAGAGTCAAGAAAAGTTTTTGCCTACGTTGACGGTTTCTAAAAACTGCTATCTTGACGGCTAAAAGCAGTCAAGAAAATTATTTCATATGCCAGCCAAAAACCGTCAAGAAAAGTCCTGCCAGCGACCGTCAAAAAAAGGGGGACTTTTCTTGACTCCGGCCTACTTGACGGATCCGCAACCGTCAAGATACCCATTTCTTGGCAGAAAATCACCGTCAAGAAAAGCCTTTTTTCTGGTACTGCGCTGATTGGCACACCATCACCCATATGCGCAAGCGGTTGGCTTAACTGCATGTGACGCATGGCATTCTATGAGAGAGATGTGCTTGGTCATGGGTAGTGTCACGTACATGTTCATCGAGATTAGTGGCATGCATGCCACATCATCTTTAACTACTTCTGGATGATAATTAATCAATTGGCGCATGCTGATGAATGGCGCAACGCCATCCATAAAGAAGCACTAGGTATTTTGTAACTAGGAAGAGTTGATTATTTCGTGCCAACTTTGTATGATGAATAGTAAATGACAAACTTCATAATAACGACTCTTACAATTCTCTTCGAGCGCTGTATGCTCAGGATTCGAAGAGATATTCTTCGACTGATGTGCTGTCAGTCATGATGACAGCCATTTGGCTTCTTAAGGAAGATCGCCACGTGGCTGCAAGCGCCATGTGATGCTCGACGCCATCTGATATGGTATGCTATATATATATATATATATATATATATATATATATTCGGGTGCTATCTATGAACGACACATTGCAATGTTTGATATATTTTGAGCTTCTACAAGACCACCTTCGAAGTTTTCAAAATTTAAAATTTGAAATACTTTGAATAAGAAGCGGCCTTGCACGTTTGGCACACCACAGAATCCTAACCAACCCGCATTTCATGCACAATTTGTGCTACCATTACGCTTAACATCTGGGCTATAAATAGCTCAAAGTTGGGAGAGAGAAAGCTTTTTCAGAAACTTTTCTGCTCAAACTTTTCTGTCTTCTTCTTCCTCTTAACTCTCGAAGCTTTTCACCCGTTCCAATGGCGCCTAAGAGATTCACCACCGAGAAGGGGAAGAAGGCGGTCGGAGCTACGTCGCACGTGCCATCGTTGATGGTGCCACAGCATGTGGCAACGTCGGCGAGAGGCGAGAAAGCCAACCCCGCCCTTGAAGGTAAAAAAATCGATCAGAGAAGACGAAGAAAATGCTCGTGCCATTCACACGCGATCCAATCATAGCCAACGTCAACTACCTCTTTCAGAGTGTTGATCGCCGCTTGCGCTATTTTTAAAATGTGCCACCTCTTTCAGAGTGTTGGCCTAAATCATGAATTGCACGTTCACAGCACACCATGCACTATGTATCATGATGCAGGTATTGTCATGTTGCACAATTGAGATCAAACATGATGCATGCACAAATCATTAATTGTTCTATGACATGTGCAAATTGTAAACTGAACTGAGAACTGTCATCATTGGCTGCACCATCTAAGGATTGTCCTTGTGTACTATGCGTCATTTATGATTGGCGCAGAGTTAAATAATCACATAAAAAATTCTTAATTTACTTTATAAGAATAATCTTTCGTTATTCTAACACTTTGTTTTCTTTTGTAGTTGATCTGAGGGAAGATCCCTATGCTGAAGTACTGGCCTCTACCTTTCGGGTGTCAGAATACCAAGAGGATCTTTTTCATGTCATTTTTTTGCAGTATGACAGGCCAACTTCTAGACGAACTCTTTTTGGAAAACCAAAAAGATATGACGCTGTTATGCCTGATGAATGGCACCCCTATTCTGACAGCGGATGAGACTTCTCACAAGAAGCCAGCTTTCCTTTTCGGAGAAGCCATAGATGCAGACTCTCAACCAAAGTCAAAGAAAGAGTTTTGAGCTTTCCTAAGGGGAAACGCATTTGTGTATCACCCTAAAATGACAAATAATCTGTCCCTGCCTCGGTATGATCATGCCATATATTCGAGGAAGATGTCATAGGATTTGACTCCCTTCCAATAAGCTAGGGTTGGAAAGATATGTCATAAGTTTGGGGACCGCAGGAGAAACATATTCTTCTGTGCTTTTGAGAAGTATAATACGCACTTGAAGGGGTCTAAAGCCAAGTTGTGTACCAGCTGATGACTCGGCTTTGATGCTACCCGTCAGAATACCCATCTTCACAAACACCTATGTTGCATCTGAAGGAGAATACCCTCGCTCAACTATGAAGCTGACGGGTTTGATGCACGCGGAGATTGTTCGTTGGAACAGAATCTCGGTGTGGGCTCTGAACAATTTTCGTGAAAAGCTGACTGAACTGGGACTTTACGAAGCCATTTTGACAGCTTCTTGCGGGATCCAGAATAATCCAAACCTGTTATTGGCCTTGGCGGAGAGGTACAATAGCATGACGGGCACCTTTGCCACTCCTTATGAGGAAATTGGCTTTATTCTGCATGAGATGCAGTTTCTCTCACATTTAACGATGGGAGAGAACCCCTACAAAGAGTATATGACTACAGAAGATGAACTAGAAGCTTTGGCAAAAAGAATTCTCGAATGGTGGAGGTTTTTGATGAGTTACTGTGTCATTTCATGATCTGCACTCGTCTATACAACACCAAGCCCCCCGGGACGTGCTATACGTCCAAGTGGTTGTTATTCATTTTTTAGGTCATGCCCATGAGAACAAGGTACAGGAGCAGCAAAAATGTGATCCTCGCCCTTTTGAGCCGCTCAATGCTCAAACTATTTTCAAGTTAACGAAGGACTCCGACTGCGACGATACTAAGTTGGTCAAAGACTGGCATGGTTATGTTGCCGATACTCCTCTTGAGAGCTATAAAAGACAGGGTAGCATAGCCTTGTCCCTAGAGGCCACTCTAGCAGGCTTCTTTTCTTTGTGGCCGTTAAGGTTTGTAGTTTCGGGAGCCAGTACCGTCGACCGAATCTATTGAGGCATACTTTTCGTCGCTGTGCATTTAGTATTTGGTTATAAGATGGATATACTGTCTACCATGACGAATTAGCTAAACACGGGACTCCGAGAATTTACGGACGCTATGATAGAGAATCCCAACTCTCGGAAGGATTTCCCTCTCACCGAGATGCCGTATACATATTTGTTTGGCTGGTTGTTACGACACCACCCTTCTTTGATGGACCCTACTCTTGGCATTGGAGGAGTGCTAGCAGTGAACTTCTTTAGTAGATTCTTAAAGGCTAAATGGAAGGTGGAGTCCTTGCTTGATTGTAGAAAAGCATTAAATTTAGGTACAGACATAAAATTTTTCTCCATTACTCACTCACCTGGGTATGAGGACTTCCCGGCTCCTATGGTAGACTTAGAGCCCCTTGCACTCAATCCACCTCTAGATGCTTTTTCTTGGCTAAAGACGATCAGGCCTTCTCATCTAGTGTATAGGTTTGAGAATGAATATTACCTAGAGTCGTATTTGCCAAGCCGCTTTGCTCGTCAGTTTGGCTACGACCAGCTGCACATCGGGAATACAATTACTTGTCTTAAAGCCTTCGGGCATTTGATTGATGGCGCCCGGGGATGGAGATATATTAGTGAAAGAGGCACGAAGGCTGTATTCACCATGCCCTCTGCCGCTTTTGAGATTGGTCCGTGTATCCTGGGCTCATATGCATGCTTTTATATTTCAGCCAACACCTTCTTTGATGATTATTCAATGGCAAATAGCTTCTTCGGGGTGAAGAAAACACTTGATGGGAATAAGGCCTGTATTAATTTGACCGAGGCTGAAGAGAATGTTCCCGCCGATGAACCTCTGGAAACTGTGGATGTGGGTTTCTATGACGAAGTTCAGGACCCACTGTGTATTCTTCTTAGAAAGCGAAAAGAGAAGTCTCCCGCAAAGTAAGCGAGCAAAAAGAAAAAGACTGGGACATCTTCCACCCAGTCAGTCCATGATGATCCTCTTTCACCTGTCGTGGGAAAGAAGAAAACGAAGGAGGCAGCCGATGTCGAGAAGCCTATAACCAGGACCAGACTTTAGATACGACAAATGGAAGCTGGGCTCTCACTTGGAGAAACTACTTCTCTCAGAGGATCAACTACATCTCCCTTTCAGAGAGAAAACACGGGTGTTGGAAAGGAAACAAGCAGGGAACGGCTCGTTCCTGAAGAAGCACAACCTCAATCGCCTGCTCCTGTTGAGGTGGTTACAACATCTCCACAACCGTTGTAAAAGTGTTCAGCCAGAAGAAAATTGTTGGTCACCAGAACCGGAAGAGGGAGGACTGCAACCTTTCCTATACCATCCTCACCATAACAACCTCGACAAGATTCGATTCTGCCGCCACAAGAAGAGACTTTGCCACCATTAGGGGATATGCCCCTTCAGACAAGTGATATTCTTGATCTCGTAATCCTATCGGAAATAGTAGACGTAGATCCGGTAGCAATTTGTATTTATATACCTTCATCTCCAGATCTCCCACCGGTTAGTGCTCCAGCTCCAACTGCTGCCACGGATACCCCTCTGGTTACTGTTTTAGAACCAGTAATCGTAGGGTTCACCATTCCTTGTCTACAATCACATTTATGGCGTTTGCTTCAGCGGGATTAATATCGCCACCGGCCACAAATGATATTCCAAGGGTCACGGTCCCCGAAGAAACGTTAACTTCAAAAGATGTTATCCTAGAAGTTCCAGCTCCCTCAATAATCCAATCTCCCGTGGCTCCTATCCTGAACGAGGTTCCATCCTGAGAAGATGATGAGATGATAGAAGCGTTGCAGGATTATGATTTTGGAGATGAACCGATTGAGAAGGACCCTGTTGATGCGGCCTCCGACCTTGAAGTGGCCCAAGAGAGTCAAGATTTGGTGGCCAAGGATGGCCAGATTGCTGTTGAGGGTGAAGAGCACCGTGTTAAAGATGAGGGCGACAAGAGACCCAATGATGATGATCAGAGCCTTGATGAACCGCGAGGTGATAAGAACTCTGATGCTAAAGATGAGGACGATGGATGCTCAGATGATGATCGGGGTGACAAAGGCTTTGTGTAACATCTTGAAGACCCTGGTGGTGATGAGAACCCTGATGCTGACGAGGAAGGTGATGAAGACCTTGTTAAAGGTCTCGAAGGTGTTTGGGGTGATGATCCCAATATTGATGCTGAGGGGATTTAGGCCCTTATTGAAAAGTTTTTTGAAACGAAGAGAGTAGAGGAGGCAGCCCTAGGAGGCCATGTTGAATCAGGGGTTGGAATCAACCATTTTATGTCAGGAGGCTCTGAAGAAGGAAGCAGTCAAGCGCCTGTATCTGCTTCTACCATGGAGAGGCTTGTTAGAAAATGAGATATCACTACAAGAAAATATAGCATTTACGGCGCACAATTTACGGCGCGCGGTTGCTGTGCGTTGTAAACGATACTCTTTTACAGCGTGCAGATATGTGCGCCGTAAAAGAGTTGTTTTTGGTCTTTTTTACAGCGTATTTGACATGCACGTCGTAATTCAAAAATCATTTACGGTATGCATTTTTGCGTGTTGTAATTGAAGACTCATTTACGGCATGTATTTTTGCGTGTTGTAATTGAAGACTCATTTACGGCATGCAATTTTGCGTGTTGTAATTCATGACTCATTTACGGCATGCATTTTTGCGTGTTGTAATTGAAGGCTCATTTACGGCATGCATTTTTGCGCGTTGTAATTGAAGGCTCATTTACGACATGCATTTTTGAGTGCTGTAAATGATTGTAATTGTTTTCAAGAAAATTAGTTCCCTTCTAACAAATTTTCCATGCTAAAAAATTTTTAGCTTCCCTTTTTACAAAAACATTCGTCTTAAAAAAAGTTAGTTTCCCTCTCAAATTCGGATTTCAAAAAAAAAAAATTCCCCACCTATGTTTTCACATAAAAATGAAAAAAAATGAAAAAATTATAATAAATAATAAAAACTAATAAAACAACAACAAAAATCTTTTAAAAAAATTATTCCTAAAAAATAGAAAGAAAAACTATTGAATTATTTTTTAAAAAATGGCAAAGCAAAAAAAAAAAATTAATAAATAAATAAAAAATATTTTTTGACAAAAATAAAGTATAGAAAAATTCTATTCTTAAGAGATATGATGGTTATATTTTGTGCATAAATTATTTATTGGAATACATCCAATTTTTGAAAATAATTTTTTATAACATAAATTAAATATAAAAATAAAATTTATTCAAACTTTTATGCACTTTATTCTAATAATTCAAATTTTTTGCACTTTATTCAAATTTTTATGCAAATGCACGGTTTGGGTGGCTAAGGCTTTTATGCACTTTATTCAAATTTATATTTTCCTCTTCTATATTATCAACCAATTCAAAATTTCATTTCCCTCTTCTATCACTTCTCTCTTTAAATTTTTGAATTTTCATTTCCCCCTTCTACACTTCACAAACCTTCTAATATACCTTCATTTCCCTCTTATAATTATTAAAGACCCTCTAATAATTATTCAAGTCCCACTGGAGAGACTTCTTGGAGATGGGCCTGGACAGGACTGCAGTGTCGCCGCAGCTTTCTTTCAGCACGGCCACTGGAGAGAGTTCTCTCAAATCCGGATCCTCCAGCGTTTGCAACCTCACCTCCTCCCTGGTCCCCGCCATGGCCAACATCCACTCTGCCCTCAAGATCAACGGAGCCGTCAAGGTCTTTTTCCCGATCGCGCTCACGGCGCTGCAGAGCTCGTACCCGCCCTCCGCTGGCTCGTTCTGCCCCGACCTCGCCGACTCCGTCATGAGGCCCATGTGCGACCTGAACGAGAGGACCGTCTACTTTGTGATGGTCAACGCGTACCCCTTCCTCGCCTATAAGGCCAACGCGGGCGTGATCCCCCTTGACTATACGCTCTTCCACCCCAACGCTGGCGTGGCGGACGCCGGTAGCGGGCTGAGGTACTATAGCCTCCTGGACGCACAGATCGACGTGGTGTTCGCCGTGGTGGGGCGGCTCGGGTTCGGCGACGTGAGGGTGGTCATCTCAGGGATCAAGACGTGAGGGTGGTCATCTCGGGTTTGCCGTCTTCAATCATGAAGATGGTCGTGGCGCTGCCGAAGATCAAGACGCTGCAGTGCGTTCAAGATCATCTTCGACTCCGATTGCTCGAAGAGGGTCGCAAGCTGGTCGAAAGGAGGTCCTGCTTCGCTGCGAATGACGATGGTTCGGGCTATACACAAAGCTTCTGCTGTTTTTTTGGTTGTTGCTTCTACTGTATTTTTGGTTGCAATGATTTGTAACGTTTGTTTGTTTCCTGTACCGATAATCTGGGGACACGAAAATAGTACGATATATGGTAAGGATTCAGTGTGTCATATTAATTTTTTTACAAAGCAAAAATATAGTACATTCCAAAAATAATAAAAAAGCTTTGTTGGCTACTTATGGTTATATATATTTTTTTAGTAACAGTTGAATAGAAAAAGCTTGTTCACACCTAAGTGGTGGTCGTATAATTATAGTAAAAAAATAGATAATCTAGAATTCTGAGGGCTAATGCTGGGAATATCATTGATGTCTAAGAAAATAAATTTGATTTCTAGGCTCAATATTGCCATATTTTTTTAATAATTTTTTTTATTCCTAATGGTTATTTACAGCGCTCGAATGTGCGTTGTAAAAAAAATAGAGAGGATCATTTACAGCGTTTAAATGTGCGTTGTAAAAAAGATGGGGATGGTCCTTTATAGCGTTCGAATGCACGCTGTAAATATTATGGTCATTTACGGCATGACTTTTTACGGCACAAAAATATACGCCGTGAAAGATCTTTTACAGCGTGCTTCGCGTGCCATAAATGATCAATTTTCTTGTAGTGATACCACGCCTCATGAGATTCCATATATGCCTCCTGGTCCAGGTAAATTTCCAACTCTATTTACCCTTGCTTCTCTATTTGATGTTGTGTGATATAATGATTTTTACTTTGAATTGTAGTGGAACATGTAGGGACAATGGTCGATGTCCCACTGGATTCCATCTTCTTCAGTCTCAGCTCTACCATGTCTCCTTTAGACGTAAGGACTCATGCCATGGAGGGAAGCTCTTCAGGGACACCTGTACTAAAATCCCCGGGTACACAAGCTGTTGTTCCTCTATTTTCTATAGAAGGTGGAACTCCTGCTAAGGTAGCAACGCCTGACATCTCGACAGTATTGAACAGCCTTATCTGTACTTATATGGATGCTTTCTTCCCCACTTTACGGTCTTTGGTTCAATTAGCCTTGGACAAGAATTATCCTTACGATTATGTAAGGAAGTCTTCGCAGTTTTCAAATGACTCCATACACAATTTCGAAGACAATGAGAGGGCAAGTGCCCTGGAGCGGATCATAGCAGAGATTGAGGAACCCATCTAGTCCTACCATGCCCTAACCAGAGGGAACATAAATAGGTTGGTGGATGCCGAATGCGAAACTATTGCTAGAGAGTATGAAGAACGACAACCTGCATTGAATAATTCTATGCTCATGTTCTTAATACAATAGGGAGATGTAGAATCTGCTATTGCTGAGGCCGCTTCTTCCATTGAACTTCACAAGGCCGAGAAAGTCTAAAAGGACAAAAAGTATCTGAAGGCCAAGCACACATTCAAGAATTAGAAGCCGTGCTAGCCCGGACCCATGGTTTGGTTGCAGTAGCTAAGAAAAGCCAAGAGGAGATTATCAAATTGCACCAATTTGCCTTAAGTCTGCTGGATGGTTTGCACAAGCAAAGAGATGATCTCCTCCGAGCCCGGGATACAGAAGTGGCACGTCACATCATATTGATGCAACCTTTACTCCCAGACTCTCGGAGGAATTATCTCGGGAAAGAGTGATTGCAACTAGGATGGAGCGAGCTGAAGCTTTGAAGAGACAAATTCTCGACCTTAGTTCGCAGCCTCCTTAATGAAGTTATCTTAGAAAAAGGAAAATAAATGTAATAACTCTTTTTGGAGTAGTTTTTATCGCACTTTTGATAAATGTAATAGCTTTTTTTTTGTGTTTGTATGATTTTACATAAAATGAAGAAATAATGATCTTTTGTGGCTCTATTACTTATTATATATCTGTTTAAGACACAAGTAATAGGTAGGAGGTTGAAACATGTTCAAAGGTTACGGACATGACTTATTTCTCGAAAATAACAACACTTATTATATCTATTCAGAGGTAATATGGACGTGACGGAATATAATTTTAGATGCTGTTACTTTTGGGATGACATTATCAGATGTAATGTGGACAAGGCAAGTCGTTGATGTAGATAGTAGAATTAAGAGGTAATATGGACGTGAATTCGTATACCTGTTGATTATCCTTAAACCAATTGGGGCTCAAGAATAGAATATCTTTAGAATAACTAGGTTCCAAAAGATGATATTTGTGATAATATATTGTGGTAGATATTATGGGTTAATCTTTTGAGGATGTACCCTAAGATCCAGTTAAGGTTTTGCTGGGGATTTATGAGGATTTATTATGGTGGTTTATTCCCAAATGAGTAAATAAAAGAGAATAATTCAAAGATTTGGGGTATGTACAATATTTTTTAGAAAATATAGTACACACTTTCAAATATGGTATTTCATCAGAAATTTGTCGTTGATAGGCATCATAGATATTCGACCGTCAATCCCGGTCAGCTAATAAGCTCC
This sequence comes from Iris pallida, assembly GCA_029216955.1. Taxonomy (NCBI): domain Eukaryota; kingdom Viridiplantae; phylum Streptophyta; class Magnoliopsida; order Asparagales; family Iridaceae; genus Iris; species Iris pallida. Next base: position 4,573,433 of record JANAVB010019997.1, read on the forward strand.
ATTATAGAAAACTTTTCTTACAATATAAGGACCTTCCCATTTTGGCTCTTATCCTTGCTCATGTGTGTCATAGTCATAGGGCATCTGACAGTAAGGAATAGCTCGACTTTTTGAAAGGCACGAACTCTAACTTTGTGGTTGAAAGCTTTTGAGATATGGGCTTGGTATAGCTCAATGTGTTGTTGAGCTAGTAGTCGTTTCTCGTCGAGCGCTTCAAGCTCTCGAAGTCGAAGACGGACATTGTTTTTTACTGTGAGTTCATTGGTGATAGCTATCCTCAAGGATGAAATTTGAATTTCCAAAGGCAAGACAGCTTCACATCCGTATACCAAAGAGAAGGGTGTACAGCCAGTTATGGTACGTACAGTGGTACGATATGCCCACAGACATTCTCCAAGATTTTCGCTCCAGTTTTATTTATTGGTAGAAACAAACTTCTTGAGAAGCTTGATGATTGTTTTGTTAAAAGCTTCTGCTAGACCATTAGCTACGAGATTATAAGCTGTAGAAGTGACATTATTGATCCGATTGTCATCACAGAATTGAATAAATATTTGAGTAACAAACTGAGGTCCGTTGTCATGGATGATCCGTTGAGGAACATCGAATCGATATATCACATGATGCTTGATGAAGCTGATGACACTGCTTGTCTTGACTTCTGCTAAGGGTATAACTTCTGCCCATGTTGAGAAGTAATCGGTTATAGTTAAGATAAATCGAATACCTCGAGATGATGACGGATTGATAGGACTAATAACATCCATACCATAGGCTTCAAAGGGCCAAGATGCTGTAGTAGGATACAAGAACACTGATGGTTGATGGATGAAATCTGCATGGATTTGACATGATCGGTATTTCCTTGCATATTCGATTATGTCTGTTAACATGGTGGGCCAATAATATCCCATTCGTCGAATCCAATCATGTAGCCTTTGACCAGGCTGATGTGCACCACAGACACCATTATGAGCTTCACGTAGTATCTGTTTTGCTTCATCGCCCGCAAGACAACGTAGGAGCATACCGACAAAGGATCGTCGATAGAGTGTTTTGGAGAAGTGATTGTAATCGAATAAAAGCGACTGACGATGGATTGTCGTTGCTTCTTTAGGGTCTTCCGATAAGATATCATGTACTGCGAAGTTGATGAAGGGAGTTCTCCAGTCCTTGCTAGTAGTGCAAATCTCAACCGTATTGCTAAATTCTATGTTTAGATTATTCTCGACACAAAATAATTCTTGTTTAGCGATGACGATTAATTGTTTCCTTTTTACTGGAACTGCTAACACAGATGCTAGAATTACGAGCGCATCGGCTTCTGTATTTTATGCTCGATGTACATGCTCAATAAAGAAGCCTTTGAATGACTTAACCAATTTAACCGGTGCTTCTTGATGAGGGATGAGATCTTGATGTCGGACTTCATACGTACCTCTAACCTGGTTGATAATCAATTTTGAGTCTCCGTATACTTCAAGATAGTCAATATCCAGCTATTTAGCTAACAGAAGACCAATGAGTAAAGCATTGTAATCAGCAACATTGTTAGAACATGGCTCATCCAGAGAATAGACTCTTTGAATAGCTAGTCCTTCTGGAGATATAAGGACAATCACTACTCCAACAATGATAATACCGTTGGGTCCAATTCTGGATGAACCATCAAAGAATAGACGCCAAGCGAGTATTTCTTGTAAATCATATTGGTCTCTATAGTTTCATCAGTAATTTCATCATAGAGTTTTGAAGCTTCAGGAATTGGATGTGCGGCCAAGAAGTTGGCTAGGGCTTGACCCTTGACGGACTTATGCAGGACATAGACCATATCATATTGTGCTAATAGTATCGCCCCTGTAGCAAGTATGGAGTTGAGTGTACTAGGCTTTTTCATCAAAACTCGTAGATGATTGACTCTGGAGATGACATGAATGGTCTGCCCGTGATATAATAACGTATTTTCTAGACGGTGAACATCAAGACTAAGCACACTTTTTTTATCGGGCTGTATCGATGTTCAACACCGATCATTGTATGACTGAGATAGTAAATTTCTTGCTCATGGCCTTTATCGTTCTTCTGGGATAGGAGGGCACTCAGAGTGTGATCTATTGCTCGAACATACATTAGGAAGGGTATTTCTGTGATTGGAGAAAGTAGGACTGGAGGGTTTATCAAGTACCACTGTATGTCTTCAAATGCTTGCTGACATTCATCAGTCCAAAGGAAAGACACACCTTTTTTCATCAATTTAGTGAACGGTCTGCAGCGAGCAGAGAGATTTGAGATGAATCTTCTGATGTATGTAAGTCATCCCTGGAATCCTCGTAGCTCTTTTAAGTTGCGTGGAGGACATATTTCTTGAATGGCTATGACTTTCTCAGGGTTAACATGTATACCCTTAGAGGTAATAACGAATCCGAGAAATTTGCCACTAGAGACTCCGAGAAATAACTTGGTGTGATTCATTTTGAGTTGATGCTGACGCATTAGATCGAAGGTAATCCTTAAGTCTTGGATGTGATCTTCCTTTAGACGACTTTTGACAACAATATCATCGATATAGCATTCGACTATTTTTTGTAAATTTTAACGGAAGATGGTACTCATGGCCCGCTGATAGGTGGTACCAAAGTTCTTGAGACCTAAAAGCATGACTGTATAGCAGTAAACTCCTACAGGAGTGCGAAAGGACGTATGCTTTTCATCTCCGGGGTTCATCCTGATCTGATTATATCCGGAGAATCTGTCTATGAAAGACATTCGATCGAACCCGCAAGTATTGTGGATCATGACATCAGTAATTGGAAGAGAAAAGTCGTCCTTAGGACAAGCTGCATTGTGGTCTCTAAAGTAGATGCAGACTCGGACCTTTCCTGTCTTTTTTATAACCGGGATGATATTAGCCACCCAGTCTGGATGTTGTTCCTCCCTGACAAAACTGCAGGCGATATGCTTCTTGACTTCAGCTACTATGGCATCCATCATATCAGGTCGGAATCGTTGTTATTGTTGTTTGACTGGCCTACTATTTGGCAAAATGTTGAGCTTATGGGTAGCAATTTGAGGATATAATCCTGGCATATCTTCATAGTTCCAGGCGAACACATCAATGTATTCTTTAATGAGCTGGATCAACTCTTGCTTTTCTGTTTCAGGGAGACTTTTGATGATAATGATTGGCCTTGGAGAAGCTTCATGTTCGACATCAATTAGGATTAGCTCGTCTTCAGTGGGTGGTTCACGTTGTTCGAAGCGAAGCCCCCATTGAGTATCCATCCGTTGTACCCAAGGTTCTTTCTCATAAGCCTCGGTAGAGTTGTTATCATCCTCTGAGAATTCAGCTATCACCATATTGGAAGATAGAGTCACTCGATGGACGTGCCCTATGCTGGTATCTGAATCCTACGAGGAAAAGTCAGAAGAATTTGATCGTTCTTCTTTATCAGACTCAGAAATATTTGGAGTTGTGATTAGTGTAGTATAGGCTAAACCATGTTTTGTTTTGTCATTATATTACGAAGACTTTCCTTTTGGGGCAGGTATACAAATAGGAGTTCATCTACCTTTACCACTATTGAGGCCAGATTTGAAATTATAGCCATCTTCCAAATGATATTTTTGGATTGCTGACTGTAACGACGCAATTGAATTTGCCAACTATCATCGTTTTCAGAGTCGTTACCAAATATACCCTTTTGATTCAATCTTTTACTGAAGAGGATAGGAGGCTCGTTTTTTTTTTGGGAAGGAATTAGAAAGAACGAGTTTTGTACTGGTTCAAATGATATCTCATCTTAAAGGGGTTGAATTATGCCCAAGGTAAGTGGTTCAAAATTATCCAAAATTTTTAAATAAAATTGTGTGTAATAATTAACATCAATATACTGCACAGGAGATGCTGATTTATTGATATCAGCTTTAAAATTTACAATACTATTTTTAACCTTGGCTGATGACTTATCGAGGATAATAACAAGATGAGGAGAAGTAGAAAGCTTGTTACGACGTAGGTCGATAACAAGAGGCTCAGAAGAGGTGAGCTCTATTTGTTCCTTTTTTTCTAGAATAAGGAGGCTTAGTAGGAGGAGAAAGATTAATAGTCAACATCTGAGAAGACGAGGGACGAGAATTGCGTCCCATGACTGGAATTACCAGGACCTCGTCTGGATTGTTCTTCCGTTCTTCTTCAGTATCCATAGCCAATACAACCTTCATGTACTCTTCTTCGTACATCCTGGGGTCTGTACAATAGGCCTCGATATCTCGAAAGGGATTGAGATAAGCCACTTCTTTCTTGACTTCTCCGTTGTCTTTAACATATTTAAAGCATTGATGGAGAGTGGATGGCACAATGTTATGTTCACGCAACCATGGTCTTCCTAACAACACATTGTAGGAGACGTGATTGTCAATCACGTAGAAGGTAACTTTTGTGCGGAGATTGCCAATTTAGACTTTTAGGCAGATCTTTCCCAATGGTTCGCTTCTTCCGAAATTGAATCCAAGAATAGTCGTGACCGTCGTAGAGAGGCTATGGTCTGGGATCCTTGTTGCATCAATAGAGCCTTCGGCATAATGCTGAGTGCGGATCCAGGGTTGACCAGAAAATAATCACCTTCATTTATCGACTTATCCTATAAACTAGAGAGGTCGGTCATGTCGATTGTCCTCCAGTAACATGTCTTCTTGAGTGAAGGTGATATTGGGAATCAGTTCCATCATACTATAGCAATAAGAGCATGCCACAGGTTCTTCGTATGGTTTCTTAAGATGTGCCAGACAAGCGACAGCTTGTATCAAAGCCTCATTTAATGTTTCTCGATTTTCTCTCGTGAGACACAGGAGTTCGAAAATTGATAATCCTATCAGAGTATCGGCTAGTTGAGCCAATATGTCAAAATTATACGATTTTTTGAGTCCCTATAATAGTGTTTTCTTTATGCTTTTGTCAAAGCGAGCCGGCTGCTTGCCCTTGTCAACTGTTGTTGTCTTATGAGGGCCTGGTTTTGCTTGAGGCGACGATGCCAGAAAATCATTGGCGACATGTGGAGATGATGTCGGAGGAGCATGGGATGCAGGAGAAGGAGTGACAGCATTCTCCTGTCCTTCTGGGTAGTCTATAAGATAGAGCCTCCCAGACCTGGTAGCAGTTATGGCTTCTTCTTTTGGAACAGTTGAGAAAGAAACCATCTTACAGTCTTTCACTCGTGTCTTGCTTCTAGAAGATTTCTTCTTTTGAGGAGATGAATGATCTGTCCAAAATCCTAGGCCGACACAGATTGGTTGTCTTGAAGACGTAGATAAAGTGGTATCAGAGACCCTTTTCTGTCATTTAAGCCAGGAGCTTTCTATAGGACATATCCCATCTTCATCATCAGTTCGTGGGACTGCTAACGATACCGATGGAATTCTGGTCGATATTTGGTCTCTAGCTTTGGTGACACAATCGTTGAAGAAGAAAGCGATGTTGCCGCTGGAATGAATGTGGTATTTTGTGGAGAAACACGACCATCCAGTGATATAGATTCACTTGAAGTCATATAACACGACTTATATTTTGCCGTCTTCTTTGACTTGGCAGAAGAAGTAGATGTCTTTGGTTGAAAGTCGGCTATCAAATCGGGATGAATCCATATGATTTTACCTTTGTCAGTTGATAAAGGTACCAAATTATCACATCTTGCTGGCGGGAGGTTGACGATCTCCAAGGTAGCCTTTGGGATAGGAACAACACCGTCCTATACCAGCTGAGCGAAAAAGTCCCCATACTATAGAGAGAGACGACATTGGCAGTCACTATTTTCTTTTTGCAATGACTTTTGTGTCGTGCAACTAAAGATATCATTAATGATATACATTACCTTTAATGGTATACATAAGATGGAAATTTTTCTTTTTGCAATGAATTCCAAGTCGTGCAACTAAAGATATCATTCGAACTTGATATACAATTAGCTCCTCAACATTCATGATCAAATCAGCTATAGCTATCTCTAAATTAGTTACATGTTCAATTTGTTCAAACTCAAAGTCATATTCGTTACTGTCTATCTTTGTTCATCATACAACATATTTCTTCAATCGTATCATTCTACACTAACTCAAATCATCGAGCAATTTGATCTTAAATCCTTATAGTTATTTTTGTATTTTTAAATCCAAAATTCAATGAGTGCTATCTTTCAATCGTACTATCTTTCCTTATTCACATTCCAAACTCAATTTTATTCAGTCCTTGTAGAAGCATGAAAATGCACAGACATATCAAAAGTGCAGGTAGTGTTCTCGTTACACAAAGCTTTATAAGCACAGATACCAAAAAAGCACAGATAGATCACAAACCACAGTTTATAAAAAGCTCTTTATTAAGTCATACCTACAAAGATCTAATACAGATTCATCATGATTATAAGAAAAGAGCTTTGCATACGAGGATCTATTACAGATTCATCATGAAAATAACTAAGGCATCTAAAGATCTACAAGAGGGTTAATGTTCATTGGCGCCATACAAGGGGGTTAATCTTCACAGACTCGTAGCCCCCCAAATGTGTAGCACTGTCAGAGCGAGGCACTTCCTGAAGCAGCTATTGGCCCGAGCGAGAACTCAGTCCATAGCACAGGCTATGCCACCGCCATTGAGCATGGCAGAGCACAACATGTGGCTCTTCGGATTTGCAACCAATCCAAATTCGAAAGCATGGATCTCGAAGACCTCCAAGATGCTATTCATGTTCAAACTCTTTATGCCAAACACCCATGTGCATCTCGAAACTCAGCAGCAGTTCTTCTATAAAGGCACAACTTCTTTGAATGAAGAAATCCACAACCATCAACCGACTTGTGCAAGGCCAATGGCCGTTCGAAGTTAAGTCAGGATCGAGTATATCATTTGGAATGCTAAGAGAGGAAGATGACTCATCAAAAAAACTCCCCTTTGTATAGGGTGGGTGTGGTCCAACCAACATGTCACGTGGCCGTTGGTCAAAGACTCCCAAATTAATGGGATGAACCTAGAACTTAACACAACGAACCTTATTTAATAGGTTCATTTTACCGAGTCCTAGGCCACAAACTTCTTAAATTTTCTAAAAGACGGCGACAATTAAAGAAGAGGACGACCGAATCGTCCATCAAGAAGAGCAGTCATTAATCGCTCTTAAAAACTTTGACAGAAACCAGCTCCTTCGATTCAGAAGCGCAGCCTCCCCACTGCGCTCTTGCTTCGATTATGAAATGCAGCCTCCCCACTGTACCCTCGCTTCAACTCAGAAGTGAACCTCTTCTCTGCGCCCTCGCTTCGGCTCAGAAGCACAACTTGTAATGTATGTGGTTCGTATTACGTATTTTGGAATACGTGTACGTATTTTATCTTGTATTTGCATGATTCCTTACTTAGCTTCCTTCTTGGCTTGGTTTATTCTTGGGTTGGTTCGGCTTGGCTCGGTTTGCTTGGTTCATTATGAACCAAGGGTGAACCCCCTACCTACCACCACCACTACCATTTATTAACCCATTCTTCTTTCTCTCCCTTCATTAACCTCTTCTTCCTTCCTCGATTAATTCTTCAGCTACCAGAGAGAGAGAGAGGGGTCTAGGCAAGTGCAACTTGCTTCATGGAGGAACTCTAATTTTATTGCTTTATTCTCTTCCTTACAGTATTTTAACTTACTTTAATACTTGGCATTTCCATTTTCTATGGCTAGATTCTTGTAGATCTAAGTTTACTTTATTTTCAAAAATTCTTAGGTTTTGATCTACGTAATCTTGTTATTGTCAAGTTTTGATGGTTCCATGTTGTAGAGAATTTCGTTCTACCCCATTTTGACCTATGGAAGTTTGGATTTGGGCTCCGGATGATGGAGTTATGGAGCTTGAGAACTTGGCCTTCTTGGTGTTCTTCTTCTCGAAAATGGAGAAGATGAACTGTGCTTAGACCTTACCGCATGGCAATTCATACGGCAAGTGAATTCCAGCCGCATAAGATTCATTCTCTTCTAACCGCATGGACCCGGGTCTGTGCCAGCCGCATGGACTACTTTCCGAGAGCCGCATGAGCACCCCTCACTCCTAACCGCATGGGATTCGGTCCGCCCTCAAACCGCATAAGGGCCGCTCCCCGCTGGCCTCATGGGACTTCACTTGACCCGGCCGTATGTGCCCTGGCTCGTCCCAGCCGCATGAGAACCCCCTTCCCTTGAGAGCCGCATAGGCATTGATCCTCGATAGCCGCATGGGATTTGTTCACCACCCAGCCGCATAAATTCGACTTTCTCGATGGTCGTATATACTGCAGTCTTCTTCTAGCCGCATGAGGACCCGAGCCCTCTCAACCGCATGACTCTGAATTTTCTAGCCACATAAGTTTTACGCCATTAGCCGCATGAGTACCCTCCCCTTCCTCCAGCCGCATGGGGTGCCCCTTCGGCCTGCTGCATGGATTCGTCTCTCGTTGGGCCGCATAACTCCTCCCAACGCCTTGTCTTATTATTTTATTATTATTGCTATTATTTATTTAGTATTATTAACTCATGCCTTGTAACCCTCAGTGTAATTGGGTCTCCTGATTGAATGATTGTACTATACTGCCCTGCACATGTATCTGAACACGAAAGTGGCCCGTCGAGGTGCACTCCTGACAAGTAAACATGGCATGACCTAATAGTGGCCCGTAGTGGCGCACTCCTGACAAGAACTGTTGACCTGATAACCTGACATGATATATCTTGATAAGCTGTTACGACGGCTACCTGACATGGCATGACCTGTATAAATGAGCTGGACACCGTGGACGATTGTGTTTTTACAAATAATCCAGTCCTGTCTTGCATCATGTCTAGGAGGGGACTCCTGAGTACCACGGTCAGGAGTACCTACTGAAATGGATTAAGGCTAATAACTAGATTAATACATTAGTCATAAAGAGATCTCCCAGCTATAGGCAATTTCGTTACCTGGGCGCGCCTAGGATCTGTAGCCTGCCGTCGAGTAGGGCACATTTCCAACACACTGTCATGTGTTGCTCCCTTCAAGCTACCTAAGGGTACATTCATTTTCTGGACGATGTACCCACCTGAATTCAACCCCTAATTTTTGACCTGGATAACCTGGATGGTCTTCAGGGCTTATGGCTGTAGAATAATCTCACTGCATCTTACTAGTAACTAGGCCTGTGATAACCCCAGTTAGTTAAAGTATCAAGCCGTACTCATTACTTGGCCGTGATTGATTGAATGAGGAATAATCTGTCTAGTCTTGATCCTGTATAAATTGTCACATGTTCTGATTTTCTTATATTATCTTGCTGATAAATGGGAGAAACCAAGTTCGGTTCAGACGAAGGGTTACAATCCCGGTCCTTGTTTGATTTAAGGATTGTAACCTAGTTATCTGAATGGTCCCATGGCTAACTTACCGTATATTCTCGTGATGTTATATTTTCTCCATTTTTACTATATATTATTATCTTCTGTGCTAATTGCTGGTTTTAGTTCCTAAGTGAAGCTTCCTTTGTGGCACTTGCTCTTTCTGGGATCTGACCCAGCTGGTTTTGTATGGCCAGATTTCGGAGCACCTCCAGAGGATCTACCGACTTTCCAGCCCGATGGTGGCGACTAGACGTAACCAGGGCAACGAGTGGGTTTATTTTTGATCTTCCATTTTATTGTAAAAATATTCTTTTGAGGCGTTTAGCCAACGAGCACCTGTTTAGCTTGATTGCTCTTACTTATTGTCTGCCTACTAGCTGTAACATGTTTGACAGATCCTAGGGTTGATCATGTATGACTAAACTCTTGCTAGTCCTAACATTTTTTAACGACTAGCTTCATGATCAGCTGAATATGTAATATTTGGGACGCCTTATTATTGTATATTTAATGGTCATACATCTTGTGACTTTACTTACTTGTTTGTGATTGAGACACTAGGCTTGTTCATGACCATAGGAGACTGTTGGCTTGTAGTAAACCCTAATGTATCTAGACAGCCGTGACCGTATAGCAAGATGGATTCCATTTTATATACGTAGCTGGCTATGTCTGTCCCCGCTCTCTAGTATTATGGATCTAGGGCGTGACATGGTTTAAGTGGTAGCTCATGCAGGTCTTGTAAATCAAGATATGTGAGGGTTTAGCGAATAGATGTCTCAATCAGTATTCGCCCTTGATCTCTGCTCGTATCTACTGAATCCCTGGATTCTTGTCCTGATTATATGCTTGTATCATTGATCTGTCCTGGTCCTTCCTTATTGTTCTCTATGTCGTCTTCTTCAGCGACATCGTTCCAGGACCTGCCGGTCAGCAAGGTGGAGCATTTCTCGCGGATCAGCAGTAACCCAGAGATCAAGCCCATCATTCGGGAGTAGCCTCTAGAGTCGTACCTTCTGGCGGAGAGCCACCAGTCCAGCCAATTCATCCTGCCAAGCCTGATGATGGCACTTTGGTAGGACTCGTCAGGACCTTGATAGCTTCCCAAGATCGTCGAGGAGATGCCTTGCACCAGGCAGTGACGGATGCTCTGACCAGAGGAGGTCATCAGGATAACAGCCCGGCCAACAGCTTCAAGCGCTTGAACCCTCCCTTCTTCGATGGTAGTGAAGATGCTATCGCTGCAGATGCTTGGCTTCAGGATACAGAGGTGATTCTAGAAGCAGCCAGGACCCCAGAGAACGAGAAGGTAGTTGTGGTGCGTCTGCAGTTACTAGATCTTGCCCGCACCTGGTGGGCGGCTCAGGCCGTTGGATTAGCAGCACCCATTGCTTGGGCGGTATTCAGAGAGAGATTCCAGACCAAGTATTTTGATGCTGTAGCTCTGTATGATCTACAGACGAGGTTCACTAATCTGAAGCAGATGGGCAGGACGGTCGATGGATATGCGGCCAAGTTTTTGAGACTTAGTCGGTTTGCTCCTACCTTGGTGGCAACCGAGTATGATAGAGCCCAGCGATTTCAGCAGGGGCTTCACCTGGAGATTCTATTGGCGGTTGAGCAGTTTGAGCATCAAACTTTTGATGCAGTCTTGAGAGCAGCTAGGAGGCATGAGTATACCTTCCAGAGGATTGTAGATAGGGCCCGAGGTCGGAAGAGATCCCACGGCCAGATGAATCAGTCTTCAGCCCTAGCCCCGGCAGCCAGGGCTTTGACTATTGGAGCTCCGAGGCGGGCGGCCTCAGTAACGTCGGTTCAGCATTCAGCCCCGACGTACCCTCAGCAGCAGAAGCAGAAGCAGGCTTCCGCAGTAGAATGTTTTCATTGTGGGAAGCCAGGCCATGTAGTAGCAGAGTGTCACAGGGCATAGGGATTGTGTCTAGCTTGTAGAGCAGCAGACCATAGGGTTGGATCCTGCCCGAATAAGGGAGGTTAATCATCGTCCAACCTTTCTAGCTCTTCGATGAGAGGACCAGCTCCTGTCCAGCAGCAGCAGTATCCATTGCCGAGGCCCTTGCCGCCTCAGTCCCTGGTATTCCAGCAGCAGAACCCCCAGCAGTATACTCAGGCCCAAGTCTTGAGTCAGAATAGGCAGCGAGGATTTCATCAGAGGGGACCAGCACCCCGAGGGCATGGTCAGGCTATGGTGATGACCGCAGAGGAATGATTGGCACCAGGAGAGGTAGTGGCAGGTACTATTCTCGTTAACTCCCTTACAGCTTTAGCTTTATTTGATTCTGGTGCATCATATTCTTTTATGTCTGTACGAATCGCGACACGGATAGGATTGGAGCCTGAGTCATTATCAGTAATACTCAATATATTTACTGGTAACGGACTTGTTGGAGTCGATAGGGTGTTTTCCTCGTGTCGGATCGTAGTTAGCGGTAAGGAATTTTCTGCTAGATTGATAGAATTTCCGATGACCGATTATGATGTGGTCCTAGGGTTGGATTGGTTGACGAACCAGTATGCTAGAATAGACTGCCATATTGGTAGGATTGTTTTTAGCATTCCAGGCGAGCCAGTGTTTTCCTTTTCCCGAGGCACAGTTGAGCCTTCTCCTCCAGTATTGCGGATGGCAGTAGCAGTAGTATAGTTGCCCCAGATAGTCGAAGAGTTTTTAGATATTTTCCCAGAAGAGCTTCCAGGTATGCCGTCAGAGCGGGAGATCGAGTTCACCATAGACTTGAGTCCCAGGACAGCCCCAGTATCAGAGAGAGTCTACAGGATGGCGCCGTCAGAGTTGGAGATATTATACAAGATGATGGAAGAACTTCGAGCCAAGGGATTCATTCGTGCTAGTGGATCGCCTTGGGAGCCCCGATGCTTCTTGTGAAAAAGAAGGATGGTACGTCTAGGTTATGTGATGACTATCGTACCTTGAGCTCAGTGACAATCAAGAAAAAATATCCTTTCTCGAGTATAGATGACTTGTTTGATCAGCTCAAAGGGGCAACAGTACTCTTGAAGATCGACTTGCGCTCAGGATATCATCAGATCAGAGTCAGAGAGCAGGACATCCCGAAGACAGCTTTTAGATTGAGGTATAGGCATTGGGAGTTCCTTGTTATGCCCTTTGGAGCGACCAATGCGTCGGCTGTATTCATGGATCTCATGAATCGTATTTTCATGCCTTACTTAGATCAGTTTGTGATTGTGTTCTTGGATGACATCCTGGTCTATAGCCGGAGTGAAGTGGAGCATGAGCAGCATCTCCGCATGGTTCTTCAGATTCTCAGGAAGCACCAGTTGTATGCCAAGTTCAGTAAATGCGAGTTCTGGCTCGATCGCATTTCGTACTTATGTTACATCATCACTCGAGGAGGTGTAGAAGTTGATCCTCAGAAGATTGTGGCTATTGAGTCATAGCCAGTGCCCAGCACCATTGCAGAAGTCCGTAGTTTTCTTGGATTGGCCGGTTACTATCGGTGGTTTGTTTCAGATTTTGTTCGGATTGCAGCGCCATTGACCCAATTGACCCACAAGGAGGTACAGTTTGCTTGGACAGCAGAGTATCAGAGTTCTTTTGAGCAGTTGAAGCGAGGCTTGATGACGGCTCTCATTCTCGCGCTTCTAGATGGAACCGGAGGATTCTTCGTGTATTGTGATGCTTCAGGCAGAGGTTTAGGATGTGTTCTGATGCAGCATGGGAAGGTAATAGCTTATGCATCACGACAACTTTGTGATCATGAGAGGAGTTATCCAACCCATGACTTGGAGCTGGCAGCAGTAGTGTTTGCATTTAAGTTGTGGAGGCACTACCTGTACGGAGATAGCGTAGAGATTTTTACCGACCATAAGAGCCTGAAGTATGTTTTCACCCAGAAGGATCTTAACGTGCGCCATAGGAGGTGGCTGGAGCTTCTTGTGGATTATGATGTCAACCTGCAGTATCATCCTGGGAAGGCCAACGTCGTTGCAGATGCATTGAGCAGGAGAGCCGAAGTTTATTTCCAAACAACGCAACCGGAGCTGTTAGCAGATCTTCAGAAGATGGGTATTGAAGTTCTTCTCCCTTCAAGTATAGCATTGATGGCCAGCATGCAAGTTCAGTCCACTATAGTCGAGAGGATCGGGATGGCGCAGTCAGCAGATTCTAAGCTTCAGCGACTCAGGACAGAGTGTGAGGCATGATGAAGACCAGAGTTATGTATTCATAAAAATGGTACACTTAGGCATGGTAAGCATTTTTGTGTACCCAGTAGAGATATCAGACAGAAGATCATGGCAGAGGCTCACAGTTCTCAGTATTCCATTTATCTGGGCGATATGAAGATGTACCGTGATATCCGTCAGCATTTCTGGTGGAATAGCATGAAGAGGGAGATAGCCCAGTTTGTCTCTCGTTGTTTGGTCTGCCAACAAGTTAAGGTTGAACATCAGAGGCCCGCTGGACTTCTTCAGCCCTTGTCGATTCTAGAATGGAAGTAGGAACATGTGACCTTGGATTTTGTGACCGGATTGCCTAGATCCCCAGCTAGTCGAGATGCTATTTGGTTTATAGTTGATCGGCTCACGAAGGTAGCTCACTTCCTCCCATTCAGAGTTGGTCAGTCGACAACTCAGTTAGCAGAGATGTACCTCAGGCAAATTGTCAGGTTGTACGGAGTGCCAGTTAGTATCACCTCGGACCAAGATTCAAGATTCACGTCGCACTTTTAGCGTAGCCTGTAGGAGAGTTTGGGAACTCGTCTCCAGTTCAGTTCTGCATATCATCCGCAGACAGATGGTCAGTCGGAGCATACGATCCAGACTCTTGAAGATATGTTGTGGTCCTGTACACTTGACTTTGGTGGTTCGTGGGAAGATCACTTGCACCTGGTGGAGTTCTCGTACAACAACAGCTTCCAAGCTAGTATCCAGATGGCACCGTTCGAGGCACTGTATGGTAGGAAGTGCAGATCCCCGCTAGCATGGGATGATATCGGAGAGAGACAAATGCTCGGCCCAGAAATGACTGCCCAGACATTTGAAGCAGTCGAAAGAGTCCGGGATCATCTTCGAGTTGCCCAAGATCGCCAGTGCCATTGGGCCGATTCTCATCGGCGTCCTCTCGAGTTTTCTGTCGGTGACCATATATTCCTAAGGATTTTGCCTAACCGTGGCGTCATTCGTTTGGCGTACGGAGAAAGCTTAGTCCTAGGTATATAGGGCCATTTGATATTCTGGAGCGAGTAGGAGATGTATCCTATCGTCTCGCTCTTCCGACGTCGCTAAGTGAGGTGCATGACGTGTTCCATGTATCCCAATTACGACGGTATATCCCGGACCCGAGCCACATCCTAGATCATTCAGAATTGGTTGTTGGTACCAACATTTCGTATGAGAAGAGGCCCATGTCTATATTGGACCGGAGAGAGAAGACACTCAAGAACAAGACTATCAAGTTAGTTCGAGTTGCTTGGGGCCATTACTCTTTGGTGGAGTCAACGTGGGAGCATGAGGATGACATCCGATCGCGGTATCCCGACTTGTTTGACTCGTGAGGTATAATATCTTCCTTATGCCTCATGCCTTCGATTCCTTGCTTGAATGAGTGATTGCCTGCCTAGTTATAGCTAGCTTGTGATTAATATAGCTTGTTCTTGCCTCTCTAGCCTCTTAATTAAATTCCAAGGACGGAATTCTTTTAAGGTGGGTAGAGTTGTAATGCCTGTGGTTCGTATTACGTACTTCGGAATACGTGAACGTATTTTATCTTATATTTGCATGATTCCTTGCTTAGCTTCCTTTTTGGCTTAGTTTATTCTAGGGTTGGTTCGATTTGGCTCGATTTGCTTGGTTTATTATGAACCAAGGGTGAACCCCCTACCTACCACCACCACTACCATTTATTAACCCATTCTTCTTTCTCTCTCTTCATTAACCTCTTCTTCCTTCCTCTATTAATTCTTCACCTACCAGAGAGAGAGAGAGGGGTCTAGGCAATTGCAACCTGCTTCATGAAGAAACTTCAATTTTATTGCTTCATTCCCTTCCTTACAGCATTTTAACTTACTTTAATACTTGGCATTTCCACTTTTCATGGCTAGATTCTTGTAGATCTAAGTTTACTTTATTTTCGAAAATTCTTCGGTTTTGATCTACTTAATCTTGTTATTGTCAAGTTTTGATGGTTCCATGTTGTAGAGAATTTCGTTCTACCCCATTTTGACCTATGGAAGTTCAGATTTGGGCTCCGGATGATGGAGTTATGGAGCTTGAGAACTTGGCCTTCTTGGTGTTCTTCTTCTCGAAAATTGAGAAGATGAACTGTGCTTAGACTTGACCGTATGGCAATTCATGCGGCAAGTGAATTCCAGCCGCATAAGATTCATTCTCTTCTAACCGCATGGACCCGGGTCTGTGCCAGCCGCATGGACTCACTTTCCGAGAGCCGCATGAGCACCCCTCACTCCTAACCGCATGGGATTCGGTCCGCCCTCAAACCGCATAAGGGCCGCTCCATGCTGGCCACATGGGACTTCACTTGACCAGGCCGTATGTGCCCTGGCTCGTTCCAGCCGCATGAGAACCCCCTTCCCTTGAGAGCCGCATAGGCATTGATCCTCGATAGCCGCATGGGATTTACTCACCACCTATCCGTATAAATCCGACTTTCTCGATGGCCGCATATACTGCAGTCTTCATCTTGTCGCATGAGGACCCGAGCCCTCTCAACCGCATGACTCTAAATTTCCCAGTCGCATAAGTTTTTCGCCATTAGCCGCATGAGTACCCTCCCCTTCCTCCAGCCGCATGGGTTGCCCCTTCTGCCTGCTGCATGGATTCGTCTCTCGTTTGGCCGCATGACTCCTCCCCACACCTTGTCTTGTTATTTTATTATTATTTCTATTATTCATTTAGTATTATTAACTCATGCCTTGTAACCCTCAGTGTAATTGGGTCTCCTGATTGAATGATTGTACTATACTGCCCTGCACATGTACCTGAACATGAAAGTGGCCCGTCGAGGCGCACTCCTGACAAGTAAACATGGCATGACCTGATAGTGGCCCGTAGTGGCGCACTCCTGACAAGAACTCTTGACCTGATAACCTGACATAATATATCTTGATAAGCTGTTGCGACAGCTACCTGACATGACATGACCTGTATAAATGACCTGGACACCGTAGACGATTGTGCTTGTACAAATAATCCAGTCCTGTCTTGCATCATGTCTAGGAGGGGACTCCTGAGTACCACGATCAGGAGTACCTACTGAAATAGACTAAGGCTAATAACTAGATTAATACATTAGTCATAAAGAGATCTCCCTGCTACAGGCAATCCCGTTACCTGGGCGCGCCTGGGATCTGTAGCCTGCCGTCGAGTAGGGCACATTTCCAGTACACTGTCATGTGTTGCACCCTTTAAGCTACCTAAGGGTACATGCGTTTCCTGGACGATGTACCCACCTGAATTCAACCCCTAATTTTCAACCTGGGTAACCTGGATGGTCTGCAGGGCTTGTGGCTGTAGAATAATCTACTGCATCTTACTAGTAACTAGGCCTGTGATAACCTTAGTTAGTTAAGGTATCAAGCCGTACTCATTGCTTGGCCGTGATTGATTGAATGAGGAATAATCTGTCTAGTCTTGATCCTGTATAAATTGTCACATGTTCTGATTTTCTTATATTATCTTGCTGATAAATTGGAGAAACCAAGTTCGGTTCAGACGAAGGGTTACAATCCCGGTCCTTGTTTGGTTTAAGTATTGTAACCTGGTTATCTGAATGGTCCCATGGCTATCTTACCGTATATCCTTGTGATGTTATATTTTCTCTAATTTTACTATATATTATTATCTTCTGTGCTAATTACTGGTTTTAGTGCCTAAATGATGCTTCCTTTGTGGCACTTGCTCTTTCTGGGATCTGACCCAGCTGGTTTTGTATGGCCAGATTTCGGAGCACCTTCAGAGGATCTACCGACTTTCCAGCCCGATGGTGGCGACTAGACGTAACCAGGGCAACGAGTGGGTTTATTTTTGATCTCCCACTTTATTATAAAAATATTCTTTTGAGGCGTTTAGCCGACGAGCACCTGTTTAGCTCGATTGCACTTACTTATTGTCTGCCTACGGGCTGTAACATGATTGACAGATCCTAGGGTTGATCATGTATGACTAAACTCTTGCTAGTCCTAACATTTTGTAACGACTAGCTTCATGATCAGCTGAATATGTAATATTTGGGATGCCTTATTATTGTATATTTATTGATCATACATCTTTTGACTTTACTTACTTGTTTGTGATTGAGACACTAGGCTTGTTCATGACCATAGGAGACTGTTGGCTTGTAGTAAACTCTCATGTATCTAGACAGCCGTGACCGTATAGCGAGATGGATTCCATTTCATATACGTAGCTGGCTATGTCTGCCCCTGCTATCTAGTATTCTGGTTCTGGGGCGTGACACAACTAGCTCACTTCCTCACACAACGCCCTCGCTTCAACTTAGACGAGCAGTGGCTCTTTCGTCTTCAAAACACAGTCTACTCATCGCCCTAAAGCAAAATAACTCTGTCGCCTGAGGCACAGACCACTCGTCTCCCTAAAGCACAGTGACTCCATCGCCTGAAGAACAGTCTACTAGTCGTCCTAAAGCATAGTGACTCCGTCTCCTGAAGCACAGTCTACTCGTAGCCCTAAAGTACAGTGACTCTGTATCGTGAAGCACAGTCTACTCGTTACCCAGAAATACAGCGGCATCTGTCAGACGTGTAGCTCGCAGAGCAGTACAGCCCTACGAAGTGACATGGTTCCACGTGGCTAGATGGGTGTGTATATCTTTTCAGGATACCACCCTATCGGTTTGTTTAAACCGCTGCTTTTAAGATAAAACAGAGTTTGATTATGTTGATAAGAGCAATACCTTATAAGTTTTTTTAAACTATAGATAAGAACAGAGCTTGTTCTTATAGATGAGAGCCATATCCATCTGGTTTGTTTAAACCAATAGCCCTCTAAGATAAGATAAAATCTAACTTCAGGGATAGGAACAGAATCTGCTCAGGTTCATCCGATCAACAAATAAGCACATGCCACGTGTCGTTTATTCAGTTATGTTGATAACTCCCCAGAAATCTTGATAGAATAGAATCCACGTGCCTTCCACGTGTCATCTCAGCAGTAGCCTTCACCGTGACCGCCTCAAGATTCTTCCATATCTTCCCGTGCAGCGTTTCTGCAAAATCCTTACGCACATCGCATATGTGCTTCCCTATAAATAGAAGGAGTTTTCCTTCGATAAAGAGACTTCGAAATCTTCAACTTCGGCATCCTTCTAATTGGACCCTAGAGTTTCAATCACCGGCACTAGAAAGCCAAAGCAAGTTCAACTCGTCATCAGATCGTCAATGGAGTAAAGGAGCCTCTGCAGTGCTTAATCTCCACCGCCACACTTTTCCAGAAATTTTGAACTTAGATATCCTATTTAGGAATCGATTCTACTCTTTTTACGTTTAAAATTCAAAAAGTTCGTATAACCTTTTGTCATGGAAAATAAGATGGTGACTCTGCTGGAAACGTCCTTCTCCTCCAGCGAGAAAGTAGTGGCATAATCTAACAACAACTTGCTGGGATCTTCCCAGAAGACGTTGGTCGTACGTTTCGACCAACAAGATTTTGAAGTTCTCCTTTCGGAGGAGAAGCAGAGTCCTTCGAAGCTGTTCATAAAATCGAAGAAGACTCGACGCACATGGGTATTGAAGGCGGCTACGACGAGCAGCACCATGTTAGGGACTGTACTCCAGAACTCCTTGAACGACGAAGCCAAGAAGAGGACTTTGGCTACTGTTGCCATACCGTCTTGCTCGATTCCCACTCCGAGAAAGTGAAGCGAAGAGTGTAGCTCTCCTGTGGCGGGCCCAACAAAGGCAAAAGGTTGAAAGAAGTGCGCATTAGCTCAACCGCTTACAGAGGGAGCTGTGCCGACAAGAAGATATATCTTTGACAGAATTGTCTACCCATCGGGTAAGGCTACATTGGACTCTGAATGTTATGCACCTCTTGAAGGTAACTTAAAGAGATCTAAGGCAGCACGTGCCCTACGCGTCCAAAGTGCTATGCCAACCATTATATTGGATTCTGAATACTATGCACCCTCTGGACGTAGTAGAAAGAAATCCAAGGCAGTACGCGCCTTATGCAACCAACGTCCTATGCAAATAGCCGACCAAAGGCCCGCATTGACAGTCACGAGCATAACTAATAGAAAGTTGTGCAAAACTGGTCTGATGCTTCTATGACTCGACCGATAAAACTCCGCTGTCACTTGAGCGCTCATGCGCATGATTCAAGCCAAGGGGTACCTACCATCGAGTTATATTCATGCGAACAGTATTCTTGTAAGCATGGAAGGAGTCTACCTCGTCAACAACTCTACGATCAGGACCTAAGCGTACGTCACGCATAGAAACTCAGAGGAGGAAAGCTATCTCGGTATCGTTACTCCTGCGCACAGCTTCCCTGTGTGCATAAAAGCAATGTAGGGTTGGAGACTCTAATAACTCCCCATAAGAGTAAAGCGAGGGAAGGATCTGCAGTGCAGGACATGTCTAAACAAAACAGCCGTATCGCCACAAAAGAGGCGGTCCGTCTTCTAAAGACCACAACCGGTGGCATCTGGCGAAACGGAGAATGAACTCCGTGTTGCTTCATGCAACGTGGTACGAGGCTCTCCGTCTCTTAAGAAGCTTCCCAAGAACACTCTCGTTTCGGCTAACAAGCCAAAGAACTGGCCTAGGGGTAGCAAGACGCAGTGCCCAGTACGAGTATTTTCTAAGGCACGCGTGCCAGATCTAGATCTTTAGTACAAGGAGATGATACTACAGCTGGAGGTAGCCCCCCACCGTTCATGACAATCTGGATTTCTAATCCAATGAGGTACTGTATGACACAGATACCTCTACAGGCGTAGGTAGCCAAAAAGCTGGTGGTAGCAATTACAATGAGTCGAATGATGATTGCAACCTACCAGTTTACCCTCAAGACGACGGGACTCAGCCCTCTGACAGAGAATGAAAGATCTACTATCCCTTCTACCCACCCGCACATGGTGTCTATGTTTATGGCCGAAGGTGACAACAACGCGAAAAGCAACGAAGGCTCTAGTCAGCAAAAACTTATAGAGGTTCTCGAGGAGAGCCTAAACACGTTGAACATTACTATGAAGTCATTAGCTTCTGTTGTTCTGGAGATCAAGAAGAGATTGACCACCTCTGGCTTCACTCCTGCTCCAGTACCAGCGGCTAGCGGTGGGTCAAATGTGCTTCCCATCGCGAGCCAAGCAGCGCCAGCATCATCTACTCGATCACCAACCAGTCCTACAGCGACAAATGAAATGCGGTAGGCCATCAAAGAATTGTATGCTCGCTATGACGCCAAAGAAAAGCGAGCAATACTCCAAAAGATGAGGATTCGGTAGCCATATCTTGCCGAATGGGACAATGTGATATATCCTCCCAAGAATAATCTGCAGACGCTCATGCTATTTGATGCAAAGGAGTCTCCCCGCCGACACTTGAGATACTTTACCTCAGTAACGGGGCATCTGCCAAAGGATGATGCCCTCCTCACCAACATATTTGTAGGAGCCTTGCTGGGGTGGCCTACGAATGGTTTTGCAGCATTCCGGACAACTGCATTTCGTCATTTGAAGACTTGAAGAACCTATTCCTCAATCGATTCTACGAAGGAGGAATGGATATGACGATGTCGACTCTCATGGACATCGTTCAGAAGGAGAAAGAGCCGGTGCGCGCATACATTGAGCACTTCCGTCAGGCCGTGTTGAGGTTATCTCCTGGTATACCTGAGCCCAGCTTATGGACTCCTGCCTTAAGAACATGCTTCCTGCGATCAAGTTGTGGCACAGTGTTCCATGCGTAGAATGGACGCCTTTCATTACAGAGGCGGATTTAGCTCAAAGAAAAGTGCAAATGCATAATTGCTGGGACTGAACTTCTCCTCCTTCGAGGATAAAGGGAAGCGTTCATCCGGCAATAAAGATGGAAAAGGGAAGCAAGCCATGACCGTGAACATTTCCAAAGGTTCGACATCAGTGAACCCGAAGCTGACCGAACCATTGAGGCCGAAAGAGACCTACTCTTTCAACGAAGAAGACACACTAGAGCTCTTCGATATGTTGGCAAAGAGTGGCAAACTTAAGCTCCTGCCGCCTAAGCGTCCCGATGAAGTAGAAAAGGTGGACAATCTAAAATACTGCCACTACCACCAGTATATCCTCCATTTGATGCGTGATTGTTACATGTTGAAAAGACAAATCCAGTGCCTCATCGGCGCTAAAATCATCTCACTCGACTATGAGGAGAAGACTGTTACTGCCGACATGGTCACTCTCCAGTTTGAAAGTTTTTCGAGAATAGAGGATCAAGACGGCGTCGTCCCCATCCTTAGAGCGACGATAGAAGTAGTCAATCTTCCACCAGCCCGTGACAACGACCAAGGTCTCATCCCATTTACAACGCCATAAGGCGAAGTAATATGGATCCTTCCTGATCTTACTCAAGACATGATGACGCCTGTAGATCACTTTGTCAAGGGAAAGAAGGTCCGGACGTGTCGTACGATCTCTACGACAACTTATGACACCCTGGTTACTGTAGAAGCATAGAATTTCAAACGGATCCATAGGCCAGAATTCCTATGCGCCTAATATTACATACGCCGGGGAGCTCAAATGAAGTACTTGTCGCAGCAAACAGCAAAAGCATAGACATCAAAAGAAGATTTTTATTTTCATATTAAAGTCTATTATATGTCTAAAAAAAGGCTTTACAAAGGAGAATTTCTACAAAAAGAAAGATCCTAAGACTCCTGCCAGGCGCATCACTTCAGTGTCTCAATCAGGCGTGTCTCTTCAGTGTCTCAGTCAGGCGTATCTATTTCAGCACCTCAGTTAGCCGTATCACGAAGTCTCAGCATACGCGCTCCACTTTGATCCGATCAAGTGCTTCGGCTAAAGAAGCAGCTTTGAGCAGAACCAGAGTGGGCAGTCAACCCCACTCTAGCAGGAGGAAGAGCTCTCCAAAGCCCAAGGAAGAGGAGAGCACCACAATTCTGATCTGCGGCTCTTTCAGCATAATGGAGACGGGGCTTGAGTATCCCGATCTTTGGATACAACAGGCGCCTTCGGCATGCCTCAGAACCCCACGATTCTGACTTTTGGATGTAACAGTCACCTTCAAGTGCATGAACGAAGACAACTCATCGCATCTTTACCCTCGGGAGCATCTTGTCAATAGAATATACTCGAGCAAATAAATTCATTCGGGAAGACGTGAGAGAACGAGAAGTAAACACTCTCTATGCTGCTATTTATAGGCCGAGAAATCAAACCCATGTGCCAAGTGGTGGGCTCTCCAAATCCCGTACAATAAATTTTTATTTATGGTGATGAACCTGACTCTTTGAAGAACTCAACAGTCGGACCAAAAAAGACACGTCATGCAAAAGGATGTGCCGGTCAGATACAGCGCATCGTACAGATGCGCCCATCAGTACCAAGCGCCCTGTATGGATGCGCCTAACAAAGCACAGATCCATGCATCCTAATCAACATGGACACCTGTGCCCAGTGGGATACAAATCGACGTGTCACCCCACCAAGCAATTAATGCCAAAGTACAGAGTTGGCAGCTCGTCCCCCGAGGACTGAATAGTTGGCAGCGTTTGCAAAACATGAAGCATCACTGACGTCAGCATCATTATTAGTTTCCTCCGACGGTTATAACCCACGTGGCTGACCAACCACTCGTATGCACCTCAGCAGCCATGCACCTGAAGATTTGCATGCGCCTCAAAAGCCGTACGTCTAGACTGGTTTGTAGCTCCTGAAGGTTGCGAGCCAAAGTCTTCTCATGCGCCCAATCCCAGGTGCATCGTATCAGATTACCCTCCACCAAATCCGAGATCTTTGAGCTACGGACATGCACCACGTGTCCTCTGACTCAATTCAGACTATGAAGGGGTGCTAATCACCCATGATCTCAGCAACTGAAAGATCCTCTCCCCTGCTACGTGCTAGCCCACAAGTACAGCATGAAGGATTCAACCCACAAATGATGGTGCATCATCTATGCGCCTCTTGTAGCTTCAACCACGTGGCATTCTCACGTACAGGCGTATCCTACATATGTGCGTATGAGTAGCCCAACCTGCTGCTTATAAATAGAGGGATCATCTCCTTCTTCCACACACAAAGGGACAGACATGTACAGAGACGTACAGTCAAAGACAACCGCAACCAGAGTATCAGAGTTCACTCACAGAGATCGAAAGAGACACTCAAGGTCTTCTTACTCTCCGTAAGCTCCAGCACCTAGAGCAACTCAGACCTTCAGAGAATCGAAAACCGTCGTCAGATCGTCAACGAAGTCAACGTATTACCACTCACTCCATCGACACAGGACCCAGATAAACAAAACTGTACTCCTAGGACTATATCTAAGTCCTACATTGTAACACTGTTCTGTTTGTAATTGAAATTGTAATCGAAAGATTTTAATAGCAAACAAGCTGACGACTCTGCTCGGGACCTCTTTCTCCTCCGCTGAAAAAGCTGTGTCGCAATATGACGACGTGAAGGTGGGTTCCTCCCACAAGATGCTGGTCGTATGCCTCAATGAACAGACGTATTAGGAGTTCATCTCTGAAGGTAGCGCAAGTCCTTCAAAGCGGTTGCCAAAGCCGAAGAAGACTCCCCAAGTCTAGGTACACAAGGTCGAGGCCCCTGGCACCACCACTGAAGGGGTTGCGCCGATGCAGCCTACCCTTCCCGCTGATGTCCTCAGCAGCCAAAATGCGCCTGTGGGTGCAGCACATCCCTCGGAGAAGAGTGGTACCGACCACATTCCCCAACATTCTTCTTCTCAGATAAGAAAGATGCATCGACGGAGCAGTGGCGCAGCTAACGCCCTACGCATTAACTCTGATGCGCCACAGAAGGCATCTGTCTTTGACAGACTCACTCATTGTCGTGACGAGGACAATTTAGACTCTAAGTACTATGCATCCCAGCGGGCTGGTACGAAGAAGTCCAAGGCAGTACGGGCCATGCACCTCGAACGTGCTATGCCAGCAGTGAGCCAGAAGCATGCACTCATAATCTTGTACGCTGCTAATGGTAAATTTTACAAGGTTGACTAGGGTGCTTCTGTGCCGCGAACGGGCCAACCTTCAAAGACCTCGTGCCACTTGGGCGCATCTGCTGTATTTATAACCAAACCGAGTGAGGCAAACTCTATGGTCTTGAACCCCCGCACCTACATTGGTTGTGCATCTGAGGCTTGTTCAAGTCACTCTAAATGTTGCTCCTCTGCTATTGATCTGGGCGCATCTTTTGTGTCGGATCAAGGGGTACAACATTCACTTGACCACCCCAGTGCGTGGCCTTACCATACGCCTGATGGGGGTGTGATGGTGGCACTCTCCTCCAACGATTTGTGTAATGTGATCATTCACAAACGCCAATCAGGAGAGTCGACTGACAAGCACAATGCGCCCCTCACAGGACACACCTGTGCTGTAGTCACCATCAACTATTGTTGCAAGACAGTAGTCCGACCAAGGCAGTCCGTGTTCCAGCGGCTGTAATTATTAATGCCCCTCCAACATCGCCTTGGGAAGAAGGTGTCGACTGAAGAGGAGCCAGAACTAGAGGTTGCTTCTTGCAACATAGTCTCTAACTCTCCATCAATTCGAAAGGCAACTGGCAACTCCTCGACCTCGTCCTCATCTAAGAGACAGCAGAGGAAGACCAAGACGACCTTTCTGTCCTCAGGAGTGTTTGAGGGCACCCGGGAGAGAAAGAGGATCTCAGAAGAAGCTGGGGGTAGTCCAGCCCCTATGGATCTTCATCCCGAAGATGAAGTTATCCTTCCGAACATAGATGGGGGTAGTGAAGCCCCTGTGGATCTTCAACCCGAAGACGAAGACATCCTCCAGAACATAGCTGGAGGTAGCCAAAATAAAGCTCCGGGGGAAGTTCCTCTTCTACAAGAGAGCGAGGCTGAAAGTAAAGCTTCAACCGATCCATCCACTTCCAGTCACGTCACGACAGTATACATGACGGGAGGTGGTGATACGGAGTCAGATGTGCCACCAGCAAATCTCGTTCAGTGCATGGATACCTTGGAGGGAGGACTCAAAACCTTCTCTGCCTCTATGCAGATACTGAATCAAGCAGTATTTGAGATACGGTTAGCTTTGGCCAGAGCACCTTCCACTAATCCTGACCCAAGAGTCAATGGGGATTCAAGTGTGCCCCTTCAATGGGCATCTTTGAATACCTATTGCCACGAAGCACCGCGAGTGCCAGAACCTTCGAATGTACAACTCCAGACCATACCACCTTCTCCGACTCCCAGCTCCACAGAAGACGTGGTTGAGATGATCAGGGACTTGCGTGAGCGTTTCGAGTCAAAGAACAGATAGGAGGAGCGCCAGAAGATGGGGATCCCACAACCATACCCCCTCGAATGGAACAAAGTGGTTTATCCTCCCAAGTATAAACCGCAAACATTGATGCCATACGACGGGAAGGACTCTCCATGCCGTTATCTGACGTACTTCCAGTCTCAAACGGGATATCTCCCGAAGGAAGACGCACTACTCACCAGCCTGTTTGTCGGGGCATTGAAAGGGGTGGCTTACGACTGATACTGGAGTCACCCTGACAACTCTATATCCTCTTTTGATGATTTGACACGTCACTTCCTCGATCGAATCTACGACGGAGGGAAAGACATGACGATGGCGTCCCTTATAGTGGTATGTCAGAAGGAGAAAGAGACGGTTCAAGCATTCATCGAACGTTTTCGACAAGCCTGCTTCAGACTGCCCCCGGGTATGCCAGAACATGCACTCCTCTCCTCCTGCAGCATGAGCATGCTTCTTGCGATCAAGCTCTGGATCAACTCCACTCCTCCTCCCGACTGGATCTCATTGATTATTGAGGCTGAAGCAGGTAAAAAAGAAGGCATGCAATGCTCGCCTACTGAGAGTCAGTTTCCCTACTTTCGAAGATAAGGGAAAACGACCTGCTGCCAACAACCCTGGACGTGAGACGAAAGGAAAGCAGGTATTGACTGTCAATGCCTCCAAAGGCGCACAAGCACCTACTCAGAAGCCTCCGCTTGTGCCGAGGCCAAAGGAGATCTATTCTTTCAACGATGAAGACACCTTGCAACTCTTCGAGATGCTGAAGCAGGGTGATAAGATCAAATTGCCGGACCTGAAGCGTCTCGACGAGGTTAGGAGAGTGGACAATCCGAGGTACTGTCACTACCATTGGTTTATCGGACATCCAACTCAGGACTGCTACGTCCTCAAGAACTACATCCAACGCATGATCAATGTGAATGTTATCTCTGTCGACTATAAGAAGTAGACAGTCTCGGCCAACCTGGTGTCGCTAAAATTCGACACCTTACCGCTAACCACAACACAAGATGGCGTCGTCCCTACCCCAAAGACGATAATGGATGTGGTCAACCTACCACCTACTCGTGACAACGTGAGTGGACTCATCCCACTCACCACATCTCGGAAAGAGATCTTATGGGTTCACCCAGATCTCGTCTCTGAAGTTACTCAACCGGGGGTATGCTCTGCCTCCAAAATCAAGGACAAGAAGATCAAGTCTTATCCCATGGTCTCTTCCTCCACAGAAGAGATACTTCCTGTACAAACGCATTCACAACAGAATGCCCAAACTGACGAAGTTGCCGTCGAGGTGGTGCCGCCCTGTGCTGTCCGTGCTGCCGAAAAAGGAGGTCCATCAAAACCTCCAGCAGCCAATAAATAGAAGAACATAGAGGCCCGTTTCGACAAGCCTTTGCAAAAAAAAAATGCTTCGGGGCTAACCAAGCCCCACAACTTTGACATACTGGCACAACTTGCCAGTACTCCTGTCCGTTTCTCACTGTTTGAGCTTCTTCTTCTTTCCAAAGACACCCGCGAAGCTCTCTGTGAAGCCTTGAAGGATGCTGAGTCCTTTATCAGTCTGGTCAAGCAGCTTGAGGATATCCCGACCACATGTGCACACTGCCATTGTGCAGATGAGGTCATCCCTAATATAACCTTCACCCAACAAGTCATGCTACTCAAGCACAACCGGCACAACCGGCTATTGTATTACACAAGGTATGTAGGCTCCGTCAAGGTAAAGCGAATTCAGATTGATCCAGGGTCTTCCCTCAGCATCATCCCTAGGACTATGCTCTCAACACTGGGGATCCCGATGTACCGTCTGGCGCCTTTTAACACTACAATCAGTGGTTTAATGCCAGCAAAAGTGAACCGCTGGGCAAAATTTGACTAAAATATCATATATGTAATCTCCGAACCGAAGTGACTTGCTATGTCGTGGACACCGACGTCCACTACAACCTCCTAATGGGTCGCCCGTAGCTGCATGAGTACATGGTGGTTCCATCTACACTCCGCCAATGTATGAAGTACGTGTCCACCAACGACATCATCAGGACAGAGTTCGTGGACATTAACCCTTTCAAGGGGGTCGAATCCTACTTCACCGATGCTAGCTTATATAAGTCGCTCGATGAAGGAGAAGCCAACGATGCTGATGACGAAGCAGAAACAGTGTGAGAGCTGGACATGGAGCCAGAGATGATTCCCGACGCTCCTTTGAAAATTCGACTCAAAGGGAAACCGCCACAGATGCTTCCTTCCATGGCAATCAAGATGCCTGGAAAAGCACCGACTTCTCTAGGTAGAACACCCACTGAAGCTTCCTTGAAGATATGGCTCAAGGCAAAACCACCTCAAACATCGGCTCTCCTAGTGGCAAAACTACTGGGGAAGGCAACAGTCATCGAAGGTGCAGTGGAGGCACCCCTGAAAGTATGTCTTAAAGGCAAGCCTCCGCAATCATCCAAGCTGCAAGAGAAGGTCCACACAGCTCTCTCAGATCCCAAGCTCAAATCTGCGATAAACTCTCTCGAACCAGCCCAGTGCTCACAGATGAAGAGTTAGGAGAGTACATATCTGCTGATATAGATGCATCTTCTCTTGATAATGTAATCCCGCGGGACGAAATCTCGTATTTTATCAATAATAGAGTGTCTTTTAATTATTCTAGTCTTCCACATTGGAATACCATATATACACTAGATAATGTTCTACGGTCGTTACAAACACAAATGACAACCGTCAATCATGTAAATCGAGTAGTCCCGTCCCAAGGAGTTTGTTTTATTGTCCCATCACAGAATCAGGATGAAGAACCCATCATCTTCGGCGAAGTCGAGCGTCATCAAGACCTCCCGCCACTCGAGCCAGAACTAGATACCAGCAGAATACAAGTCTATCGGTACACGGACAAGGCAAAGTACCTCATTCAAAAGATGGCTTACGACCTGAAAAGCAACAAAGGCCTGAACTACGGCAAAGGCCAGCGTCTTCCTTTCTGGCTTCCAACACCTAAAGAAAAGCCGCAGGACTACTATCATCGTACTCGACGGGAGGTAGGCTATATCACGCAGCCGGCTACTCCAAAGAGTTTGGAGGCAGAAGAAATGGAACACTCTCACTCATCTGAAGCATCAACTTTGGATTTCGATACCAGTATCGGCTCAGTCCTCAAGAAGGTGCTATTAGTCAACATGACATCTGCATAATCTCAAGAGGATGAAGGCGATGACCAAATGCCAGAATTCTTTAAGGAATAATCCTGGGCTCAATGCCTAGGAGCACAGTGGGAGTCTCGTTTTGAATTACGTGAATCCCCTACCGAAGACGAGGTCGAACAAGTTAACCTTGGGGATGGATCTCCTTCCAAACCCATCTTTATTAGCAAGAGTCTAAAGGGAGAAGACCGGGAGTCTTTGGTCCAACTGGCCAAATAATATATCGACGTCTTCGCCTAGAGCTACGAAGATATGTCGGGACTTGATCCCCAGATCGTAATGCACAGACTTAACATCTTGCCTGATGCTAAGCCTGTAAAGCAACAACAATGACGTTTTCGTCCTGACATCATGAACACTATCGACCAGGAGGTGGACAAACTCCTGAGCAGTGGGTTCATCCGTGAAGAGCAACATCCGAATTGGGTGGCTAATGTCGTCCCTGTCACCAAGAAGAATGGAAAGATACGAGTCTGTATCGACTTCAGGGATCTCAATGCTGCTTACCCAAAGAACAAATTCCCGCTTCCAATCACTGACGTGACGATCGATAATACATGTGGCTTTGAATGCATGTCTTTCATAGATGGGTACTCGGGCTACAACCAGATGAAAATATTCCCCGATGACGCAAAATACACGTCATTCAGGACTCCAAAAGGGGTTTTCTCCTACACGGTGATGCCCTTTGGCTTGAAGAACGCTGGTGCTACATACCAACGAGCTATGAGTACCATCTTCCATCAACATCTACGCAAAATAGTTGAGTGCTATGTTGATGATATCCCCATCAAGAGCCGTCTCAAAGGTGATCACCTAAAAGACCTAAAGACCGTCTTCGATCTCATACGAGCGCATCAACTCAAGATGAACCCCGCTAAATCCTTCCTTGGGGTTTTTAGCAGAAAGTTCTTGGGCTTCATTATCACGGCGAAAGGCATTCATGTCGACCCCGAGAAGACCAAAGCCATCCTTGACATGGACCCTCCGAAGAACCTATGAGAACTTCGAGGCCTACAGGGGCGTTTGGCATACATCCGAAGGTTTATAGCAAACCTTTCTAGAAAATGCCAACCCTTCACCCAGCTCATAAAGAAGGAAGTCTCCTACGTTTGGACAGAAGAATGTCAAAAAGTTTTCGATGATATCAAAGCTTACCTGACGAGCCCGCCAGTCCTGGTGGCACCCGTCGCAGGCAAACCATTTCTCCTCTACGTCCGTGCCATTGATCATTCCCTCGACGCTTTGTTGGCTCAAAACAACGATGTATGTTACGAGCAAGCTATCTACTACCTTAGTAGAACAATGATCGGGGCTGAACACCGGTATAACGCGATTGAAAAGGAGTGTTTGGCTTTGTTGTTCGCCATCCAGAAGACTCGCCATTATGTTTCGGGCCAGACAATTCATTTCATCTTTCGAGTCAATCCACTCAGTGTTCTCATGACGAAGCCAGGATCATTGAACTCCCGACTAGCTACATGGGCAATCCTGTTGACGTCGTACAACATGGTGTTCGTTCCATAAAAAGCCGTCAAGGGTCAAGCTCTAGCCGACTTTTTAGCCGCGCACCCCATCCCACAGTCCTCCAGGCTCTATGAAGACATCCCGGATGAGGTCCAAGAATCAAACATCACTGAAGAAAACTCCGAATGGCGGGTGTTTTTCGATGGCGCTTCAAGAATAGACCCCAAAGGCCAAACCATCGCCGGAGTGGGGGTGGTCTTAGTCTCCCCAGATCAGCTGGTCATCCAGAGTGCTTACTCCCTTTCGAAGCCGTACTCCAATAATGTTGTCGAGTACAACGCTCTCATCATGGGACTCCAGCTGGCACAACAGCTGGAGGTAGATCATCTGGAAGCTTACAGCAACTCAAAACTTGTCGTTAATCAAATCCAAGGGCAGTACGAAGTGCGCCATAAAGATCTGGTTCCTTACCATGAAGTTGTATTGAATATTATTTTAATCTTTACCAAGTTCTTCATAGAACATGTACCTCGGTTACAAAACCTAGAGGCTGACTCTCTTGCCGGCCTCGTAGCTTCATTAGCAGCAGCTCTCGGGACTCAACACTATGTCACGGTATTTGAACGAGACTTGGTCTGTCCTAAAAACAATCTACGCACACAAATGGCCCATGCCATGACGACAAGTGCCGGTGTTAATGTTCGAGACCAGAGGTTTTCATTCATCGACTTCACTGTCTATGAAAATCTTCCAGAAGACCCGAAAGAAGTCGTCTAGGTCAGAAGGCGTTCCCTTAGGTTTATTATGATATAGCTTCAAAAATACTGTACCGACGTTCCTTCGATGGACTTCTCCTTCGATGTCTATCCAACGAAGAAGCAGCCGAAGCCCTTCGGGAAGCTCATGGTAGGACTTGCAGGGCTCATCAACCTGGCCCTAAGTTGTAGGATCGACTGCGATGTATGGGTTACTACTGGCCAACCATGGCAGCCGACGCTGTCGACTATGCTAAAAAGTGCCATGCTTGCCAACTTCACGCCGACTTTATCCATACACCATCGGAACCACTACATCCTACGGTCTGTTTGCCATGAAATATAAAAGAGCAGAAAAGTTTTATGGGAGGATTGGACTTTTACTTCACGTTACAAACTCTCTTGTACAAAGAAAGCCTAGGGACGAAAATCCAGGTACAACAATCTAAGTACAATTGTTTATTTTTGATTCTGGAGGTGACGGTAGAGGCTCGGAAAAGCGACGGCAGCTCTGCCTTACTCCTTGGACGATCGGACGTAGCCTTGGCTCATGTGACGAGATGCTTGGCATTGACGAAGAAATGCTCTTCTTGCTCTCCTCGTATTGCTTTTCTGGATTCTCTCTTTCTGGATTGATCTCTGTGTATTTTTCTCTTTGATTATTGGAGGAGCATCGTTTTGCAAGAAAATGGCACCTTGATATTTATAATAATGAGGGGCATTATTAGGGTTTGCAATGATTGCCCATTCTCTAAGTGGCGGTGGCCTGGTAAATGATCAATCTGGGCCATTAATCTTGAGCGTGAAGAATCTGGGCCATTAATGAGGATTATGCCAAATCATGTCAGTAATTAATGTTGATTGCAATAAATCCCCATCATGATGACTTGCTGATGTCCGT
Organism: Iris pallida; assembly: GCA_029216955.1. NCBI lineage: Eukaryota > Viridiplantae > Streptophyta > Magnoliopsida > Asparagales > Iridaceae > Iris > Iris pallida. The sequence continues at coordinate 4,605,654 of JANAVB010019997.1, forward strand.
AAATCTAAATGAATAAATTTAATTCATTCTCTTGTCCTGTGTCCCAAATTATTGGAATCTGACCCAAAATTTGATTATCTTTAGGATACGTGCCCTGTCATCATCGTTGAGCCGCATAAGGAGTGTTCATATTTGGGCCGCATGAAGGTCGTCATGACCGAGCCGTATGAAAGATTTCATGACCGAGCCGCATGAATAGTCTCTATACTCGAACCGCATGAAGGTTGTCATGACCGAGCCGCATGAATATGTTCATGACAGAGCAGCATGGGGGTCTTCATGGCCGAGCTGTATGAGAGTCTTCATGGCCGAGCCGTATGGGTTTCTTCATGGCCGAGCCGCATAGGGGACCTTCATGATTGAACCGCATAGGTTTCTTTGCACTGGCCGCGTGAACTCGTTTAGTCTGGCCGCATAAACATGCCTCGAAGTTGCGAAGATTTTCTCCAGTTCCCTAGGAAGATAGTGCTCTTGTGTCAGTCATCATGACTACTTTACATCATGGCTGTCAGCTGCCAGCTGTCAGCCGTCAGAGCATTAATTGTGTTTGAATGACGCTGGGTACAGCTGTTCTGAAAAGACACGTGGCTTCCCTCTGCAGGCCGCATAGAGTCCACTCGAGCTGCCTATGTGTTTGAGCCGCATGGGACTCCTGAGCCGCATGAGGCTCCTTGGCCGCATGGATCATTTTTCTCTTCTTTTTCATGCTTCTACAAGACCCCCTTCAAAGTTTTCAATTTGCAAAATTGAAATACTTTGAATAAGAAGCATGGTTATGCCAGAGCCGCATGGATGTATTCTGTCCTAGCCGCATAGATTTGTCCAGCCGCATGATTATCTCAACCGTATAACTCTCTGAGCCGCATGGGCTGTTTTGGCCGCATGAGCTTCTTGCCACGTCTTCCTGCCACGTGTGTAAATCTTTTTGTAAATATTCTGCATTTAATGCTTTTGATTTACTGTCAGCTTTTAAGAGCCACTTTTTGGGCCAGGATCCGAAGAGTCAGGCTATTATTCAGCTATTTTGCCCCGATGATCGAAGAGTCGGTCATCATGTTGCACGCGGATCGAGACGTTCATTCTTTGTCTATAAATATGAACACTCTCATTCTGGGAAACCTTCTTTGCTCTCTTCGATCTTTTGCCGTTCTAACTCCTTTCTTTCCCAAGCACCTATGGCTCCTAAGAAGGTTGCTGCGTCGAAGGCTGCGAAGGGCAAGGCGGTCGCTTCTGCGGCGGCTATGGCGACGAACGTGGCCACTCCTCCGCCGGTCGCTGTTCACTCCGTTCATCCCGACGTTCATCCACCTATTGCTGGTAAGGGCGTTGCCTTAGAACCCTAACTGCCATGGCTCTGCTGCATAATTTATGCACAAGCCGCATGTACAAGGTTCGTCGATATGACCGCATAAGCACTTCGCCCAGGAGGCTGCATGGACTTGTCATACTCGATCTGAACTGCATATTTATTTTTGGTTTGGGCCGCATGAGCGTAGTTCACTTTTGAACCGCATAAGCTCATCTGCTTGTAGCCGCATGAGTCTGTCTATTCAGGGCCGCATGAGTCCGCGTGGACTTTGAACCGCATATCTCACCTGAATCCGAGTCGCATCAGCGCATAGGTTTGTCTGTTGAGTCCATGTGAACCTTGAACTGTATAGGCCCTTCTGAACCCAAACCGTAGAAGCTTCATAAGCTCATCTGAACTTGATTTGTATAGATTCGTCTGACTCAGAGCCGCATAAGGCTATGATGAACCGAACCACAAGGACTCATCTGGTTCTGAGCCGCATGAGGCTGTGACGACCCGAGCCGCATGGACTCAAATGAACTTTAAAATGCTTCTTGTTTTGACTATCTTCTAATCTTATTTCTTTCGTCTCTCTTCAGTGAATCTGCCAGTAAATCCTGCGGGGAAACTTCTGGTTAGCTTGAATCAACTTGCCACGGATGTGCGACGGGACGATTTAGTTCGTCAAGTGACAGAGCAGCTCCTTGTTAATGAGCCTTTGGAGCAACTGAATGTTATCAGGGTTCAATCTTTCCAGTTCCTTAGTGACATGATGAGCTCCGGGAAGCTAAATGGGAAGTATCTGAGCCGGTCTTCCTCTTTGGGGATGCATTGATCACAAAAAACTCTCGAGTGCTGGATATTTCCGAGAGTTGGGATTTTAATCTGGACGGGATGCCGATTCATATCCCCATTATGAAGCGTTATTTCCCTCTTGCGTGGTTCAACATGATCTTGTTGGACAGGCAGATGATAGACCCCCTCACTCCAACCAGACCGAGGATGTTTGTGGGTAACATGAGTTACAAAAAAACTACTAGGTCAGTACGCGCGATCAAGGATCCGGCCAGTCGATCTGTGATGGGGTTAGCTCCGGTTACCTTTATCAACACACCCGGTCCTAACTTTTCATTTTCTCAGGTGATACCTTCCTGAGCCAGCTTGCTCGAAAATGGTCCTATCCTATTGGCAGATTGGCACTGCTGGACTGGTTACACCCCATTCCCTCGTGGGCTAACCTGACCTCGTGGATTCTGCGGGAATACGAGACATTTTTGCGAAAAGTCAATCTTTATGATGCTATCCGGGGTACCAGCCACAGATTGCCCATTAATAAGCCGTTATTCGTGGCCCTTCTGGAGATGTATAACCATCGGACATGGACTTTCATCACACCTGTAGGGGAGTTGGGGCTCGCTCTCCATGAGATGTATGCTGTCTTCAAGCTTCCCTAGGGAGACGAGCCCTTCGAAGCATACACTCCAACGAACGAGGAGTTCCAGGATCTAGATCGCCGATTCCCAGGCTTCGTCGCTGTGTACCAAGAACTGTTATGTCACCATAGTACCTGTCACTAAACGGCTATCAAGAAAAATGATAGCTCGGAAGGGGACACTCCCATACCCACTCTTGGATCTCCTATCTTTTTAAATTCAGTGCTGCTGGCCGACTTACTTCCCGAGGTCGTCAAACTCCTAGGGAAGTAGAAGGCTTGGTGTCGACTGCTAGGAGGTCGAAGTCTAAGGGTGACAAGTTTGGGAGTCAGATTGACTCTTTCAGCTATTTTTATTATGGTACTCGGCGGCTATCAGAGAAGGCACTCTTGGCAGGTTTTTTAATGGTGTGGCTGCACAATTATGTGGTCTCAGGAGAGGCGGATTCCATCGAGAGGATCGGCCGTCACTTTATTCTTCCTGCCGTAAAGTTGGCCTTTGGGGTCAGGCTGGCTCTTCTTCTCGCTATGGTGTGCAGCATTCATAATGGTCTCCGTGCCTTCTCGTCCAAGGTCATCGCTCGTGACGTGGTGATGGACTTTGAACGTACAGAGCTGCCTTATCATTACCTGCTGGGGTGGCTGTTGTTGCATTATCGGTCTTTGATGAGGTCTAGGACGGGAGACGGCGTTACAGACGACGACGCTTTTTTTTCAGATATCGCCATCATCTTTGGGAATATAGTACCATACCGGTGTGTCGGAGGATGCTGGCGAGGGTGGACGGATATGATTTTTTCGTGTCCGTTTCCCGTTTTACCGACCAGGAAGTGAGGAGTGTCCATGTTGATTGCGTTGGATCTCCTTATTTCTTACCTGAGAGGATGCATTTCTGGTTGCGTAACATTCGCCCGGCGCATTTAGTTTATCACAACCGCAACACTGTGTACCTGGAGCCCTACTTGCCCAGTAGGTTTGTCCGTCAATTTGGGTACAGTCAACTATTCCTTGGGCGACCCAGTTCCTGCCTGGGATTTGAGGGTAGCATCCTTGATGGTATTAGGGCATGGAGCTACTATGACACTTGTCATACTCGAACTAGTTTCTCAGTTCCTGCAGTAAACGTGCTGGAGGAAATCTTACATATGGCGACCTTATACCATGTTACGGCAAACCAGCCTCCTGTTGATTTTGACTCGAGGACTAGCTTCATCGTGGGCACTCGTTTGGCAGAGAGGGCTACGATGTCGAAGGCAAAGAAGAAAGGGGCGAATAGGGTTACCGTGCCCGATTTCGATTCCTTTGATACAGTTGAGGGAAGCAATGAACGGGACGACGAGGACTCTCTCTTCTGATGGCGGAGCAGCGGCGGATCAGCCGCCCATTATGGCAGATGAGATGATGACGGATCGACCGTCGGTCGTATTAGATGAGGTGGTAGATCAGTTGCCACCTGTATCAGAGGTGGTGAGGATAGAACCACTGCCTTCCGTGCCTGGTCCCTTGCGTATGTGAGGCAGGCATGAGTCTACTGACGGAGGAATAGCCTTTTCCGTAAAGAGAGCTGCGGTCAGACCTCGTAGGCTGCTTATTACGGAGAGGGGTGAGGATGCTAACGATGCTCCAGAGGTAAAACTATGTTGGAGCTATCTTCTTGTTGTGGTTTTCTTTTTCTTGGAGATATGACCTAATCATTTTTTCTTTGTAGGCGTCTGACGAACCAGGCCCTCATGAACCGTCTGTTGCCCCTGGAGTTGATTCGGCCCTTGCTGCTTTGATTACCGGCATGTGTGCCGCGGTCCTTTCTGCGGGGGCTCTCTCAGCGGCGGCTGAAGACTCCCAAGTTGCTGAGGCCTCGGTCCGGGGTGACGAAGGTTTCCTCGGGCCTGTCTCCGAGATTGCTGAATTTCAGCAAGGTAACGCCGATCTCGTCGCATCCCCTCCCGAGGGTGCCAGGGCGGAGGAGTCTATTATATTTAACTCGGAGGCTGCTGGTGAAGAGGTTGCGGTGGCTGTAGGCGAACCTCAGCCTCCACACCCTTCCGCTTGTAAGATAAGCCAAATATTGACTAGTGAGGGGGCTTATTTGCTCTATCAACATATCCTCTAGGTCAAATCGATTCATGGTTGTCTTGGCCTTACAGGTCCTGACCCTTTACTTCCCACAGCGGATGTTCTTGGGGAAGGCTCGGCCTGCTGCGATCTAGGGGAAAGGAGCATTTTCTCTCCTTCACCGACTCATGTCGTGGGGCCTCCCGCCAGCTCCGGGCAGATGGAAGTAGAGTTTGTTCCGGGAGCGATGGTCTCCACCTCATCCTCTGCTGCTTATACGGCTTCGGAGATTGACTTTTCGGCCCTGCCGAGCAATCAAGTTCTGCAGGCTGCTGAAGAAGAGTTGGCCGCCGTTCATGCGTCCTTCCGTACGAAGTTTGTTTCCCTTGTTGAAGGAGCGGCAGATTCTATCACGTCTTCTTCAGTGTTGCCAGCTACAGTCCCATTGACGTCGGCTTCTTCGGAGGCTCTGGACGAGGTGTCGCAGGATGTGGTCGACAGCTTCTATCGCCATTTAAAGAGGGGCGTAGATGCTACCGTAGAACGGGGGATCCCTTTTTCTCTGTCCCTGCGGTGCGCTCGGGGTCAGATTAAAACTTTGAAGGCTCTTCCTGGCGGGGTGGGGTTAGCTGCGCTCCTGGAGCCGAAGTTGGCAGAGGCTGATCAGCTCGTGACCCGATTGCTGGTGTTACGGCAGGCTGACTTGCCTGCTGCGATTGAACGGAAGCGGGGCTTTCTTATTGCCGCTCGGAATAGGATAAATCTCGCTCGAGACATTGCCGGGCCAGTTGTGAAGGGGGACCTTGACGAGCTTTCCGCTTCGTATGACAGGCTGCATCGTCGAAGTCAATCTTGTAGGGCTCGGGAAGAGACTTCTTTTCGTAGAATAGCTGACACGAAGGAGCAGATTCTCGTACTTCAGAAGGAATCGCCCTTCCTAGAGTCGGAGCTGAAGGCTGCTCATGCGGAACAGGAGTCAATCATTCAGGAGGCCGAGAAGGTTTCCCAATCTTCTGTTAACCTGGAGCGGGCTTTCAAGAAATTCGAGGACAACTGGCAAGCTCATGCTCATCTAGAGGACGTGACGGTGCTGACCCAAGAGGTGGCGTCGAGCTAAACAGAGGTTTGTGCGGTCGGTTGCCTTGCTGACGGACCGTCTCACGGTGTTATGTGCCCCGGAGCAGTGATCAGTTTTCTGTTTTCTTTTGCTGTTTTTTTTGTTTTCATTTGGTAAGGGATGTGATCCCAAATGATGTAGCACTTTGAATTTTGAATAAATGAGCATGTTTCAACTCATCTTCTCTTTTTTGTACTCGTGGTGTTTGTGGAATTGGACCTGCTGGGGGATTATTTGTGGACCTGTTACCCTGGGCATACCTTGGTTTTAGGTACGGATAACAAGTTTTGGAGAGGAATACCTAGAACAACTTCGCGATAAGACAGCTATAGAAGTTTTTTGTATTCGAGAGAATACCAGGGAGCAACTGGGCTCCCAGGCATGATAGGGAAGGGATGGGCGTGTACTGGAGACCCAGTACGGCATCTGTGGTCGACTGAGGACATTTGTGGTCATCGAAAGACGTTTGTGGCCTTATTATCTTTGGGCGTACTCAGATCGTGGGTACAGATAATAAGTTGAGGAAGGATAATCATACTTACATAGAGGTAGTGAGGACATGGCAAGTATGGGGATTTCTTTACCGTGGGATCTTCCTGCTCAGAGGTAGTAATGACATGGCAGAAGTGGATTCAACAGAGGATATTTGTGGACCTACTATCCTTGGCGTACTCCGGTCGTGGGTACGGATAATAGGTCGAGGGGTAACCATCATACTTACTCAGAGGTATAAGGACATGGCAAGCATGAACGGTTTCTTCGACGGAGCCTTCCCACTCAGAGGTCACGGGGACATGCAGGAGTGGGCTCAATGAAGGATACATAGAACGACTCAGAGGTAGGAGGACGTGGAAGTTCTATACGAGGGGGCGGTTTATTTTTGGTGGAAGTGGAATAACTCAGAGGTAACATCGACATGGTTGTATAAGAATTTTGTGGATCTGTCACCCTTTTTGTGCATTGAGAATACGGGCAGTAGATCGGGTGAGTTCAGCGGTACCAGCGGGTACATAACTTCGGCAATCTGAAATTTTGTGGGTACGAGTTCAGCGGTACCAGCGGGTACATGACTCGTTGATCTGGAAAATGTGAGTATGAGTTTAGCGGTACCAGCGGGCACATGACTCTCATGATTGGAAAATGTGGGAATGAGTTCAGAGGTACCAGCAGGTACATGACTCGATGTATGGAACCAGAATGTAAGTTCAGCGGTACGGGGAGGTACATAACTCGACAATCTGAGATGTCTCGAGGATTTTGTTTCAGACATAATACTTCTTCGGGAACTTGCCGTTGATGGGCAACATGAGCAAGTCTCCATTTTGCTTTGCGAGGCGGTAGGCGTCGTTGGAGAATACAGCTTCGATGATGAACGGGCCTTCCCATTTTGGTTGGAATTTATCGACGGTTTCATGCGTCATAACCATCGGCCTCCGAACCGCCAGAACGAGATCGCCTACTTGGAATGTTCTGACCTTGACCTTCTTGTTGAAAGCTCTGGAGATTCTGGCCTGATATAGTTCGATTCGCTGTTGAGCTAACAGGCGTTTCTCGTCTAGGGCCTCCAATTCCTGTAGTCGATAATGGTAGTTTTCGTCTGTCGTCAACTGATGTGTGAGGGTGACGCAGAGTGAGGGGATCTGAGTCTCTAATGGGAGGACTGCCTCACTCCCGTACACCAGGGAAAATGGTGTATTCCTGGTGGCTATTCGAACTGTGGTGCGATACGCCCATAAGCATTTGCCGAGCTTCTCGTTCCAGTCGCGCTTGTTAGAGGACACGAATTTCTTGAGTAGCTTGATTATGGTTTTGTTGAATACTTCTGCTAACCCGTTGGCTGCTGGGTTATAGGGTGTCGAAGCAATGTTCTGAATTCGGTGCTTGTCGCAGAACCGATAAAATACGTGGCTTGCGAACTGTGGCCCATTGTCGTGATTGATTCTTCGGGGCAGTCCAAAGCGGTAGATGATATGATGCTTAAGGAAGCTGATCACGTTTGATGTTTTCACCTCTGCCAATGGGATGGCTTCCGCCCATTTGGAGAAGTAATCGGTGATTGCGAGTATGCATCGGTGTCCTCTGGACGAAGGCGGGGTGATTGGGTCGACGATGTCCATACCCCATGCTTCGAATAGCCAGGAGGCCACAGTCGGATGTAGGAATTCAGATGGCTGGTGGATGAAGTCGGCATGGATTTGGCAGGCTTTGTACTTTCGTGCATAATCTATTGCGTCTGCAACCATCGTGGGCCAGTAATAGCCCATTCGGCGAAGGCGGTCTTACAGTATCGGGCCAGGATAATGGACTCCGCAGACACCATCATGGGCTTTGCGTACGGCTTCCTTTGCTTTTGTTTTTGATAGACACCGAAGTAGTAAACCATCATAGGATCGGCGATACTGTATTTTCATCTCCGTATCATAGAAAAATCTAAGAGAACGTCTTCTGATAGAAGTAGCTTCCTTCGGATTCTCGGGCAGGATGTCGTATACTACGAAGTCGATGAACGGCTATCTCCAGTCTGGTGCTTCGTCGACTGAAAGGGCGGAGTAGCTTTCCATGCATCGAACGTTATCCTTAGGACAGACCAGTTCACGGCCTATTATGTCGACATGATGATGAGCATAATTTGGCACAGCTAGGGAAGCGGCCAAACCAGCTAGGGCATCAGAGGGATTTGTCGAAGCGAGTCTCCCTCGGCCTAGGCTTGTCGGTCGTCGAAGGCTGAGCCGGTCACGGGGCATCAGTTACAGTAGGTTGATGATCTTCAGCTGCATTGTCAACCACAGGTTGGGATTGTGCCCCAGACCGCATGACGACGGCTATAGCTTCTTCGATGTCTGCCAAGATTGTGTGGCAGGATCTGATTTTTCTATTCTTTTTCTTGCAGATAGAAGACGATATGGGCCGAGTCACTTCTGATACCAAGTCTGGATGGATCCACATGACCTTCCCTCGTGATGTGGTGAGGGGCACTAGACCAGCAGCCTGATCTCGGGGAGGTGGAAGATTAGCAATCTCCATTATGGCCAGAGGGATGGGGACCACCCCGTCTTGAGTTTCCGTCGGAGGGAAGCTGCCGAATTGTACCGACACCATATTGGCCGCCACCGTTACCTCTTCGAAATCGATGGCCAAAGCGTTCGAATCGATGAGGTCTTGGATGTACCGTTTCAGCTGGTAGCAGTCGTGTGTAGCATGGTGGACGTAGCGATGATAATGGCAGTACTTTGGGTTCTCCATCTCTGCCGGTCGCGGTTCCCGTCTTGGTGGAGGAAGCTGAATTCTGTCCCCTTGTATGAGCATGTCCAAGATGGGCTTGACGTGACCGTCCTCGAAAGAGTAAGTGATTTACGGCCATTGTTTGTCTGCAGGCTTTGGCTCAGGTTTCTGTGCCGTGTCGGCCACCATAGCCTACTTTTCCCGGCTGTCCCGATTGTTAGAGGGGCTACCCCAATTATCGTTGTTGGGATACTTGCCCTTGTTCTCTCCGTCCGAGATATGGAATCCCAGTTGGCGAGCCTTCTTCAATCGTTCTTCGGCGCTTGTGGCACTGATGATGAACGTCTTCCAGTCCTTCAATTGACTTTCGCCCATCCAGAGACTGATTATTGGGAGGAGTCTCTTTTGGCAAATTTCAATCAAGAAGGAATCTGGATTTCCAGAGGGCAACTTCATGGCGGTTTGGCGAAACCGCTCGATGTAGTTCCTTTTCAGCTCTTTCTCCCCTTGGACGACGTCCATGAGGGTGGACATGGTGATGTCCTACCCTACATCGTAGAATCTCTCCAAGAACAAGCGCTTGAAGCCAGCGAAGGAGTGGATGCAGTTGTCCGGCAGATTGCGATACCAGTCGAAGGCGACCCCTTCCAATGCCCCGATGAATAATCATGTGAGAATGGCATCGTCATGGGGCAGATGGTCGGTGGTGACCTCGAAGTAAGTGATGTACCGACTTGCTGAGGTCTTGCCATCATAAGGATTGATATTGAACGGCTTATATCTTGGTGGGAATAAAACATCCCTCCATGCAGCAGGGTATGGTTGCCGTATTCTGAGGTCTTGAGAGTTTTCTCGAGCGTAGAAAATAGCTCGGAGCTCCTGGACCTCTCTTCTCGCTTCGCGTGCTTCGTCCACGACGGAGGGGGCCGTTGTTTCTGGAGGATTGTTGCCTGGGTTCGGTGCCGCTGAGTTCGAATCCGCATTAACAGCGGGACCCGCACTTGCTTGGCCAAGTGTCCCTCCTTGGAGATTTGGAAGGGCCGCTTTGATCTCGTCTACAGACTTGACCAAGGCATGTAGTATGGCCTCTAGAGTGTCGATGCATTGGCGATCACTGGAACCACCTTGGTTGCTGTCTGTCATGAATACTGTCTTTACATGAGGAGAGATAGACGGAGCGGTGGATGAAGCGCCCTCTAAATCGTATCCCTGTAGCGAGAAGTCATCGGGGTATGTAGGTATATTCCTTTCTGACTCAGACTCGGAAGGAACAGTACCCCCAGTCTCCGAGTTTGCCTCGTCATGGGAGTTGTGGACGTCCTCGGGGACGTCGAGGTTTGCTACATCCGATAGGAGAATTGTCTCTCCCGGCTCGTCTTCTTGGAACATCGGGTTGCTGTGGAGGCTCGGAGGGGTGCTACCCCAAGCCCCAGTAACCCCCTGCGTTATGGACGACAAATCTCCCACTGTAGCAGATTTCGTCTTAGAGCGAGTACCTTGGAAAACTCCGGTGGTGGGCACCCGATTAGACGATAGTCTTTTAGTCACAGTGGTTGAGATCTTCGGGATGGGAACATTCGTCTTCTTCTCTCTTCCATCAGCGGGACTTTCCGAGCAGAGTTACAGGAGACGACGGGTAGTGCCTCCTCTTCTGAAGATGGCTGTTGCAGTCTTTGAAAGATAGACTGCCGGTCTTCTTGCATCGTCGTGCTTTTACAGCAGCAGTTGGCGATGATTTGGGTACAGTGACATTCGTGGGAGGACTCTTTGCACCCCGATGCTTCTTCACTTTCCTTGCGTTTGTGGAGGATGGCCTCACGCAAGTCACTTGCTTTGCTGGCTCGAGAATTCCGGGCACACGAGTGTGTAGTCCTCCCGTCTGCTCCCTAATTCGAAGGTAGCTCGTATACTTGCCTTCGTTTATTGGGAGATGCTTGATGACTATCCCGCCCATTGGCCGCAAGGGGCAGGGTACGAGTAGCTTTATACAACTTTCCATTAGAGGCCCGCGTGATAATCAACGGGACGCTCCGATAGTCAGAGGTTGGGGCAGCTGACTGGGCTTGATGAGCCCGCGCTGCCCTAGACTTCTTTCTTTTAGCACTTACGGGTGCGTAATAGGAAGAGTCCAAGTTGAATACCACAGAGTCTGGCTTATCATCTAGAGAACCATCAGGGTCAGGACCGTATGAGAGACGGTCGATGACTGATCGAGATAAGCGTGGAACAGACGCTATGCGGCTAGGATTGGAAACCGTACAGGCTATTTGCAAGCGGCTGTCTTTAGCTGTCGGATGAGTTGTTCTTGTACGACTAGGAGTCACGACCGTGCAGGCTGGCCGCATGCGGTTGGCAATTATTGCCGCATGAGTTTTCTGCAAGCGATTGACTTCAGTAACCGCATAAGTTTCATCTATGCGGTTAGCAACTATAGCCGCATATGCTATGCGGCTGACAGATGTGGCCGCATGAGTTTTCTTCATGCAGCTGGCGGATGTAGCCGCATGAGCTTTTTTCCTGCGGCTAGTGCCCTTATGCCGCTCGGATCGCATAGAGTTCCTCTTTGCCCCTGCAAGTCCAGCATCATAGTGTTTTCTTCTGCCGGACTTGGGGACAGCAGAGTCGTCTATGGTCTGAAGTGGGGCCGCAGAAGAGTCTTTCCCGTCGTCTTGAATGACAGAGGGTATCTCTGCAAGAGCTTTAGTAGGAACGAATGATCGGGGTCTCCACTCCTTGGGGGCCTTCTTTGTGCGGGCTCGCTTCTGGACCGGGCCAGCGCTCTTGTTGGAAAGCATTTCTTCAAACGCCTGTTGGTTGAGACGGACGACCATCTTCTATTACGTGGAGCAAAGCTTGGTTGCATCCGACTGCGTCACCAACTCCTCAGCCGTAGAGAAGTTTGTCTCCAGCAGAGTAGCCATCGTGTTTGCCATGAAATAAAAAAGAGCAGAACAATTTTATGGGAGGACTGGACTTTTACTTCACGTTACAAACTCGCTTGTACAAAGAAAGCCTAGGGACGAAAACTGAGGTACAGCAATCTAAGTACAATTATTTATTTTTGATTCTGGGGGGAGATAGTAGATGCTCGGGAAAGCGACGGCAGCTCTGCCTTACTCCTTGGACGATCGGACGTAGCCTTGGCTCCTTTGACGAGATGCTTGGCGTTGACGAAGAAACGATCTTCTTGCTCTCCTCGTATTGCTCTTCTGGCTTCTCTCTCTCTCTGGGTTGATCTCTGTGTATTTTTCTCTCTAATTATTGGGGGAGCGTCGTTTTGTAAGGGAATGGCACCTTGCTATTTATAATAATGAGGGGCATTATTAGGGTTTCCAATGATTGCCCATTCTCTAAGTGGCGGCGGCCTGGTAAATGATCAATTTGGGCCATTAATCTTGAGCGTGAAGAATCTGGGCCATTAATGAGGATTATGCCAAATCATGTCAGTAATTAATGTTGATTGCAATAAATCCCCATCATGATGACTTAATGATGTCTGCAAATCTAAATGAATCAATTTAATTCATTCTCTTGCCACGTGTCCCAAATTATTGGGATCTGACCCAAAATTTGATTATCTTTAGGATACGTGCCCTCTCATCCTCGTTGAGACGCATGAGGAGTGTTCATATTTGGGCCGCATGAAGGTCGTCATGACAGAGCCGCATAAAAGATTTCATGACCGAGCCGCATGAATAGTCTCTATACTCGAACCGTATGAAGGTTGTCATGACCGAGCCGCATGAATATGTTCATGACCGAGCTGCATGGGGGTCTTCATGGCCGAGCTGTATGAGAGTCTTCATGGCCGAGCCGCATGGGTTTCTTCATGGCCGAGCCGCATGGGGGACCTTCATGATTGAACCGCATAGGTTTCTCTGCACTGGCCGCGTGAACTCGTTTAGTCTGGCGGCATAAACTTGCCTCGAAGTTGCGAAGATTTTCTCCAGTTCCCTAGGAAGATAGTACTCTTGTGTCAGTCATCATGACTACTTTACGTCATGGCTGTCAGCTGTCAGCTGTCAGCCGTCAGAGCATTAATTGTGTTTGAATGACGCTGGGTACAGCTGTTCTGAAAAGACACGTGGCTTCCCTCTGCGGGCCGCATGGAGTCCACTCGAGCTGCCTATGTGTTTGAGCCGGATGGGACTCCTGAGCCATATGAGGCTCCTTGGCCGCATGGATCATTTTTCTCTTCTTTTTTATGCTTTACACGGTCGCCTCTTGGCCGTTCGAAGCTTGGGGCATGGACATTGTAGGACCTATCACCCCTCCTTCATTGAGGGGATACCGCTTCATCCTAGCCATCACCGACTACTTCTCCAAATAGACAGAAGCACTTCCATTGAAGGAAGTAAAAAGCTCTAGGGTGATCAGCTTCATCAAGCATCATGTCATCTACCATTTCGGGATACCCCGTAGGATTATCCATGATAATGGTCCTCAGTTCATCAGCCATGATTTTAGCAGATTCTGTGACAAGAACCGCATTCAGAACGTTGCATCAACCGCCTAGAATCCGCAAGCAAACGGATTGGCCGAGGCTTTTAACAAGACTATCGTCAAGCTACTCAAAAAGGTCGTGTCATCCAACAAACGCGACTGGGATGAAAAGCTCGGCGAATGTCTTTGGCTCCACCGTACAACGGTACGGACTCCGATGGGCAACACCGCGTTCTCCTTAGTCTACGGAAGCGAGGCGGTACTGCATCTCGAGATTCAGATACCCTCACTCCGCGTAGCGATCATAAACCAATTGACAGAAGAAGACAACCAGCGTCGTCGTCTGTGAGAATTGGAAGCACTGGACGAAAAATGTCTCCTAGCTCAGCAGCGCATTGAACTTTATCAAGCCCGTATATCACAGACTTTCAACCAAAAGGTTAAGCAGAGGACTTTCTAAGTAGGCGACCTGGTCCTGGCATTCAGGAGGCCGATGGTATTGACTCACAAAATACCAAGAAAGTTCGAACCCAAGTGAGAGGGACCTTTTATCATAGAGATGGTATACTCAAACGGTGCTTACCGCCTCGCTCGACCGAACGGGGACTTGTTCATGATGCCCATCAACGGCAAGTTCCTAAAGAAGTACTACTCATGACATCCTTCGGACATGTACTTCTATCTCTACCCAACAAAGGAGTCAGTGGACCTGATTATCAGAGCTCATGTACATCTCCCCTTCACAAAATCCTATGCTTTCGGAACCCAGTTGTTCCATGGCATTCTATCCTCAATAGAAGAACAACCACGTCCATATTACCTCTGAGTTGCTCCTCTACGCCCAGCAAAGCGTAATCTTACACCACGTAGGATTGTGCTTCCTATCATGTTTACTACGTCCACATTACCTCTGAGTAAACACCTCGTACGGACAACCCTGTGTTGCCGTACATTGATCGCGGAACTTCCATGTCCATATTACTTCTGAGTAGTTCCGCGTATCCCTCCAGAGTCACTCCTACCACGTCCATAACACCTCTGAGTAGGAAGATTCTGTCATTGGAACCCCGTATTTGCCACGTCCACATTACCTCTGAGCAAACATGCCGGTTCTCTCAAACTTATTATCTGTACCTAAAAACCCAGGTGCACAAAAGGTAATACGTCCATACAAATCACTAGTTCATGACAGCAAAAATGAACACACCACAAAATTCTTTATTTTTTATTTAAAAGTAAAGGATTACATCCCCAGCAGAAGTTGCAAACTACAAATTAACAAAAAAAAGAGACTAAATCCCTAAGCATCACTGGGATTGGCAGAAAGCTCTTCAATCCGATGCTTCAAGTCTTCCGCCCGAGTCTCTGCGGTCGCCAAGACTCGGCATTCGGCTTCTTGTCGTATCACCTCGACAGCTTCAGGGGCAGTATCATTCTCATACTTCTCGTCTAACAGTTGCCACTGGTGGGTCAGGGGAAGAATCTGGCGGGTAAAAGTTGCTTCCTCCTCCTTAGATGCTACATGTTCAGCCTGGGCTCGCTCAGCATCTAACAAGAGTTTGGCTCGCTGGTCTTCAAGGAGGCAGATCTTGGCAGTGACCTTTGTTATGCTAGCTTCCATCGAGGCCCGTAACTCTACCTTTTTCGGCGTAGATTGAGATAGCCTCTCCACCGCAGCCCCAGCTTCGGCCACCTCACGGTCCCAGACAGCCACCGTGGCCTGATATGACGACTCGACTTCAGCTATCTGTCACGACTCGCACCCACTGTGTGGGTACGAGGACGTAACAACGCACAGCCTACGCAGCAGTATCGGCGGTAGAATGCTGTTCTAGGTCACTATCTAACCAATCAAATCACGCAATTGTAAAATGTACTTGTCAAAATATCAACACCGAACGGAGGATAAGTATAGATATAATGTAATCTCAATCACAGTCGAAGAACGATATGATAACACAGAAGATTAAAACTAAGACTAATAACGGAATAAAACCAACAACTAATAATATAATCTCAGAAAATCTCAACTACAAATCTTAACTTACATACAACTCCAGTTCTAAAACATGAAAGCCAAAATATGACAACTAGCTAAACTCCCGATCACTCCTGAGTGTCGGGGCCATAGGTAGCTAAGCTATCTCCTGGTCAGTAATATATAGGGCATGAGTCCTCAAGACAATCATTTGTAAAATTTTCAACAGGTCCAGTCAGGACAGGAACGAGTACAACTCATCAAGAAAATTCAAGTAATGACAGAGAACTATAAAGCAGTTATAGACAGTTTTATTGATGAATATGGCAGTTTATATTTAGGTGATAGTATAGAGAAGCAATAAGATACAAGGAAAGTAAAGTAACTAGAACAAGAGAAGAATGATGGCAATAAAGACTGTAAAATAAATCTAACTGAACTAAGGTAACATAATAAGTCCAGGCAGTAAATGTAACACAAGTGTAAAACTACTATAAATCCAGTACAAAATGAATCTAATACAAGATGAATTCAGTACAAGATGATTCTAGGTAGTGATCAAGAATCCAGGTGAGTCCAGCTATTCTAATAGTGTGTTTTAAAATACCGAGATCGACATGTAAACAGCTATAGGTAATCAGGCACATCTCTCATTGATCAGGTAAGAGATGGCTATGCTTCCAGTAGTTCCAGTTAGGAGATTCTAGATTTGGGGTATGTCTACTTGTCTTACTCAATATTTTCCTGTCCCGTAATACAAATGAATCCAGAATTCGACACGAGAATCGAGATGAGTCCAGCCAAAATATGATGATTCCAGAAATAGATTCCGGAATGATTCCAGTGATTCCAGTAATAGAGGCCAGATAAGTATGGTATATGTGTCGCATACATGAATCTAGAAATATCTATACGTGTTGTAACAGAGAATCACATAAAACTAACTATAACTGAAGTACAGTAATTGACAATTAAATGAGAGAACTATCAGAGAATGTACTCACCTGTCGTCCTGAGCAATGAATGTAAAATGAGCCTCAAAGCGGAGTCACAAAGCCTATAGATGAGATACATGAGTTAAATGGGTGTTAGATAGTGTCAAACATGGTTTTCTAGTGAGTGGTATGCAATCTAGGTCAAAACTAGGTCAATTATTGACTCACAGTTGACTTTTGGTCAACTGGTCAACCCTGGTCAAACCTTAGTAAATTCTAGGTCAAGTTAACCTATATCAAGTCATAACTAACTAAAATACCCTAACCTATATATTCATATGCCTAAATTTACCCTATACTAGTTTATACATATGCACATAGGATATACCAATCTATCCTAGGCTTTTAGGTAAATCCTACATTACCTAACCCTCTATACTTTAATTTAGTAAACCTCTATATCTAGTAGATAGGTAAATCTTATTACCTAACTATAGGAAGTTGCCTAACTTTAGTTATGGGTAAACTCTCCCTATCTCTAAACACATGCCCAATGGCCAATGGCCATAGTGGCTTGCCACACATACCTCAAGCCTGTGAAATCCCTAGCCCTCTCTAACCTGTGTCTTAACCAAATACACATGTCAAACCTATCTATAAAATGTATATCCACATACCTAAGTCAATCTATATATACACACTAACATATGATACTTCTAACAAATCCTAACTTACTAATACATTTAATATCGTACATGTGTACTAACATATCCTAATACTAGCTAATTAACACAAAACCTTAGGACACTACCCCTAATCCCACACACATACACACAGGGTTTGGCCCTGTTGTTCCCTCACTAACCTGGCCTAAATCCAGTGCCATGCCAAGCATGGCCTGGGCAATCCAAGGCAAACAAGGCTGTCTAATGCTACCATGCCTGCATTCTGCAATTGCCAAGCATGCCCTGCTGCTATAGCATATGCTTGCAATGCCAAGCATGGCCTGCTGCAAGGAAACCACTCTTAATATTCCTAAACACTCAACTGATACCTCCTTCCTTTACTCACACTCACACACACTTATGAATGAACATGGAGAATGAGATGGTGGATGGACAGGTACGCTGAAATCTGGACTATAATGACAAGTCCACACCTATGGTCTATCCTAAATGTACCCAATGGACAAAGATCCTAGCCTGATGGCCAAAGTGCTACTGTATGAGTAATGCTATGCAAAGCTCTATAGGGCAGGGGCAATGTTGCTGCTACTGCAACAAGGGCCAGTGCAAGGCCAACTAAGCCAAACCTCTGCATAGCAAGCAAGGCTTGCTGCCCACTGCAAAGGCTAAGTGCCTTGCTGCACTTGGCATGGCAAATTGCCACTGCCACCCGCAATGCAAAGCAAATACAGTAGCAAAAAGGCAATTGCCAAACCCAGGCCTCAAACACTACTCATAGACACAACTCACCCTATATGATAGTCTAACGAAAACCAAAAACTGCTACTCACTCACAAAGAATTGGCCAAGTGGCCAATACTCAAGTCACAGGCTCAGGCTAATTATCCTGACCCAAGCTACTCTCTGATATCTGTAATAACTGACACTATTATCTAACCACTGCTAACCTGAACATGCCTCAACCTATCTCCTTATACTATACAACCCACACACTCAAATCCCAGGTGTTGATACCCACGACACCATGGACACTCCTAACTGATACCAAGTATCAATCCATGATACCTCAAAAATCCCTCTTATCTCTGTCACTTATACTCTAATGTATCAGCCCTAATAGTTGCCTCACATTAATGTCTAACTGAAAACGAAATGGGGTTTCAGTCCCCCATCTGGTCCAGTCACTAAAATCACTCAAATCCCTGATGCAACTAAACTCTCATATTAAGACACTTGAACACACCCTATGGACACTCACTCACATAGGCTAGATAGCCAAGCCAAGGAAATACCTAATTGTTGATGCTGCTTTCTTTAAGGCAATACAGACATGGCCAATGGCTCTGCAGGAAAATCCCCTACTTCCAAAGACAAACTGCACAGGGAATGAATCCCCTGTTCCCTCTGTAACTCGAGTACCACTGCTCTTCTCTTTCTCCAAGATATACTTAACATCTATATCAACACATATGTATGTATACTTCTATATATATAATACATGCTCTAATTATATGTGTACACACATGCCAATATATATCCTAACATCTAATGACACAAGATGCCTGCCACTCCTATTCCTGATTACCATGCCTTACTTACTAACTGAACACTATTTCAAATAGTAATCTTAGATACTGCTACACTTGGGTGCCCAAAAGATCCATTTACACCATCAATTTTTTATTGCCAATGTTCTCAAAACTTGGAACTGGTTCATCATACAAATGGGATGAACTTATTTAGCATCTGAAACATAAGGGAAAGGGTTGACACTACCTGACACTCAAGCTCGACACATGGCACACTACCTATATTAAATTCTAGGATACATTTGACACTCGAACCCAAGCTCACTCTCACTGCCTCTCATCTAATACATACATCTCATAGGAAGAGCCCATTTAGACACTCTTGACACCTCACATCTAACACCAACACCCATGGCCTCAAACTGGGCCCGAACAGGGAGTCCCTTCATCTTTTGATACTTAACTGACACACAAACACTCACGCTTACATACATAAAATGGCCAGGCCCTCACTGAATACTCCTTTTTCTCTGATACTCTCTGAATATAGACCGATACCACTCACAAAAGGAAAGGCCAAGTATCCAAGCCACTGCCCAAGTTCTCACTCACTCACCCAGTTCTGATATACATGTATCAAAATCTGATACATGGCTCAGATACAACCAAAACTAACAAAACCCCACTCAAAACCCCCAAACACTCACAACTGGTCTGGGAAGGTAGTAGCTCAAACATGCCTACTCGACTGACCTGGCCTTAACACTAACCCACCCTTGCATCCTCATCTCATGACCTACATTATCTAAACAAATATGCTCACCCTTCTTACTGATACCAATCCTTAAAATCGACCACACAACAAAAACCTATTTACCTTGGCCTATGGCTAGTACATATATATACATATATCCAAACAACTCAATCAAATTCCTGCCCATGGCCAACTGCTCAAATGTCTACAACAGGCATGGCCAAGTGTAGGCCTCTAACCCACTGGTCGCAAGACACAAGCTTGCCAAATAACTCCTGCCCCGCCCACTTCTAACACACTAAATTAAGATACTCACATACACTCCCTCTGTCCATGACAGTAACATCAACCCCCAAAACTCTAATACCATATATATACATATGCATATATATCATACATGTAACACACACACACACATACACTATATAACACTTAGAAATTATATAGATTCCTATCAAATGAATAACCAAACTATATCCAAGCCTATAAAACTGAAAACAGAACTTAAATGGCCTTTGTGGCATTTTAACAAACACCTACGGGTCAAAATTCGTAGCCCTACACCAATGGACACAAAACTATGGATAACCATCACCATAGGACTCATTAGGACCCCAATCTACCTCCTATTAGTCATGGGTAGGGTCTCCCTCATGAATGCTTGAATTTGAATCATAAAAATGGGAGTTTAGAGGGTTATACCTATGTAGGAAGAAGCCTACAACAAGTTCCATGAATTTGGAGAAGATGGATGGAGATAGAGCTTTCAAAACCTTGCTAGAGCCTTCTCCAAGCCTCCTCGAGCTCTCCCAAGTCTCTGCACAACAAATGGAAGGAGGAGAAAATTTGGGAGAGTTTGGAAAGAAGAAATGGGTGGAAACCCTAATTTAATGGTGGCTGCCATTTGGAAGAAAAATGGATTTAAATAGGCTTTGGACAAGCCCTAAACTCTTATTTAGACTTCGTATTAGGGAGGTCCCAAAGTGGGCTAAGTGGTTTAGCTCTAATTAAGGCTTGTTGTTAACCTACTCATGACTAGAGTTTAATTTATCAACTAGTGGGTCAAGTCAATATAAATGAGGTCTACCATGACTAATGATTAATTAGACTACTAGTAATTACAACCATCACATTAAAAGAAAAGAAAAAATAGACTTCATTTATGAAAAGACAGAAATACCCTTGTCCTAGAAATATGGTAGTGACAAATCTCCCCCCTAGAAAATTTTGTCCTCGAAATTAAAATGGTCGTACTTCTTCTAGGTTAAACCTCCAACAATCAGGTCAAGAAAACTATATCTAAATATTCAATTTGTGGTCCTACTGGTTGTGATATTGCAGTCTTGATCAGGGTCACTATACTATCTAGCACATCAAGTATCCTGACAGGTACTAATGGAATCGCACAACAAGATGAAAAGAAGGACATGAAAGACAGACCTGCTAACCCGTCACTCGTAGCGTCGGTCTACTCGACTTTCAGCACAAAAGCCCTGCCCCTCTGGGGTGGATCCCTCTGATGGAGCGGGGCACGATGCTGTGCTACAGGTGGCCTAGCTCCTTCTATCTAATCCATGACACACAAGTAATATCCACCCTGATATTCCACTCAGTGATACTAGGGCACCATCCATATGGTATCTATTCTGCAATCTGTTAATCATACCCGTCTATCCAGAACCATGTTACCAGAATCCTCTCATACCAGTAAGTATGGCTGCGATAATCTATAGAGTCTACAACTAATGTACATACCTCTAGAATCATGGTATTTAAAATTTTTGTATTGCCGCTAGCATGGCTGCGAAAACTTTAAATTTCCACACCCGAGAAATACATCGAAAATCAGACTCTATCTCATCGCCCAACCAGCTGATATGGCCGTAGAAGACTCTAGATTCTATGACTGAGGCAACCTAGCCCATAATGTTATCTTGGTAGAAAATCAAGTCAATAATGAATACCAAAAATCAAATTCAATGATGAACAAGGAAGTAGACAGAAACTGTCAGAATCGAATTTCGAGATGGTTTATAATGAGATTCTCAAGGGTCATCCCAGGAATCTTCTCAAGTGGTCCTAACTTGATTGAGTACTTCTCCGTTAAAGCCTATCTCTCAATCCTATCGCAGGCTCGCAGCAGTACAACTAAGTCGCCGTACTACCGCGATATCGTACTAATACGACTCTCGACCTGCATGGGCCACCACTAAAAACGTGTCACGACCCGCACCCACTGTGAGGATATTTGCACGTAACAACGTCCAGCCTACGCCGCAGTGTCGGCGGTAGAACGTTGTTCTAGGTCACTATCTAACCAATCAAATCACCCAATTATAAAATGTACTTGTCAAAATATCAACTCTGAACGTAGGACAAGTATAGATATAATGTAATCTCAATCACAGTCTAAGAACGATATGATAGCACAGAAGATTAAAACTAAGACTAATAACGGAAAAAAACCAACAACTAATAATATAATCTCAGAAAATCTCAAGTACATATCTCAACTTACATACAACTCCAGTTCTAAAACATGAAAGCTAAAATATGACAACTAGCTAAACTCCCGATCACTCCTGAGTGTCGGGGCCATAGGTAGCTAAGCCATCTCCTGGTCAGTAATATGTAGGGCATGAGTCCTCAAGGCAATCATCTGTAAAATTTTAAACAGGTCCAATCAGGACAGGAATGAGTACAACTCATCAAGAAAACCCAAGTAATGACAGAGAACTATAAAGCAGTTATAGACAGTTTTATTGATGAATATGGCAGTTTATATTTAGGTGATAGTATAGAGAAGCAATATGATACAAGGAAAGTAAAGTAACTAAAACAAGAGAAGAATGATGGCAATGAAGACTGTAAAATAAATCTAGCTTAACTAAGGTAACATAATAAGCCCAGGCAGTAAATGTAAAACAAGTGTAAAACT
The DNA here is from genome assembly GCA_029216955.1 of Iris pallida. Classification (NCBI taxonomy): domain Eukaryota; kingdom Viridiplantae; phylum Streptophyta; class Magnoliopsida; order Asparagales; family Iridaceae; genus Iris; species Iris pallida. The sequence goes on from JANAVB010019997.1 coordinate 4,628,031, forward strand.
ACTATAAATCCAGTACGAGATGAATCTAATACAAGATGAATCCAGTACAAGATGATTCTAGGTAGTGATCAAGAATCCAGGTGAGTCAAGCTATTCTAATAGTGTGTTTTAAAATACCGAGATCGACGTGTAAACGGCTGTAGGTAATCAGGCACATCTCTCACTGATCAGGCGAAAGATGGTTATGCTTCCAGTAGATTCCAGTTGGGAGATTCTAGATTTGGGATAAGTCTACATGTCTTACTCAATGTTTCCCCGCCCTGCAATACAAATGAATCCAGAATTCGATACGAGAATCGAGATGAGTCCAGCCAAAATATGATGATTCCAGAAATAGATTTTGGAACGATTCCAGTAATTCCAGTAATATGGGCCATATAAGTATGGTATGTGTGTCGCATACATAAATTCAGAAATATCCATACGTGTTGTAACAGAGAATCACATAAAACTAACTATAACTGAAGTATATTAATTGACAAATAAATGAGAGAACTATCAGAGAATGTACTCGCCTGTCGTCCTGAGCAATGAATGTGAAATGAGCCTCAAAGCGGAGTCACAAAGCCTATAGATGAGATACATGAGTTAAATGGGTGTTAGATAGTGTCAAACATGGTTTTCTAGTGAGTGGTATGTAATCTAGGTCAAAACTAGGTCAATTGTTGACTCACAGTTGACTTTTGGTCAACTGGTCAACCCTGGTCAAACCTTAGTAAATTCTAGGTCAAGTTAACCTATATCAAGTCATAACTACCTAAAATACCCTAACCTAGATATTCATATGCCTAAATTTACCCTATACTAGTTTATACACATGCACATAGGATATACAAATCTATCCTAGGCTTTTAGGTAAATCCTACATTACCTAACCCTCTATACTTTACTTTAGTAAACCTCTATATCTATGTCACGACCCGCACCCACTGTGAGGGTACGAGTATGTAACAGCGCCCAGCCTACGTCGCAATGTCGGCGGTAGAACGCTGTTCTAATTCTCTAACTAACCATCAACTCATGCAGTATTTAGTGTACTCATCATGATCAACTCCGAACGGAGGACAAGTATAAGATATGGTATAACTCAATCACAGTCTAAGCATGATAAGATAACACAGAAATATGACTAAGAAATTGAAGACGACAAAACTACTGAAATAATAACAACATCTGAATAATCTCAAATACATCTCAAGTCTCAATTCTATACAACAAGCTCTAAATGAGAATAAATGCAAGTCTACTAAACGAAATCCCGATCACTCCTGAGTGTCGGGGCCAAAGGTAGCTAAACCATCTCCTGGACAGTAATATGTAGGGCACGTGTCCTCAGGGCAACCAACTGTAAAATTTACAACAGGTCCAGTCAGTACAGGAACGAGCATATCTCATCTAGAAAACCCAAGTAAATGACAGAGAACTATAAAGCAGTTATAGACAGTTGTATAGATAAAAATGGCATTTATATTCAGGTGATGGTAAGAAAGACAGATAAAGTGCAAGGAAAGTAAATAACTAAACAAGAGAAGAATTATAGCAATGAAGACTGTAAAAATAGAACTAGCTGAACCAGGGTAATATGATATAATGTCCAGACAGCAATATAGACCAGTGTAACTCCAATATAAGTCCAGTACAAGATGAATCTAATACAAGATGAATCCAGTAAGGGACGATTCCAGTTATAGTGATCAATGATTCCAGGGTGAGTCCAGCCTATACTCTAGCAGTGTGTTTTAAAATACCGAGATCGATATGTAAACGGCTATGGGTAATCCGGCACATCACACACCTGGCCGGGTGTGAGATGGCTATCATTCCAGTTTGATTTCAGCAAAGGGTGATTCCAGAAATAGGGTATGTCTATATGTCTTACTCTAGTATTTTCCCTCCCAGCAAGTGAATCCAGAATTCCGACACAATGATTCAAGATGAGTCCAGCCAAAATATAATGATACCAGTAAATGATTCCAGTAAATGATTCTAGTAGGTGATTCCAGTAATAGAAGCCAAGAATGATGATACCAGTAATAGAGGCTAGAAAATAAATGTGTGTCGTATACATGAATCCAGAATATCCATACGTGTTGTAACAGAGAATCGCATACAACTAACTAGAACTGAAGTACAGTAGTTGACAAGTAAATGAGAGAACTATCAGAGAATGTACTCGCCTGCTACTCTGAAAAGAGTAGTGTAATATCAGATGCCTGCACCGGAGTCACAATGTCCTAAACAGAGTAATATGGGTTATGACATGTTCAATATAAGGAAAATAAAAGCTACAATGCAAACTATATGATTTCTAGGTCAAACTTGGTCAAAGTCAACTCTAAGTCAAACCTGGTCAACTATGTTAACAACAAGGCTATCTTGGTCAAACTCTGGACTATTGGGTCAACTCAAAGATAACTAACTTATGCTTCTAGGCTATTTCTATGTCAAGGATTTCAAACTAATCTCAAGGCTAGTCAATATAAGTTAAGACTCTAGATAGCTATCTATATGTACCCACGCATTCTATGTACCCCAAGCTCTTGGTTTACTAAGATACTAAATGCCAAGTCCAACCCACATTCCATATATACTAATATTTATATAATATATGTATTTCAATATGTATAACTATACCCAAAGCATCTATACTTCATATGATAATTACATGAATATATATACCTATATCTAACCTCACCACTTCAATGTACAGACATAATCTAAAAGTTATGACACTCACACTCACACATACATACTTACTTCCCCTCCTCTCCTGCACATGAACCCTTTCCTCATATCCAACTGACACAGTATCCAAGTTTTCTCCCTTCTTAACTGCTACTAAACCAAACATGCGGCTGGTACAGAAGGCCTATATAGCTAATACAATATGTATAACCTTACACATACAGTTACATATATAGGCACACACATCTTCACTATTGCCTGCACTAGCCTCCCATTCATAGAGTATTCCAGGTATAGACTGAACATTAAAACTAGACTGCACATAGGAAATGCAGTTCATGCATATATTACCTTCACTCATGAACCTCTCCTCCCTGTTATCCTCAGCCAAAATCTAAACTAGACTCACAACATCAACCCCAAACCTGAGATTGAAATGGCCTAGCCATTCAACCGGAACTCTTAGTTAAACCTGCTGGACAACTAATCTCAGGAAGAATTTGAAGCAACCTAAACTTATCTATGTTAACTTCTAATCAAACAAAATATAATTAATATTCAACCAAACCAACCCAAACTATTTCTCAGGTTACTATCCTGAACTCTCATCTAGTAAACCCCATTCAAACTTAATTGCACACAACCAATCCATAGCCTAAACTCAAGCTCCATGCCTACTGCTACTGCCCTGCTGCAGTTGCAAAGCAAAGTCAGGCCAAGCTAACAGTGGCTGCCTACTGCACTGCCTGCAGCCACTGTAAATCCAAGCCTAGGCATGGTAAACCAAGGTATTGCTTTGCCTACTACAGCAATGCACTCCAAACCAGGCCAAGCCAAGCTGCTGCAATAAAATGCAACCAAGGCAGGGCATGCCAACCATGGCTAACCTCACAACATCCAACCTGACATTACATCTCTGGAACCTATATTTCAGTCTATTAAAATAACATCAATACATGTTTGCATATCAACCCAAATACCCAAAGTCTAACTCTAAAACCTATCCAAATTCGAAGCCCTTACCAATCCAACTTAAACTAACATGAACTACCCAACATCTCAGTAATGTGAGTAAACAACATTTCAGTTAGAACAGGGAATAAGAGTGTTATGGCAGTAAAATCATTCAAGTAATGGGTGTACAAATCTCAGAATTTAATTTCACTGTTATACAATAATTTCAGGTTCCTGAAATCTCAGGTTCCAGTTATCAGTTAAGCCATTCAAAAATCTTAGAACCCAAAACTCACACATATACCAAATGTAAACATGAAAGTGTGAGGGAAATACTGTGTACTTAGCAATGTGTGTGACAGGTTCAGATTTTAGTTGAAATGCAATGGGAGAAAAACTCAGATTTAAGGAGTGAATGATTGAATGAGTGTAGGAAACCACACAAATCAGTGTGAATGCATACAATTCAGAATTTAGCAAAATCATGAAATCAATTCCCAGGTTCAACTCAGATTTAGTGTGACATCAGTGTCATGTGGGTGTGTGTATACATAATTGGAATGTTGTCTCAGGAAAAAAGAAATGACAGTTCATATCAACATTGAGCAGTCCAACCCATCCATTCATCCCATTTCCGAAAACCATTTTCAATCCTCTAACACAATAACACACTAGCATCTAAGTAACTAATAAACATTATATATGAATCTAACCATGACAATTAATATTACAAAATCAGTTAAATTAGGGAATTAAATATTAGGATTCAAAATCAAAATGTAGGTATCAGTGATTTTCAGGATGTTTTTAGGAGAAATAAAACCAACTTCCAATCAAACATGCAATCTTCGACCAAGCCAATGAAAAATCATTCCCAAGCAGCCATTTACATCACACATCATTAAATGAACACTATCTCACATATTTTTAACAATTTAAATAACATTAACTCTGAACTATATAAAAAAAAACTAAACACAGAGGAAGGACAGTAAATACAGTGTGGTGCGCGTGTGTCCAGGTCTCGTGAGCACGATACCAAGCTCGACACGCCTCATGGTCATACATACGTATAGCCCAACACTAGGGCTACACACTGGACTCGACACGAGGTGTCCACGGGTCGCGTGTCCTGAGCACGAGACACGTATCAGAGGTCTCTGATCGCGCTCGTACGACTAGTGCAAGGCCAGTGCAGCCATGGTTTCTCCCTAACCACTGCACGAATTTCGATGGGACCTTGGGCGCATGCTCGCAAATATTTCCCCCATGAGCTCACCAAGTTTCATGCTAAACCGCAATGTGTCGTGTACGCTGCGAAGCTCGAGCTGCAGGACACTCGATCGGCCAGCGCACAGCGTATCCAACACAGATTTGGACACGACAAAGACACGGATTCGTGCTCAGTCAATCACGAAATCAATACATATATATAATATAACAAATCCATTCAAATACTTTTCAAAAATATTAATTTTTCACTCTTTGTGGCATTTAATCAAACACTCAACAGTACAACTGATACATGTCCGATACGGACACGAAATCGACACGACTCGACACCACACCTATGCTAGCAGCTAGGGGACTCCTAGAGCTATGCATTCATGCAAAGAAATTGAATTTTAATGGTGATTGTGAGGGTTTACCTATTGGTTGAACTTCCAATAGAAAGATTCAAAAGAGGGAAATCACCTTGCTAGCCAATATCTCCAAATTGATTCAAACCTGAGATTTCTCTCCATGAACATAAAGTAGGGATCAACTAGAACCCAATGCAAAAGATTTGAGCCAAAAAGGAATTGAAATAAGGAAGTTATGGATTGGGAAAGAAAGCTCTTACCTCTTTCTTCAAACTTGTAAAAATTTAATAAAAGAGGCAAGAACATGGAGGAGAATATTTATAGGGAAGGGGGAGCCCTAGTGGCTGGTCATAAGTTGTAAAAATTAGGGTTAGGGTTTCCTAAATTGGCCCATGGGCTTAAGTCATGATTAAACAATCATTAAGCCATAAGTCATTTCATGAAATCATAAGCCATGACTTAAATTCACTAAACCAAATCCCCTCATTCTAAAATTAGTTTCTAATGACTAAAAGTAGGTTAACCTAAGTTAGACTAGGGTCACCATGGCTAGGGTTAGCTTCTAGGCTAGTTCACTAGGCCTCAACAAGTCAAGTCAACCTAGAATTCACCAATGCAATAAATCATCAAATAATTCAAATAAGTCAAAATGACCAAAATACCCCTAGGCTAAAATCATAATTAAATCATCCTAATGACATGGATAGGCTCTAGGTCATGCAGTCTCTATGGTTTCACTAGCTGCATACAAAAATCACAAGTCATGACTTAAACCAGTTTTTAAATAGTTTAAAAAATAATTAAAAATCACCAAAAATCATAATATAAAATAAATATCAATAAATAATAATTATAATGACAAAATTCTAAAAATACCCTCATCTAGAAAACTGGGTGTTATAATCTAGTAGATAGGTAAATCTCATTATCTAACTATAGGAAGTTGCCTAACTTTAGTTATGGGTAAACTCTCCCTATCACTAAACATATGCCCAATGGCCATAGTGGCTTGCCACACATACCTCAAGCCTGTGAAATCCCTAGCCCTCTCTAACCTGTGTCTTAACCAAATACACAAGTCAAACCTGTCTATAAAATGTATATCCACATACCTAAGTCAATCTATATATACGCACTAACATATGATACTTCTATCAAATCCTAACTTACTAATACATTTAATATCGTACCTGTGTACTAACATGTCCTAATACTAACTTTAACACAAAACCTTAGGACAATACCCCTAATCCCACACACATACACACAGGGTTTGGCCCTGTTGTTCCCTCACTAACCTGGCCTAAATCAAGTGCCATGCCAAGCATGGCTTGGACAATCCAAGGCAAACAAGGCTGTCTAATGCTACCTTGCCTGCATGCTGCAATTGCCAAGCATGTCCTGCTGCTGCAGCATATGCTTTCAATGCCAAGCATGGCCTACTGCAAGGAAACCACTCTTAATATTCCTAAACACTCAATTGGTACCTCCTCCCTTTACTCACACTCACACACACTTATGAATGAACATGGAGAATGAGATGGTGGATGGACAGGTATGCTAAAATCTGGACTGTAATGACAAGTCCACACCTATGGTCTGTCCTAAATGTGCCCAATGGACAAAGATCCTGGCCTGATGGCCAAAGTGCTGCTGTATGAGCAATGCTATGCAAAGCTCTATAGGGCAGGGGCAATGTTGCTGCTACTGCAACAAGGGCCAGTGCAAGGCCAACTAAGCTAAACCTCTGCAGAGCAAGCAAGGCTTGCTGCCCACTATAAAGGCTAAGTGCCTTGCTGCACTTGGTATGGCAAATTGCCACTGCCACCGGCAATGCAAAGCAAATACAGTAGCAAAAAGACAATTGCCAAACCCAGGCCTCAAACACTACTCATAGACACAACTCAACCTATATGATATTCTAACCAAAACCAAAAACAGCTACTCACTCACAAAGAATTGGCCAAGTGCCCAATACTCAAGTCACAGGCTCAAGCTAATTATCCTGACCTAAGCTACTCTCTGATATCTGTAATAACTGACACTATTATCTAACCACTGCTAGCCGGAACATGCCTCAACCTATCTCCTTATACTCTACAACCCACACACTCAAATCTCAGGTATTGATACCCACGACACCATGGCCACTCCTAACTGATACCAAGTATCAATCCATGATTCCTCACAAATCCCTCTAATCCTTGTCACTTATACTCTAATGTATCAGCCCTAATAGTTGCCTCACATTAATGTCTAACTGAAAACGAAATGGGGTTTCAGTCTCCCATCTGGTCCAGTCACTAAAATCACATAAAATGCCTGATACAACTAAACTATCATATTAAGACACTTGAACACACCCTATGGACACTCACTCACATAGGCTAGATAGCCAAGCCAAGGAAATGCCTAATTGTTGATGCTGCTTGCTTTAAGGCAATACAGACATGGCTAATGGCTCTGCAGGAAAATCTCCTGCTGCCTAAGACAAACTACACAGGGAATGAATCCCCTGCTCCCTCTGTAAGTCGAGCACCCCTGCTTTTCTCTTTCTCTAAGATATACTTAACATCTATATCAACACATATGTATATATACTTCAATATATATTAAACATGCTCTAATTATATGTGTACACACATGCCAATATATATCCTAACATCGAATGACACAAGATGTCTGCCACTCCTATTTCTGATTACCATGCCTTCCTTACTAACAGAACACTATTTCAAATACTAATCTTAGACACTGCTACACTTGGGTGCCCAAAAGATCCATTTATACCATCAATTTCCCATTGCCAATGTTCTCAAAACCTGGGACTGGTTCATCATACAAATGGGATGAACCTATGTAGCATCTAACATAAGAGAAAGGGTTGACACTACCTGACACTCAAGATCGACACATGGCACACTACCTATATTAAATTCTAGGATACATTTGACATTCGAACCCAAGCTCACTCTCACTGCCTCTCATCTAATACATATATATCATAGGAAGAGCCCATCTGGACACTCTTGACACCTCACATCTAACACCAACACCCATAGGCCTATAGCCTCAAACTTGGCTCGAACAGGGAGTCCCCTCATCTTTTGATACTTAACTGACACACAAACACTCACTCTTACATACATAAAATGGCCAAGCCCTCACTGAACACTCATCCTTCTCTGATACTCTCTGAATATAGACCGATACCCTCACAAAAGGAAAGGCCAAGTAGCCAAGCCACTGTCCAAGTTCTCACTCACTCACCCAGTTCTGATACACATGTATCAAAATCTGATACATGGCTCATATACAACCAACACTAACAAAACCCCACTCAAAACCCCCAAACACTCACAACTGGTCTGGGAAGGTAGTAGCTCAAACATGCCTACTCGACTGACCTGGCCAAAATACTATCCAACACTTGCATCCTCATCTCATGACCTACATTATCTAAACAGATATGCTCACCCTTCTTACTGATAACAATGCTTAAAATTGACCACACAACAAGAACCTATTTATCTTGGCCTATGGCTAGTACATATATATACATATGTCCAAACAACTCAATCAAATTCCTGCCCATGGCCAACTGCTCAAATGTCTACAATAGGCATGGCCAAGTATAGGCCTCTAACCCACTGGAAGCAAGACACAAGCTTGCCAAATGACTCCTGCCCCACCCACTGCTAACACACTAAATTAAGATACTCACATACACTCCCTCTGTCCATGACAGTAACATCAACCCCCAAAACTCTAATACCATATACATACATATGCATATATATCATACATGTAACACACACACACACATACACTATATAACACTTAAAAATTATATAGATACCTATCAAATGAACAACAAAACTATATCCAATCCTATAAAACTGAAAACAGAACTTAAATGGCCTTTGTGGCATTTTAACAAACACCTATGGGTCAAAATTCGTAGCCCTACACCAATGGACACAAAACTATGGATAACCATCACCATAGGACTCATTAGGACCCCAATCTACCTCCTATTAGTCATGGGTAGGGTCTCCTTCATGAATGCTTGAATTTGAATCATAAAAAAAGGGAGTTTAGAGGGTTATACCTATGTAGGAAGAAGCCTACAACAAGTTCCTTGAATTTGGGGAAGATGGATGGAGAAAGAACTTTCAAAACCTGGCTAGAGCCTTCTCCAAGCCTCCTAGAGCTCCTCCAAGTCTTTACACAACAAATGGAAGAAGGAGGAGAAAATTTGGGAGAGTTTGGAAAGAAGAAATGGATGGAAACCCTAATTTAATGGTGGCTGCCATTTGGGAGAAAAATGGGTTTAAATACGCATTGGACAAGCCCTAAACTCTTATTTACATTTAATATTAGGGAGGTCCCTAAGTGGGCTAAGTGGTTTAGCTCTAATTAAGGCTTGTTGTTAATCTACTCATGGCTAGAGTCTAATTTATCAACTAGTGGGTCAAGTCAACATAAATGAGGTCTACCATGACTAATGATTAATTATATTACTAGTAATTACAACAATCACATTAAAAGAAAGGAAAAAAAATAGACTCCATTTATGAAAAGACAGAAATACCCTTTTCCTAGAAATGTGGTAGTGACACTATCAATTTCTCCTTTTCTGCTTCTATCAGAGCAGAAAAGTCATTTCGTCGGATACTCTGAAGGTCGAAAAGAAGCTGGTCGAGCTTGGCCACCGATGCCTCCAAAATCTCGGCCATATGATCGTGGCCCTGGTTGGAACGTATCAGACCAATGTAAGGGGGCGCCATGGCTTTAGCCGTCGCAAAACTCCCATTTGCATTTATCACTATCGATACACCTCTCTGCAGCATCATGTACACAGCCTCAACAACAAACTTCACATACTCGTCCGCGTCTGCCAACACCTGAGGCGTCATAGCAGGAGTTGGAGGAGCTACTATGGACAGCGGACCTGAAGAAGACCCACCGACCTCAATCTACGAGGCTGGAACCTTAACCTCAGCAGACCCTCCCTCGCTAGGGAGAATTTTTCCGCTAGCCCGAGGAGCCAAGACGACGGAAGGAGCTGAATGGGGTGTCGATATCGTCCCCCAAGTAGGAAGAACAATAGAGGGTTCTTGCACCAGCAAACCCTTACCCTTTTTAAGACCACCGACGTTTGGAGTGCTTCCTGCAGCTAGCACAGGGCCTACCCCCTCCGTTAAGATGGCAGGATCAGCACTCGGTTCCTGACTCGACATTTCTTTTGGAGTCGAGCTTGGCAGACGAGTCTTGCCTCCCTCATCGAATCTATCTACAGGAGTGGAATCTACCTCCTGGGCGACAGCCAGCTCGGCTTCTACGGCTGGGTCTGGGTGGGGCTCGGTAATGACGTAGCCGGCCTCCTTTCATCATGACGAGGAGAAGATTCAACCCTCTCCTCTGTTACAACCATGCCTGCGACCCCTAATACAAGCTTAGAGATTTCTGGAGGAACATCATCAGAAGAAGATGAACTCCATTTCTCTTCCTCCTTTGGAGGCACAACATCTGCCGGGCCCTCGACATCAGAGACCCCCACGGCAGTTTGTACTACCCCGGGAACAGCTGCACCTCCAGCTCCCCCTTCAACACAATCTGGAGACACCAAAGTCCCTACAGAAGCGATATCATCAAGATTTTCCTCCATGGGAGATGCTACAATCGGCGGAATGGTCTCGTCATATGAGCCGCCAACGACTTTAGTCTACTGGCACCCGATTTTGAAGCTCGGGGTTTCTTCTTCAGTGTCTCCTACAAAAAGAAGACATATGTCAAAAGAATATTAAGATGAACCAGACTATGTGGGACGTCCTTACCTCTACAGTAGTTGATTCTGTGGACACTGCTGGTGGCACTCATTTCTTTTGCCTCTTCGGTACAGAAGAACCAGCCTCTGTGTCAGCACGTCTCTTCGGGTGATCGGCCGAAGGCTCTGCCGGAGTACCCCCTGTAGATACGGCAGGGGTACCTCGGTAACCAACATCTGGCGGGTGATATGATCGAGCCTTCACCAACATGTTCCCAGTCGCCTCCAACTGGATGCCGACGATGAAACTGGTCTCCCTATCATATCCAGGGGATACAACGTTCATCGTACAATAAAATTTGGCAGCTGAGAAAAGAATCGACGACCGTAGATTCAGAACTGGCATGGTAAAGCGAGCTCCGGTGCATCCAGCATTGTAGTAATGCCAAGCTCGTGCCCTATCGAACAGACTCCCAACATACCCCAGGCTTGTATTGGGGTTCCCCAACGTCAATTGAGCATAGCCGAATTAACATGCAAAATGGCTCGACAAGTACGGCTCCAAGTAACGTTGGTTCTTATTTCGGTACACCAAATGAGATGGCCGGATACTTTACAACCAAGGGAATCCCCACAGAGGCAGGGTTGTTGCGGCCTCACCCGAATCAGCTAGATCATCATTTGCTTCAAAGCCGATAAAAATGGGACCGACTTTCGTAATCTTCCATCCTTGAAGATAGGATAAAATTTTCCTACAAACAGGGACGCCAGTATGCAGCCACTTCCTCTGATAGAAGCGGCAAAGGAATGCGTCTCCGGCCACGTGATATTCTTCCTGGCCCGAACTCATCACATGGGGATGGTGCAAAATCAACCACCCCATCAGATAATGAAACGGCAGCTCGGCACGAGGAAAGTTGTCATTTTTTCCTTGTTCATGAACGATGTCACCCGCGAACTCTCGTAAGCCTCGCAGCAGGTTACACACCATCGCGAGGAGTTGAGCCATGCGATGGCCAAACACCAACTTTACTGCTGGCAGGATTAGGTTCTGGGTCACTCTCTCTACAGAGCCTGACCCGCCCGAAAAGACGTTATCTCGGAGCCAAATCATCAAATAAGCAGCCAACACTGCTTTGGACAACATCTGATGAGTAAGGTGCCAGAAGCAGCTACAGGAACGCTCGTCCGAGTCCTGGTCCTAGTTTTTCTGGGGACTCTTCTCATTTATCCTGCTCATTTCATAGAGCACCTCTTTACTGGAGAGAGTTGGCGGAGTTGTGAACCGAGAGGGATCCTCCTTGTCTTGCTCAAAGACATAATCTCTCCAAGCGGTCACATTGGGTTGCGCCCCGTCCTTATCCTTCTTTTGCAGATAATAATGATGACTTGCCACTTCTTTGAAGACAGCCATCATCTTCTCTTCTTTATCCTCCAGGACCTGGAAATCCTCGTTAGTCGGAAAATACTCCTCATATGGCTCCGATCCCCAAGGAAGCCTCGACACCTCATATATTTCATGAAGTGCAAGTCCTAGTTCCCCCACCAGAGTGAAGAAGGTCCTGGTCTGGGTATTAAACATCTCTAAGAGCGCAAGGAACATATGCCTGTTGATGTCAACGCCCGCCTGGGTGTCACGGAAAGCTGCATTCAGCCCAATCTCCCTGAGTTCGGTTCGAAACTCTGTCAGAACCCAGAGTGTCAGCTTGTCCCACTTGGATATATAATGACACCAACTCTCTACCCGAAATTCACCCTTCAGGTAAGATTACTTCGACGACAGCATACGAGTAACGAAAGTTGAAGCACTAAAGGCAAAGGTGTCGACAGGGACGTTACTATAAATACTTCCCGGATGCAGAGTTTGCCAGGTGAAAGGACCAGCTCGTGTGGCGACCAAAGTATCCATCTGGTTCGAGGTAGCATCGATCCTGATGGTGCCCGCCACCGCTCCCCCTTGAGACGGGGTTAGCTCCCATGTCATCCTCAGATGCCTATTTATAGGCTTGGGTGACGTTAGTCGCCGCTTAGGGTTCTGCGAAGTGATAATTGCGGATAAACCAAAAGATCATTATTAATCTTTCTATTTATTCTAAAGCGTTATCATTTAGAATTTAAAACTGAGATGAGCATACGCCTCATCACTCGGAGTAATCATGCGCCCCATTGAAGACACCACCATGCTTCTTATTCAAAGTATTCCAAAACTTGACAAAAAGTTTTGAAAACTTTGAAGGGGGTCTTGTAGAAGCATGGAATTGCAGGCGGATCCAAAGGCCAAAATTCCTATGCGCCTAACAATACATGCGCCAGGAAGCTCAGATGAAGTACTTGGCACAGCAAATAGCAAAAGCATAGACATCAAAAGAAGATTTTTTTTTTCATATAAAAGTCTATTACATGTCTAAAAAAGGCTTTACAAAGGAGAATTTCTACAAAAAGAAAGATCCAAAGACTCCTGCCAGGCGCATCATCTGCCAGGCGAATCACTTCAGTGTCTCAGTCAGGCATTTTTCTTCAGCATCTCAGTCAGGCGTATCTATTTCAGCACCTCAGTTAGGCTCATCATGAAGTCTCAGCATATGCGCTCCACTTTGATCCGATAAAGTACTTTGGCTAAAGGAGCAGCTTTGAGCAGAACTAGAGTGGGAAGCCAACCCACTCTAGCAAGAGGAAGAGCTCTCCAAAGCCCAAGGAAGAGGAGAGCACCACAATTCTGATTTACGGCTCTTCCAGCATAACGGAGACGGAGCTCGAGCATACCGATCTTTGGATGCAACAGGCACCTTCGGCCTGCCTCAAAACCCCGCAATTCAAACTTTTGGATGTAACAGTCACCTTCAAGTGCATGAACAAAGACAACTCGTCGTATCTTCACCCTCGGGAGCATCTTATCAACAGAATGTACTCGAGCAAATAAGTTCATTCTGGAAGACATGAGAGAACGAAAAACAAACTCTCTCCTTGTTGCTATTTATAGGCCGGGCAAATCAAACCCATGCGCCAAGTGACGGGCTCTCCGAATCCCGTGCAATGAATTTGCATTTATGGTGATGAACCTGACTCCTTGAAATCAGCCAAGTCAAAACGGCTATTTAAAGCACTTGAAGAACTCAACAGTCGGACTAATAAAGATGCGTCATGCAAACGGATGCGCCGGTCAGATACCGTGCATCGTATAGACGCGCCTATCAGTACCAAGCACCCTGTATGGATGTACCTAACAAAGCACAGATCCATGCGTCCTAATCAACATGGATCCGTACGCCCAGTGGGGTACAAATCGACCCGTCACCCCACCAAACAATTAATGCCAAAGTGGCAGAGTTGGCAGCACGTCCCCCGAGGACTGAACAGTTGGCAGTACGTCCTCCGAGGACTGAACAGTTGGCAGCTTTTACAGAAATGAAGTGTCGCTGACATCAGCGTCATCATTACTTTCCTCCAACGGTTACAACCCACGTGGCCGACCAACCACTCGTATGCACCTCAGCAACCATGCGCCTGAAGATTCTTATGCGCCTCAAAAGCCGTGTGTCCAGACTGGGTCGTAACTCCTGAAGGTTACGAGCCAAAGTCTTCTCATGCGTCCAATCCCAGGAACATCCTATCAGATTACCCTCCATCAAATTCGAGATCTTTGAGCTAGGGACATGCGCCACATGTCCTTTGACTCAATTCAGCCTATGAAGGGGTATTAATGACCCAAGATCTCAGCAACTGAAAGATCCTCTCCCCTGCTACGTGCCAGCCCACAAGTGTCGCATAAAGGATTCAAATCACAAATGATGGTGCATCATCCATGCGCCTCCCGCAGCTTCAAACACGTGGCATTCCCACGTACAGACGCATCCTACATATACACGCATGAGCAGCCCAACCTGCTGTTTATAAATAGTAGGATCATCTTATTCTTCCACACACACAGAGGGACAGACATATACAGAGACGTACAGTCAAAGACAGCCGCAACCAGAGCATCAGAGTTCACTCACAGAGATCAGAAGAGACACTCAACGTCTTCTTCCTTCCCGCAAGCTCCAGCATCCAGAGCAACTCAGACCTTCAGAGAATCGAAAACCGTCGTCAGATCGTCAACGGAGTCAACGCATTACCACTCACTCCATCGAAACAGGACCCAGATAAACAAAAGTGTACTCCTAGGACTACATCTAAGTCCTATATTATAATACTGTTCTGTTTGTAATTGAAATTACAATCAAAAGATTTTAATGGCAAATAGTTACCACTCGCTCGGCTCACTAGCGAGAAGAGAACCAAGCTCCAAAGGAAGAGATACCTCCGCCCGTTGCAGCCAACATTCCTGACACATCGGAAGCAGGCCCGTCCCAAGCGCATGCTACAAATAGACAAAAGCAGAAGGAGGTTCACTTTGACAAGCTACTAAGAAAAGACTCGGTAGTAGGGCCAATCAAGCCCTATAATTTCAACATATTGGCGCACCTGGCCAACACTCCGGCTCGACTATCACTCTTCGAGCTTCTCCATCTCTCTAAAGAGACTCGAGACACCCTCAACGAAGCTTTACAGAATGTTGACTCCTTTTTCACCCAGGTGCAACGGCCCAAGGAGAACCCTGCTAAATGTTGACATTGTCATAGTGTGGTCGAGGTGATCCCTAACATCACCTTCACTCAGCAGGACATGCTACTAAAAAAAATTGGTACAACCGACCCTTGTACCATACAGGGTACGTTAGTGCCATTAGGGTCGATTGCATCCACATCGACTATGGCTCTTCTCTCAGCATCATCCCCCGAAATTTACTCCAAGCTTTGGGGATCCTAATGCATCGGCTAACTGCGTCGAACACTACAATTAGCGATTTTAATACTGGAAAAAGTGAACCCTGGGCAAGATCTACCTAAAATACCAAATAGGCGATCTCCAGACTGACGTTTCTTGCTACGTCATTGACGTCGACATAAACTACAACAATCTATTAGGACAACCATGGATTCATGACATCGATCCCTTCCGAGGACTCGAAGCAAATTGTAAAAATGATGATTTGTACAAATCAGTCCCATAGGACGATGACGCCATTGATGCCGACGACGTGGCAGAAAGTGCAGCTATCGCTGAAGAACCATTAAGGGTTCGATTGAGGGGAAAATCTCCCAAAACATCAACTCCTCTTGTCATTAAGCTCCGAGGCAAAGCTCCGGTTAGATCATCCTCGACCATGTCAGAGGCTGGCCAGGAGCCTATACAAATAAGGCTTCCCCGGAAGGCTCCAAAGCCAACTCTGAAGTCACACTGTGAGCCCCTCATTTCAAGTTATAAATATTTCATTTATTAAACTAATTTGACTTCAAATTTTAAATCACTATATAGCCTTGGTACTAGTTAAAGATGGTCCTAATAATTTTCTTTTATTTTATTTGTACACATAATATATATAAAGGCTTAGGAGTTTTTGATATATCTAATTATCAAAAATAAATTAGTGCCATTTATATTTTTGCATTTTATTTATGTAATGATACTTATATTTTAATTTGGGCTTAGAGATTTAATTTTTCCAAACTCAAAGCTTTAACCCCCTCGTTAACTGCAACCCAACTTAACTTATGGGCCCCTTTAACTGTTACGACCTGCATCCTATTTAGGGGCACGAGCACATGGGTACGTCCAGCCTACGCCGCAGAATCGGCGGTAGAATGGTGTATAGGTCAACTAGAATATATAACATCTAGACACAATGTATATAACCTGTCATCTCCGCACGGAGGAATATAATCACAACTCAATTATATGACATCTGAGGAAGATAAGCACAAATATAATAAGATGGAAATTGATTGACTGAAATAAATGCGTAGTCACAAACACCAGTTCAGAATTTAAAGACATAAAATAATCCCAAATATATTCTACAGACCCAAAGTATCAAGCTGGAATACAAATCCAGACAAAACCTAGCTGATCTAAGTCACTACAAGCGGTGCATGCTCTACGAGCACTAGATCCACAGGCAGGTCCTGGTCATAGTCTCTATTTATGCCAAACTAGAAGAAGGTCGGGCAATCTACATCTAAATCCTCTGTAAAATCAACGGGGTTATCTTGTCAGGATATGAGCAAGTACAAATGCCAACAGCAGTTCCATGTGAATTAACAAATACTATAAGAGACAATTATAATGAAATACAAGATAAAATATCAAGACTATAAGTAAAATAGTGCAAGTGAACTGGATATCATATCAGGGTATAAAATACTGGAATGTAAAGCAGTACAGGAATAACTCGTGTATAATGTAAATATAAACAGTACCTTGAGATATTAGAGCGTTATGTGATCGGCTTGGGTCAGGATTGTGGTGCCCCGCTCCTCGCGGTCCACTATGTAATACCTACGGCTTGCTGACTCAGTCTTGAACTGAGTATTTGGGGAAACCTTTGCCGGTATCGATTGATCACGGATGAAATGCAATGAACCTTTCTAATTGACGGATTGGCTTCTATTGAAATGAATCCAAGAGTTTTGTTGGATATTTTCTTTCGCTGCTTGGTTTTGATGAATGCATTTTTGTGTTAGTTTTTGAAGATTGGTTTTCATTGTTCGCTTTCATCGCATTTCACATTCATTCTGAATCTTGAGAGAAAGAGACCGAAGTATGCTAATCAACTGTTGGTGCCAATGTAGGATGCGTGAACTGTTCGTGAACGGTGCATGAAGTCCCTCATTCTCTCAACTAATATTCATCTCAGTGAGTTGCTTCAACCGAACAAACATTAATCTGTACGCCTAATAAAAATAATCTCTAGTCCACTCTGTTGCCTCGTCCCTATGATCAATGATACTACAACAACAAAAGCTAAGAGAAGATAATTGAATTGAATCAAATGCAAGATCATGTATTGGTACTCTATCTGGTCCATAAGAATGATCATCTGTTCGATTAATAAGTATGCTTGAAAAATATAGACATGTACAGACGAACTTGTATGTGTTGAGATGAATAAGAAGACACGAAATAAATGTGTCATATATCTGTGCATAAGTCTAAATCTGTCTCATCTGATAGAACTGCTAGAGCATACATTTGGTCTCGGACAACTTGTGCACAAGGTAATATTTGTCTCTCGGGTGGTATCTTGGGGCACCTGGAACCGCTCGGCCTAGGAGAGATTAGGGCCTCCATGTGAAAATGGGAGTCGATATCTTAGTCCTTAGCGACGAGCTGAACCGGAGAGTCATATCGACTAATCATGGGAATACCCTATGGACCATCATGTAGAATAGGCCATCTACATGATCCTAATTATAAACCTTAATATCTGCAAGAATAAAACATAAATTATTTATTATACAAATTGTGCTAACATGTCTTATGCAGGGATGGCTGTCGACGATGGTAAGTTTGCTTATGAATTATTCTACTATCATGTTCTTATGAATTGTTAAAAAGAACCTAGACAAGTAGAAAGATCACTAGTAAAATGTTGTTGATTTAGTACAGAGATTTGTCAGTTCAGCCAAAAGCCTCTCACCATTACATGATGTGTGCCGACCCACGTTGTGGTTATCCTTTTCAGAAAGCAAAAGAGACAGGGGGATTTCAAGTGATGCACTGAAGCTCGTCTAGCCCAGTAGAGCTCATAGATTTCCTCAAGCTTTATTTTATTTTCAGTCAAGTTACAAGTTTTTTTCCTTTGAAGGTATCTTTACATTTCCAGCATGTAATAAAAGGATATGATGTAGGGGCATTACGACTATTTTTAAAAAAGAGTTTTAAAAGAGAATCATGTAGCCAAGATAAGGCAATCTGAGTTTGCAAAGCTTTGTAATTGTATTCCTGTCAAGTTTATCAATAAAAGAAGTATGTCCATTTCAAATCTCTATGTCCACTATTTAGTTTTCTGCTATAAATGGGTGCGTGCGTGTGTTTTGCTTGACTAGTTGTTTTGTGCAGGTACTTAGCCTTGTGCAAGTGCAACTTAGGCTTGTACGGTATCACGCCTTAGCGAGGACGAACGATCCCGCAGGGATCTAGGCATGACGGATGACCCTAGCGGGATCGAGGCATGACAAAGTGGTATCAGAGCATAGTTTTACGTCCTTGGCCTCATGCAAATATCATTTTCGAAAAAGATATAAAGTATTTTGATGGCTTTCAAAAGGTCCCGATTTTGAGTTATGAAAAACCATTGTCCCATATAATATTTTATGAGACTGACAGAAGTTATACTCTTTTGTAGAGAAATGGATCCTCCTCGACCATCTGGCTCGACCGATCCGATAGAACGGATCATGACCATGATGGAACTACAGTGGCAGGATAACGAGGAGCGTGGCCAGATACAACAGGCCCAACTGGAGGCTCAACAGAAATAGTTGGATCCCTTGACCAAACTCGTAAATTTGCTAGCGGGAAATCGAGATACCACCGTAGAAACCAAACCGACGGGCACACCCGAGATTGAGCCCGTGGATGGTAACGAACCCCAGCCGGCGCAAAGGCACTCTTTCTTTAAGCCAAAGGACTTCTTGGATATGAAACCTCCGAAATTTGAGGGCAGGATATCACTAGATAAGGTGGTGGACTGGATCGATAAATTGGAAAGTATGTTCACATTCGCCGGAGTTCCGAGTAGCAAGAAGGTGTGTGCCGCACTGCTAATACGGCTGCGGGCAAAAGATTGGTGGAAAGCGAAGATGTCGACGCTGCTCGCAACAGCCAGGAACGAGAAAATTTTATTGGCCTCGTTCAAGAAGGCATTTCTGGATCAATATCTTCCTCCAGCCATGAGTAAGAAAATGGAGAATGACTTCATAACTCTGAAATAAGGAAATATGTTCGTGGAGGACTATGATTCTGAATTTGCCAAATTGGCAAATTTTGTTGTTGTAATGTTACCTACAGAGCAGGCTCGTATAGATCGGTTCGTTGAAGGTCTGAATGACGACATTCAGTTGAGTGTGCTTAACTGAGAATGTGAGTCATATTCTCAAGCCCTTGAGGCAGCGCTGCAGGTGGAAAAGTTTTGCCTGAAGAAGGCGTCAACTAAAATACAGTTCGATCGGAATCAGCCCGCTAAGAGATATCACGATAGATAGAAAAAGACTGACGAAGAACAAAACAATAAGCCAGTATACACCTTTTACGGTCGACTAGGGCATGTGAAGGAAGACTGTCTCTATACGAACGGTCTGAATTGTAGTTAATATGGCAAAAGTGGCACATCAAGGAGGACTGTCGTGCCACTAATAATGCTTGTTTTGGTTGTGGCCAACGGGGTCACTCTGTCAGGAATTGTCCGAAAAAGAATAAAACGACTCAAAATAATAATAACGTCGAAAAGGGTGGGCCACTGAGGGACCCACCAAAGATCAGAGACAATCCGCACAACCAGCAGCTGCGGACTAGTGCTCGTGTCTTTAACCTATCCGCCTTACTTGATCCTGAATGCAATACTGGTGGAGATGAGCTTGTTTTTTAAGTTTTGAGGACAAAACTTTTTCTCAGCGGGTTATTATGTAGTGCCCCGCTCCTCGCGGTCTACTATGTAATACCTATGGCTTGCTGACTCAATCTTGAACTGAGTATTTGGGGAACCTTTGTCGGTATCGATTGATCACGGATGAAATGCAATGAACCTTTCCAATTGATGGATTGGATTCTATTGAAATGAATTTAAGGGTTTTGTTGGATATTTTCTTTCGTTGCTTGGTTTTGATGAATGCATTTTCGTGTTGGTTTTCGATGATTGGTTTTCATTGTTCGCTTTTATCATATTTTGCATTTATTTCGAATCTTGAGAGAAAGAGACCGAAGTATGCTAATCAATTGTTGGTGCCAATGTAGGACGCATGAACTGTTCGTGAACGACGCGTGAAGTCCCTCCTTCTCTCAACTAAGATTCATCTATGTGAGTTCCTTCAACCGAACAAACATTGATCTGTACACCTAATAAAAATGATCTCTAGTCCACTCTGTTGCCTCGTCCCTATGATCAACGATACTACATCAACAAAAGATAAGAGAAGATAATTGAATTGAATCAAATGCAATATCATGTATTTGTCACGACCCGGTCCCAAATTGTTGGGTCGAATCGGATCATGCACAGCCTGCACCGTTGTGAGACGGCGGCAGTTAGCTGTATCCACTTACAGGTAATCTCAACAACACAATATATATATATATATATATATATATGCCACATATATATATATATATACATAAATATATATATATATATATGTCACAACTTCTAAAATTACGAATATTAAAACTTTGTCCAACAAAAAGTTTCATCTGATACATCTGATAATATAAAATTGTCTTAAAATTCAAACATAAAAATAGCAAAGAAATGTCAACAACTAGAAAGTTGGCTCATCAGCCCCGAGATCAACATCGTCCGATTGGGACTCTGGCAGCACAGCTGGGTAAAGCTCAGGATCATAATAGCTATTAATCAATAGCTCAGCATCATCAATGGAACATATTGGGGGTGGAGAATCCAGTCAGGAAAGGAGCAAAGCACAATTATGAAAATCCAACTAATAATTAGAAATTTATAATTTAAACAGTTTGAAATACTTAAATAATATTTTTCCATAATTGAGAACATTGTGATTTGAGTATGTAATGCTTATGACCGGCTTGGGTTGTGCAATAGTATCCTAGTGATACTATACGGCTTATCCTCGTGTAAAAAGGAGTAAGATCGCACAATTATACAATATGAAGGCATTGGTCATAGAATACTACACTACTCCCCCAATCCCACAATGAATAATAATCAATACTCTAGGAGAGAGTTCCGTGTAGCAATGTGGTTTAATCTTGCAATATTACCGTTACTAATTAAATTAAAAAATAAACATAACCGTACTTTCCTTGGTTTATGACTGGATTTGAAATCGGTACCGGGGTAGGATTCAGTCTCGTCCTCGAAATTCTACAGTTGAGAATCCCTTCTTAGAAACATATTTGAACCATATCTAGGTGTTCTAGTTACAATCTTTAAAATTTATCCTAGTCAAGTTTTATGTTATAACGCGTTTATCGATGCGATTTAAAATCATTAATTTAACGAAATAAAAGTCAAGTTAACATTTATTGAGAAAATTCGTATCTTCCAATTATTTGGCAAAACTTTGTATTTTGTAATATATTTAAAAACTAGGTTTTTCTTTAAATAAGAAAAACGTGAATTTGTTTAAATTACAAACTTGTAATTTTACTATCTATTTATTGTGAGAAATCTTATAAATTTTCTATATCAAAAATAATATGTATTTAATATATTTTACACGTCTATGACAAAACCAACAAAACCAGAAAGAAAGTTAAAAAGCTACGCTACACAAATACAGGGCCACAGAAATAAAGATAAAAACAGGGCTTATGCCCTTACAAATTATTACATAAATTAATGTAATTAAATTTGCTGGGGAGCTCTGAATGTAGGGAAGCGGTCCATTCAGCAGGCCGAGGCCCTGCACCCAAAATACTATCGGCCAGTAACACATTCTAAAATATTAATTTTAATTTAAAAAATATAAAAAATATGATAAGTCTCAGACTTGGTCTAAAATGTCATGTTGTATTCTAGCTTATGCCTCAACATCCGAAAATTCCAGTTTCGTTTGCATTTCGCTATTACCCAAAATATTATCCGAAAACCAAACAATAACTGTCAAAGGACTATAGTCGAACTCAAGAAATACACCGAAACATTTTTCAATAATTTTTTTAAAAATCGAGCAGCATCTCCTTTGTAATCGGGATAACCCAATAATGGGAAGATACAACCAAAATATTCCAACTAGGAATAACGCCAACTCCAAAATACATAACTGAAAAACCAACCAAAATCCATCTCAAAGCCATATATATATACGTATACCAGAAAGAAATCCACAGAGTTTAAGCCACCTGTACTTGAGTTCCAACAGAAGTCAATCCGAGAATCCGAAAACTATCGAACTCGAAACCGGAAACAAACCCGACTATTCCAAATCAAAGTCAGAAATATCAGATCCAACCCCGAATAGGAACTAGAATAATAAACCCAAAATTCACAGCATAAAGTCCGAAATTAAATCAGAAACCCAATGAACTAATTCTGATTTAGAAATCAGAACTAAAATATGCAACAATCGAATCCCATATCGGGATCAAGACCGTATCATCATTGACTCAACGGAAGGGACACAGGGACACAAAAAAATATACCTCGGATGCTCGGCTAGAGCTCTTAGGTGTAAAATAGGGAAATAAAAAAATCCACGCGAACTCAAAAAACTTCAGAAGTAATCGGACAGCGCTGGAATAGCGCGAATGCGGCCACGGAGAGAGAATCGGAACCCGCAAGGTGCTGCGGACAACGGATCGGGCACGGGCGGCCGGATCGAGACTCGCGGGATGCTGCGAACAGGAACAGCAACGGCGGGAGACCGCTGGGTCTGGGCGAGGTGGCGCCGTACAGGGGCGGTTGGCCGGATCGAGAGGCAGGCACCAAAGTTGCGGGGGAACAACGGCGGAGGGCGTCGGCCTCAAGCGGCCGGGGTTACCGGAAGGGCACGGCCGGAGAGTCGTCGAGAGGGGCACGGCCGGGTCGGCTAGGGCTTAGTAAATTTGGAAAAATGGGTTTGAGAGGAGTTGATGAAGATTAGAAAAGAAGATGGGGTTATATAGAGGTGAGGACCTGGGGGTTACGGGAGGGGAAAGGAGAGGTCTCGGCACTTCGGAAGAGGAGAGGTCGGCCGTCGAGCATTCGGGAACGGAAATGAAAGGAACAGTTCTGGTGTTTATGGGAAAAAGAGAGAGAGGGAGAGTTTAGGAGTTGTATAAAGGAAAAGAATTTCTTTTTTAATAATAAAAATAGGATTTATGAATATAATCAAATACTAAGGGACTTAAGGGTTTACTTTAGAAAAACCGAAATTGGGTTCGAGATGGGTTCGGGACGGTCAGACCAAACTATAAAAATTTCAGAAATAATAATTTTCCAAAAATACATTTTTTTCTAAATTAATAATTAATAATGATTTATAATAATAATTTAGTTAATAAAATTATCCAATTAATTAACCAAAATTTTACGGGTTTCAAGACCTTCCCTCCTTAGGAAATTTCGTCCTCGAAATTAAATGATAGGACTAGGAGTTCCTCAGGTCTCAAATAGACATGGATACTACTCCCGCATCTCATCTTCTCGCTCCAAGGTAGACTCGCCTGGGAAATTGTGTCGTCACATAACTCTGACTATGGGCGTCACAGAGTTTCTGGTTTTCTTCTCACCACTGTCTAAAATCGCCACTAGCTTCTCTGGTATTGTGAGGCTGGGTCCAATCTCCAGCTCTGAATGGTCCATGATGTGGCTCGAATCCGGAATGTAGCGTCTGAGCTGTGAAACATGGAAGACGTTGTGCACGCCTTCAAGATTAGCTAGTTGAGCTAATCGGTACGCTACTTCTCCAACTCGGCTCAAAACTTCGAATGGGCCGATGTACCTGGGGCTCAGCTTTCCTGCTCTGCCAAATCTGATAGTTCCTCTGGTAGGGAAGATCTTGACGAAGACACTATCTCCTGCTTCAAACTCCAATGGTCGACGACTGCTATCAGCCTAATGCTTCTGTCTGTCCTGAGCAATCCTGAGCTTGTCTCTAATCACCTTTACCTTCTCTGCTGTATCGGTCACCTTCTCAGGTCTATGAAATAATCTTTCTCCTACATCGTCCCAATCAAGTGGAGTGCGGCAACGACGTCCATAAAGTGCCTTGAACGGAGTCATACTGATGCTAGCTTGGTAGCTGTTGTTGTAGGAGAAATCTACCAAGTGCAAATGGTCTTCCCAAGACCCTCCAAATTCTAAGACGCAAGATCTGAGCATATCCTCTAGCGTCTGGATGGTTCTCTCCAATTGTCCGTCAGTTTGGGGATAGTAGGCGGTGCTGATCTTCAATTGTGTTCCTAAACTGTCATGCAAGCTCTTCCAGAAGTGAAAGGTAAATCTGGTATCTCTGTCAGATACGATTCTTACCGGAACTCCATGAATCCGGTAGATATGCTGCATGTACAGTGTTGCCAACTTCTCAGTGGATAGACCAACCTTGAAGGGAATAAAGTGAGCTGACTTTGTCAGTCGGTCCACAATAACCTAAATAGAATCTTTCCCTCCTTGGGATCGAGACAGTCCTGACACAAAGTCCATCGTTATGTGTTCCCATTTCCACTCTGGGATGTCTAGCGGCTGCAACAGTCCTACTGGTCTCTGTCTGCTGGCTTTCACTTATTGACAAATCAAACATCTAGCCACAAACCTGGATACATCGTTCTTTATTTCGTACCAACCATATTACACTACACATATCTCGATACATTTTGTTAGCTCCTGGATGTATGGAATACTGCGACTGGTGCACTTCTTGCATCAGTTCGTTCCTCAGTTCGCCAGTTGGTACGCAAAGTCTCGTACCATGCCTCAATGCTCCATCGCTGGCGATTGAGAATCCTTCAAGTGTTCCTGCAAGCACTTGATCTCTGAGTTTACAAAGCGTCTCGTCTTGGAATTGTGTCTCCTTGACTCTGTCTATCAGACTTGAACGCACTTGCAACTTTATCATAGATGAACCATCTCCTGGTACAATGGCTTCTCTTTCCAGTTTTTTTATTTCCTCTTCAGGCAGTACAATCTCCAGTCCAAGATTCTCTATGTCTTCCAGTAAATGCCGCTCCTTGGTCAAAAATATTGCCATCGGGTATCGACTAAGTGCATCTGCAACAACATTAGCCTTACCCGGATGATACTGCCGGTCGATGTCGAAATCTTTCATTAGCTCAAGCCATCGCCTCTGTCGTATGTTCTGCTCCTTCTTAGTGAAAACATATTTAAGACTTTTGTGGTCTGTAAATATTTCCACTCCCTCTCCATAGAGGTAATGTTTCTACAGCTTCAGTACAAAAATAACTGTTGGAAGCTCCAAATCATGCGTGGGATAGTTCTTCTCATGAGTCCGTAATTGCCTAGATGCATAAGCAATTACTTTCCCGTGTTGTTGAAGAATACTACCCAATCCATTACCAGAAGCATCACTGTAAATTGAGAAACCGTCGGTACCTGCGGGTACCGCAAGTATCGGTGCCGTTGTAAGTCTCTTCTTCAGTTCCTCAAATGCTGACTGGCAAGCTGCAGTCCACACAAATTCTTCGTTCTTCCTTGTGAGCTTCGTCATCGGCTCAGCAATCCTGGCGAAGTCCTTCACAAATTTTTGGTAGTAGCCAGCTAAGCCCAAGAAACTTCTGATTTCAGCAACTAAACTTGGTGTACTCTACTTCTCAATAGCAGCTATCTTCTTTGGATCCACCAAAATTCCTTCTCCTGTGACTACATGGCCTAGAAAATCCACCTTGTCTAAGAATAATTCACATTTAGATAGCTTACCATAGAGCTTCTCCTTCCTTAAAGTTTCCATAACTTTTCTCAGGTGCTCTTCATGCTCTTCTTCGGTCTTCGAGTAGATCAGAATGTCATCGATGAAGACAACAACAAACTGATCGAGATATTCATGGAAGACCTTGTTCATAAGGTTCATGAATACTGCAGGGGCATTCGTCAATCCAAACGGCATAACCAAAAATTCATACTGACCATATTTGGTGTTGAACGCCGTCTTTAGGATATCCTCTTTACTGACCTTAATTTGTTGGTAGACAGATCGAAGGTCTATCTTCGAGAATACCTTAGCTCCACTTAATTGATCAAACAGGTCATCGATCCGGGGCAGAGGGTACTTGTTCTTGATAGTGATGTTGTTCAACGCCCAGTAGTCGATGCACATCTGCACAGTCCCATCCTTCTTGGGCACGAACATGACATGTGCTCCACAGGGTGAGGCTCCATCTCTGATAAATCCAAGGGCCTTCAGCTCATTGATCTGGTCCTTTATTTTCTTGGCTTTCTTAGGGTTGACTCTATAGTATCCACGAGAAATAAGGGCAGAGCCGAAAACTAGGTCGATGGTGAATTATACATCTCGATCTGGGGGTAATCCTGGAAGACTATCAGGGAAGACGTCCATGAATTATGCTATGATAGGATGAGGAGGTCCAGGTTCTTCGGTGATAGAGGAGTAAGTAATACCCTCCATATCTTCCGATGCTCGAGAGATTTCAAAATTCGGCTCTCCAGGTGGGCTGAAGACTACACAACCTCTGTTATAATCTATCAGCGCATGATGCTTACTTAACCAGTCCATTCCTAGGACTACATCATAGTTAGGTAAGGGCATCACAAGTAAGGGTGCTAAGAATTTGTGTGCTGAGATAGTTATAGGGCAGTTACAGGTCCCAATGATGGGTATGGGTCCACCACCAGTCATAACTCTACATATCTTTGTGCTAAATCCCGTAACTAAGTGGTGTGCAGAGATGGATTTTGATGCTATAAAACTGTGTGATGCACCCGAATCAAATAATGCTAAAGCAGGATGTGAATGCACATAAATGGAACCTGTGATGACATCAGCGGTGGGTTCCTACTCTGGCTCTTACTCATCTATTATTATGGCAAAAGCTCGTCCAGTCTTCTGTTGGTGTCGTCCAAACTATTGTTGCTGAGTGGGTAGGGGAGCCTTCTGTGGTGATTTTCCAGTCTGGTTGAATGCCGTGGGGCAGTCCTTCACTTGGTGGGTGGCAGACCCACAAACTAGGTAGTGTCCTAGCCTCTTCCTGCAGATGTTCGCCTGATGCCCTGGTCTATTGCAGAAATTGCAAACAAAAATCTGCTTCTGAGGTGCTCTGTCATTGGTCCTCGACTGATGGTGCTGGTGGTGGTGGTGAGAAGGCATGTTGTTATTGTTGTGTTTGGGCCTCTTCTGGTTATTCTGGAAGTTGCTAGTTCCAGAATACTCCCTCTTTGAACGAGCAGACTGACTCTTCTCTATATCCTGAGCTTGTATTAGGATCCTCTCGTACGTCTTGGCGCCACCTACGATCACAGGAGTGCGAATTTTTTTCCTTAGTCCATACCTGAATCTTTCAGCACGATTGGTAGGGTCAGCAACCAAGTTCTTGGCAAAATGACTAAGTTGACCAAACTCTGCCGCATATTCACCAACCGTCATGTTCCCTTGCTTCAGATTCTGGAACTGTCTTTCCATCTCCCGCAACTCTGATGTTGGGAAGAACTTCCTACGGAACAACATCTTGAAGGTGTTCCAGTCAAGCTTCCTGTCCTGGAGTCAGGGTTCATTCTGATACCAGGTGCTAGCTACATCTAGCAATTGGAGTCCCACAGCTTCAACTTGAAGGTCATCCGAAAGTTGAGCAACGCTGATGAGACGCTCCATGCTGTCGAGCCATTCATCGGCGTAGATGATTCCTTCGGTTCCTTTGAAAGGTCGAGGGCCCAGCTTCTTAAATTTCTCAATATCGTCGACTTTAGCCGGCCTTGGTTCAGATTGGGTTGCTTCTCCTCTCTCTCCAGTGTAGCCATAGCAACATTGTGGGCATTCTCCATGCCTTCTCTCATAATCGCAGTCTGTTCACGTTGAGCTTCTGCTTGAGTTCTCTGTGCCTCAAGCACTCCTCGTAGCAGGCCTACGAGGTCTGTGGGGTCCATGGGCACTGGTGGGGCAGCTGGATCGGGCACTACCGCAGGGGCTTGCTGTTCAGTCCGGAAAGATGTAGGATCTAACACTTGAGTAGTAGTATAAAATCTACGGGGTGCTGGTGCATTATAGGGACGATCGGTCAGCTGTCGAGGTGTAGGATCCAGACTTGTTTGAGGAGGTGGGGTGTGATCGGGTGATGACAACAAATTTCCAGCAGTGTTGGTCTATTCTGTGGCCATACTCTGGAAGGTTTAGGATTGCAAAAGATAAAGAAGGTAGCCTACCAGTCTATAACAAACAAAAATGTTTATTTATAATATATTCGGTCCTATGTTGTGACAAATTAATGTTCTAGTGTTCTAAAATGTTTCTAGATATGTTTACCTAAGTTGTTGACTGGACCTGCATGGGCCACCACTAAAAACATGTCACGTCCCGGTCCCAAATTGTTGTGTCGAATCGGATCATGCCCAACGTGCACCGTTGTGAGACGGCGGCAGTAAGCTGTATCCACTTGCAGGTAATCTCAACAATACAATATATATAAGTCACAACTTCTAAAATTACGAATATTAAAACTTTGTCCAACAAAAAGTTTTATCTGATACATCTGATAATATAAAATTGTCTTAAAATTCAAACGTAAAATTAGCAAAGAAATGTCAGCAACTAGAAAGTTGGCTCATCAGCCCCGAGATCAACATCGTCCGATTGGGACTCTGGCAGCACAGTTGGATAAAGCACAGGATCATAATAGCTATTAATCAATTGAAACATATTTGAACCATATCTAGGTGTTCTAGTTACAATCTCTAAAATTTATCCTAGTCAAGTTTTATGTTATAACGCGTTTATCGATGCGATTTAAAATCATTAATTTAACGAAATAAAAGTCAAGTTAACATTTATTGGAAAAATTCGTATCTTTCGATTATTTGGCAAAACTTTGTATTTTGCAATATATTTAAAAACTAGATTTTTCTTTAAATGAGAAAAACGTAAATTTGTTTAAATTACAAACTTATAATTTTACTATCTATTTATTGTGAGAAATCTTATAAATTTTCTATATCAAAAATAATATGTATTTAATATATTTTACACGTCTATGACAAAACCAACAAAACCAGAAAGAAAGTTAAAAAACTACGCTACACAAATACAGGGCCACAGAAATAAAGATAAAAACTGGGCTTATGCCTTTACAAATTATTACATAAATTAATGTAATTAAATTTGCTGGTGAGCTCTGAACGCCGGGAAGCGGTCCATTCAGCAGGCCGAGGCCCTGCACCCAAAATACTATTGGCCAGTAACACGTTCTAAAATATTAATTTTAATTAAAAAAACATAAAAAATATGATAAGTCTCAGACTTCGCCTAAAATGTCATGTTGTATTCTAGCTTATGTCTCAACATCCGGAAATTCCGGTTTCGTTTGTATTTCGCTATTACCCAAAATATTATCCGAAAACCAAACAATAACTTTGAAAGGACTATAGTCGAACTCAAGAAATATACCAAAAGGTTTTCGAATATTTTTTTAAAAATCGAGCATCATCTCCTTTGTAATCGGGATAACCCAATAATTGGAAGATACAACCAAAATATTCCAACTAGGAATAACGCCAACACCAAAATACATAACTGGAAAACCAACCAAAATCCATCTCTAAGCCATATATATACATATACCAGAACGAAATCCACAGAGTTTAAGCCACCTGTACTTGAGTTCCAACAGAACTCAATCCAAGAATCCGAAAACTATCGAACTCGAAACCGGAAACAAACCCGACTATTCCAAATCAAAGTCGAAAATATCAGATCCAACCCTGAATAGGAACCAGAATACTAAACCCAAAATTCACAGCATAAAGTCCGAAATTAAATCGAAAACCTACTGTAGAAGCATGGAAAAGGATGAAAAAAGATCCATACGGCCAAGGATCCCCATGCGGATCAGAGAGCACATGCGGCTCAGGGATCCCTGCGGCTCAAGCGTCTATGCGGCTCGAATAGTTCCATGCGGCCCAGAGAGGATGCCACGTGGCCCTCAACAGCTCTTCCCTTTGTCTTCTACTGCATTTAATGCCTTGACGGCTTACAGCTCTGTCCAATGACAGAAAGATGCAATAATGACTCTGTCATAATGGCAGACTCCTAGGGCAACGAAGGAGATCTCTGACACAATCCCCCGAAACCCAGAAACCTTCATGCGACCTTGACATGTGGACAGTCGCATGCGGCTCAAACAGAGACCACCCCATGCGGCTTAGGCCGAAGCTATCCCATGCGGCTCACGAGAACTACCCCATACGGCTCAAGCCGAGGCTATCTCCATGCGGCTCACGAGGACTATCTCCATGAAGCTCACAAAGAAAGCACCCATCATGCGGTCACCTACGCTCATGCGGCTCAGATCACCACCATGCGTTTCAAATGTTCAGGGGCCACTTCCAAGCAGGCTTGACACGTGGCCAGTCTTATACGGCTCAATGGAGAGCAGTCCTCATACAGCTCAGATTTTCTAAGTGGCTCGCGGTTAAGACACGTGGCATGATAATGGGACACGTGGCATCAAATCGACCGAAATCTATTAACAAATCCCAATAAAATATTGGGATCAAATCAGATCATTTGCAATCAAGCAAATCAATGACACGTGGCTGGAAATCCGAGATTGGCATAACAAATTATGGGGATTTATGTCAATAATCATTAATTACCCACAAAGATTTGATACAATCATATTAATTGTCCAGATCTATTATATTCAAGATGAGCGGCCCAGATTTATTGATCCTTAGCCGCCGGCTTTTGAGAATAGGCAATCATTGCAAACCCTAATGATGCCTCCCCACTCTTATAAATAGCAAGGTGCCATTTTCTTACAAGACAGACACACAGAAGAGAGAGCAAAGAGACAAAGGCACGCACAAAGGACATCCTGAGAGCATCTCTTCCTCGGAGCCAGGGTTGCATCCGATCGTCTAAGGAGTAAGGCAGAGCTGCTGTCGCTTTCCCGAGCCTCTACTGTCACCCCCCATAATCTAAAATAAATAATTGTACTTAGATTGATGTACCTAGGTTTTCGTCCCTAGGCTTTCTTTGTACAAGCGAGTTTGTATTGTGAAGTAAAAGTCCAGTCCTCCGATAATTGTTCTGTTCTTTTATATTTCATGGCAAGCACGATGGAGACTCTGCTGGGGACAAACTTCTCCACGGTTGAGGAGTTGGTGACGCAATCGGATGCAGCCAAACTTGGCTCCACGCAACAGAAGATGGTCGTCCGCTTCGACCAACAAGCGTTTAAAGAAATGCTCTCTGAGGAAAGTGCTGGCCCGGTCGAGAAGCGAACCCGTACAAAGAAAGCTCGCAGCAAGTGGAGGCCAAAATCATTTACTCCTCCCCAAGCTCTGGACGGAGTACTCTCTGCTGCCCAAGACGGCGAAGGCGACTCTCGTGCGACCCTACTTCGAGCCATAGAGGACTCTGCTGTCCCCAAGTCCGGCAGAGGAAAGCACTACGATGCTGGACTTGCAGGGGCAAAGAGCGATTCTATGTGCTCTAGGAAGAAACCGAACAAGGGCGCTAGCCGCAAAACGAAGACTCATGCGGCCAAGATTGCCGGCCACATGAATGATTACCATACGGCTGAGACTGCTAGCCAAATGCATAATACTCATGCGGCCAGGATTTCCAGCAGCATGAAGAACACTCATGCGGCCAGGATTTCCAGCCGCATGAAGAAGACCTATGCGGCTACGCCTGCCAGCCGCATGAAGATTATTGATGCCAGGTGCATGACGCCTACTCCACGCGGCTCTGTCTTCGACCACCTCTCCTATGGTCCTAATCTCTTGTGCTCCCAAGAAGACATGTCTAATTCTCTCCAGCACCACTTAGACTCTTTCTACTATGTGCCCCATGCACTAGAGTGAAGAAGTCTAGGGCAGCACGAGCATGGCAAGCTCGGTCCGCTGATCCGACCTCTGACTATCCGAGCGTCCCACATACTGTTATGCGGGCCTCTGATGGGAAGTTGTACAGAACCACTCGAGTTCAGCCCCCGGCAGCAAATGGACAGAGAGGTTCCCAAAAGTCTACCAAAATTCAGGGAGCAAATATGGTCGATCCGGACCCATCTGACTTGCGTGAGGCCATCCTCCATAAACGTAAGGAAAGAGAAAGTGCCTCGGGGTGCAAAGAGTCCTCTCACGGACGTCACTGTACCCAAATCATCGTCAACTGCTGTTACAATAACGCGACGGTACAAGAAGACAGGCAGTCCGTCTTCCAAAGACTACAACAAACATGTTCAGAAGATGAGGCATTTCCCGTCGTCTCCTGCAAGTCTGCTCAGAAAATCCCCGCCGATGGAAGAGGGAAGAAGACCAATGCTCCTAGCCCGAAGATTTCAACCACTATGACTAAGAGACTATCGTCTAAACGGGTGCCCACCACCGAAGTTTTCTACGGTACCCGTTCAAAGACAAAATCTGCTACAGTGGGAGATTCATCGTCCACACCACTGGGGGTTGCTGGGACTGGGGGTAGCACTCCTTAGAACATCCACGATAATCCGATGTTCCAAAGAGATGAGCCCGAGGAAACAACTCTCCCATCAGATACAGCAAGGGCCGACGTCCCCGAGGATGTCCACGACTCCCAAGATGAAGCAAACTCTGAAGCTGGGGGTACTATCCTTTTTGAGTCCGAACCAGAGGAGAACATTCCCACATACCTCGATGACTTCTCGCTATAGGGGTATAATTCGGAGGGCACGTCCTCCACCGTTCCTTCCATCTGTCCTTATATAAAGACGGTGTTCATGACGGACAGCAACCAAGGTGGTTTCAGTGATCGCCAACGCATCGACACTCTGGAGGCCATACTGTATGCATTGGTCAAATCTGTAGACGAGATCAAAGCAGCCCTTCCAACTCTCCAAGGAGGGACGCCTGGCTAAACAAGCGCGGGTCCCGCGGTCAATACGGACTCGAACTCAGCGACACCGAACCCAGGCAATAATCCTCCTGAAGTGACGGCCCCCACCGCTGTGGATGAGGCCAGGGAAGAAAGAAGAGAGGTACAGGAGCTCCGAGCCATGTTTTACGCTCGAGAAACCTCTCAAGACCTCATAATACGGCAACCATACCCTGCTGCATGGAGGGATATCCCCTTCCCACCAAGATATAAGCCGTTCAATATCAATCCTTATGATGGCAAGACCTCCGCAAGTCGGTACATCACTTACTTCGAGGTCACCACTGACCATCTTCTCCATGACGATGCCATCCTTACATGATTATTCATCGGGGCATTGGAAGAAGTCGCCTTCGACTGGTATCGCAACCTGTCGGACAACTGCATCCACTCCTTCACCAATTTCAAGCCCATGTTCTTGGAGAGATTTTATGAAGTAGGACAGGACATCACGATGTCCACCCTTATGGATGTCGTCTAGGGGGAGAAAGAGCTGACAAGGAACTATATTGAGCGGTTTCACCAAACCGCAATGAAGCTGCCGTCTGGTAACCCGGATTCCTCCTTAATTAAAAATTGCCAAAAGAGACTGCTTCCAATAATCAGTCTCTGGATGGGCGAAAGTCAATTCAAGGACTGGAAGACGTTTATCATCAGTGCCACAAGCGCCGAAGAACGATTGAAGAAGGCTCGCCAACTGGGATTGCACATCTCAGAGGGAGAAGGCAAGGGCAGGCGTCCCAACACCAAAACCAACAATAAGGGCAGCTCAGCCAACAATCGAGACAACAAGGGCAAGCAGGCTATGGTGGCCGACAGAGCGCATAAAACTGTATCAAAACTGGCAGACAAGCAATGGCCACAAATGACCTACTCCTTCGAAGACGGCCACGTCAGGCCCATCTTAGACATGCTCATACAAGGAGACAGAATTCAGCTCCCTCCACCAAGACGAGAACCTCAGCCGACAGAAATGGAGAACCCAAAGTACTACCATTACCACCGCTACGTCCACCATGCTACACACGATTGCTACCAACTAAAATGGTACATCCAAAATCTCATCGATTCGAATGCTCTGGCCATCGATTTTAAAGAGGTAACCGTGGCAGCCAATATGGTGTCAGTACAATTTGGCAGCTTCCCTCCAACAAAAACTCAAGACGGTGTGATCCCCATCCCTTTGGCAACAATGGAGATTGCTAATCTTCTACCTCCTCGGGATCAGGCTACTGGTCTAGTGTACCTCACCACTTCACGAGGGGAGGTCATGTGGGTCCATCCAGACTTTGTATCTGAAGTGACTCGGTCCACACCATCTTTCATTCGCAAGAAGAGTGAAAAAGTCAGATCCAGCCGTACAATCTCGGCAGATATCGAAGAAGTCACAACCGTCGTCACTCGGTCTGGGGCACAATCCCAACCTATGGCTGATAACTCGGCTGAAGATCATCAGCCCGCTACAACTTACGCTTCAGGACCTTCTCAGCCTCCGACGACCGACAAGCATAGGCCGAAGGAGACTCGCTTTGACAAATCCCTCCGGAAAGAGGCACCACAGGGGCTGGAGAGGCCTTACAACTTCGATATCTTGGCGCAATTGGCCAACACACTGGCCAAATTGTCATTATACGAGCTCCTGAGACTCTCAAAGGATGTTCGCGCGGCTTTGAGCGATGCACTCCAGAATGCCGACGCCTATCTGGCTCAAGTCAACCTCACGAGAGAGAACCCACCTGCAGATCACCAAGACAGCGCTTGCATGGGAGCGATGCCCAACATTGTCTTCACTCTGCCGGATATGCTCATCAAAACCAACCTGCACGATCGCCCGTTATATTACACTGGATACATCGGCGACGTAAAGGTAGATCGGATGCACATTGATCCTGGTTCTTCCATAAGCATCATCCCGAAGGGTCCGTTATATCATCTTCGCATCCCTATGCATCACCTGACGCCTACAAGTACCGCCATCAGCAGTTTCAATTCGGGCATGAGCTACCCAATTGGGAAGATTCGTCTGAAGTGCCAAATTGGCGATCTCCAGTCGGAAGTCACCTGTTACGTCATAGATACAGACACTTCCTACAACATCCTCTTGGGGCGCCCTTGGATACATGATTATATGATCGTGCCTTCCACGCTGCACCAGTGCTTCAAGTATGTCGACAAACACGGCTTCGTAAGGACAGAATTTGCCGACATCGATCCCTTCAAAGGGGTCGAATCCTACTACTCAGACTCCTGCCTATACGAAAAGTCGAAGAGGCACCTTGGTGAAGGAGATGTGCAAGCTCCTATCGAGACAGCCACAGGATCAGAACAACCCCTAACGATCCACCTCCAAGCTCGCAAACCTGGTAAGTCTGTACCCCTTACAGCCACTCTGCGTAAGGACGTAATCAGCCTCTCAGCACAAAAAGAGCAAATGATAATCCGGCTGCCAAGGTTTGGCCAAGTGCCAAGACCCATAACGGAGCCACTGACAATCAGACTGCCGAGAGTCGGCCAGCCACAAATGGAGAAGCTCAATCCCTCCGACCAACCAATGACGATACGCCTTCCCAGGAAGAATTGTCACCCCGATACAAAATCTGGGGCTTCTAGCGAGCCAACAACTCCCCGTCCAGCATCAGGTGCCAAACTAGGGGTCGCTAGTTTGCCAACGACTCCACATTCTGTTCCACCGACAGAACCCCTGACGATCAAGCTTCCCAGGTCATCCTCTTAGTCTTCATTTATACAGGGGGTAGCCGAAGAAGAACCGGAGCTAGCCAAGTATGTGGCTGCCCGTACTGATGTTCCCTCCGTAGATGATGTAATCCTGCTAGAAAAGATATCTTACTTCATCAATAAAGGGCTATCTTTGAACTACCTCGAGCTTAATAAGCTTTGTACAATGTATGCTATGGAACACGGTATAGGCACTCACCTACACACATAGGTGACGAATGTTTACACCGCAAACCAGCTTACTCCAGTGGAAGACACTTACCGATAATCGAGGAAGGGGACCATCCAATCATCTTCGGCCGGAAGGACGACCGCAGCCCTTCACCATAGAGAAGGTCGATATCGAATCAGATGCCGGGAGACTGTATCTTTACCTGTATAGCCCCCAATCCAAATATCTCATGCAAAAACAGGGGTATGATCTGGAAACTACGCTAGGTTTGAACTACGGTACTGGATGACGATTACCTTTGAAGCCGCCAGTCCCGGCTGGGAAACCGCGAGACTACTACAACAAAACCAGATGTGGGCTAGGTTATGTCACACCCGCGAAAACCCCTGAAAGCTCAGACGAGGAATGCGACTGGCATTCACATTCAACCGAGTGACCAACTTCTGATCCGGATACTAGCATCGGGGACGTATTCAGACAAGCCCTGTCAGTCAACATGGCATTCGCCGACGCTTACGAAGAAAATAAAGAAATTCCTGAAATCCTCGAGTTAGAGCCGTAGGCCCAACAGTTGGATGCACAATAGGAAAAGCGGTTCGAACAGAGAGAACCTCCTACTGAAGATGAGGTTATACAGGTCGACCTCGGCGACGAATCTTCTCCAAAACCAATCTTCGTCAGTAAAAGCCTGACAGAAAAAGAGCGAGAATCGCTACTGGAACTCGTCAAAGAATACATTGATGTGTTTGCCTGGAGCTATGAAGACATGCCAGGACTAAACCCCAAGGTTGCACTTCACAAACTCAACATTCGGCCAGATGCAAAGCCAGTCAAACAACAACAACGACGCTTCCGCCCAGGCATTATGGATGCAATCGAAGCCCAAGTCAACAAACTGATAGCCAGCGGCTTCATTCATGAGGAACAACATCCAGACTGGGTCGCCAACATAGTACCGGTCCTCTAGAAGAATAGAAAGATTCGAATCTGCATCGACTTCCGCAATCAGAACGAGGCATGTCCCAATTATGAATTCCTTCTCCCTATCACAGACATCATGATCGACAACACATGCGGCTTCGAACGCATGTCATTCATGGATGGTTTCTCGGGGTACAACCAAATCAAGATGTCTGCTAACGACGAAAAATATACATCATTCCGAACACCGATTGGCACATACTGCTACACAGTCATGCCTTTCGGTTTAAAGAATGCTGGTGCCATATATCAAAGGGCCATGAGTATCATCTTCAGAGACCACTTACGCAAGACGGTGGAGTGCTATGTTGATGACATCGTCGTCAAGAGTCGCTGTAAGGAAGACCATCTCCAGGATCTGAGGACGGTATTCGACCTGATGCGAGCACACAACCTGAAGATGAATCCCATAAAATCTTTCTTGGGCGTATCCAACGGAAAGTTCTTGGGTTTCATCATCACCGCCCAGGGTATCCATGTAGACCCTGATAAGACGAAGGTAATCATGGAGATGGGTCCCCCGAGAAATCTCCGAGAACTTCGAGGCCTCCAAGGGAGGCTAGCTTACATCAGGAGGTTCATTTCTAACCTCTCCTGGCGATGTCAGCCATTCACCCATCTAATGAAGAAAGGCATCTCGTTCGTATGGGATGAAGAATGCCAACGTGCCTTCGACAGCATCAAAGAATATTTGTCAAACCCTCCAGTCCTGGTGGCCCCGGTTCCTGGAAAACCATTCTTGCTCTATGTACGCACAATGGAGCATTCCCTTGGCGCTCTGCTAGCATAAAAAAATGATGCAGGCCATGAACAAGCCATATATTACCTCAGCCGAATGATGATTGGGCCAGAGCACCGATACACCGCCGTGGAGAAGGAATGCCTTGCCCTGGTGTTCGCCATTAAGAAGACGCGGCACTATGTCACGGGACAAACCATACAAGTGATCTCACGAGTCAACCCTCTCAGGGTCCTCATGACTAAACCAGGGGCACTCAGCTCTCGCCTCGCTACATGGACAATATTGCTGTCCCCCTATCATATGATC
Source organism: Iris pallida (assembly GCA_029216955.1). Taxonomy (NCBI): domain Eukaryota; kingdom Viridiplantae; phylum Streptophyta; class Magnoliopsida; order Asparagales; family Iridaceae; genus Iris; species Iris pallida. Next base: position 4,666,546 of record JANAVB010019997.1, read on the forward strand.
TTTGTTCCGCAAAAGGCTATTAAAGGTCAAGCTCTGGCAGACTTTTTAGCAGCCCACCCAGGCTCGGAGTCGTCTAGAATATATGAAGAAATCCCAGATGAGGTCGTCGACTCGCATGCAACCTCTCACGAAGATATATAGCGAATGTTCTTCGACGACGCCTCAAGGACCGGACCTAAGGACAACATCGTCGTCGGAGTCGGGGTGGTACTGGTTTCTCCTTCCTGATTGGTGATCAACCTCGCTTACTCTCTCACAGAGCCCTGGTCTAACAATGTGGTCGAGTACAACGCTTTGGTCATTGGCCTCCAACTTGCAAGAGAGCTGGAGGTAGAATATCTTAAAGCATACGGCGATTCTCAATTAATCGTCAATCAGATTCGAGGTTCGTACGAAGTCCGCCACGAAGACAAGATCCCATATCACCAAATAACAATCAACATTATTTCATCATTTGAGGGGTTCTTCATCGAACATGTTCCCAGACTCCAAAACATCGAAGCCGATGCCTTGGCAGGCCTTGCCGCTTCCCTGGCAGTGCCGAATCATACTCATCATTCGGTGGATATGATAGGCCACAAACTGGTCTGCCCCAAGAACAACATTCAATTCGTGGCGAGTTATTCCGCTCAGACGATCGACGAAGCGCCGGACTGGAGACAACCATTCATTGACTTCGTAGTCTACGACATCCTGGCCGAGAACCCAAAGGAAGCCACTTACATCAGAAGGCGTTCTCTCAGATTCTTCTACGATAAAAAGACGAAAATGCTATATCGGCGATCCTACGATGGGCTATTGCTACGGTGTCTGTCAAACGCAGAAGCCAAAGAAGCCGTACGCGAAGCTCATGACGGTGTCTGCGGGACCCATCAGCCTGGCCGTAAATTATAAGACCGTCTTTGCCGAATGGGCTACTACTGGCCCACGATGGTAGCAGATGCAATAGACTATGCAAGAAAGTGCAAAGCTTGCCAAGTCCACGCGGACTTCATCCACCAACCATCCGAATTTCTACATCCGACGGTGGCGTCCTGGCCATTCGAAGCATGGGGAATGGATATTATCGGTCCGATCACTCCACCTTCCTTCCGAGGACATTGCTACGTACTCGTAATCACAGATTACTTCTCCAAATAGACGGAATCTGTTCCACTTACAGAAATAAAGACTTCAAACATGATCAGCTTCCTCAAGCATCACGTCATCTACCGCTTTGGACTGCCCCGAAGGATCATCTACGATAATGGTCTGCAGTTTGCAAGCCACGCCTTCTATTGGTTTTGTGACAAGCACCGCATCCAGAATATTGCTTCAACGCCATACAATCCAGCAGCAAATGGGTTAGCAGAAGCATTCAACAAAACAATTATCAAACTGCTCAAGAAGTTTGTGTCGTCCAACAAACGCGACTGGGTCGAGAGGCTTGGTGAATGCTTATGGGCGTACCGTACTACAGTCCGAACAGCCACATGGAACACACCATTCTCCCTGGTATACGGGAGTGATGCAGTTCTCCCATTGGAGACTCAAATACCTTCGCTCTGTGTCGCCCTTACTTACCAATTGACGACGGATGATAACTACCGTCGTCGACTACAAGAGTTGGAGGCCTTAGATGAAAAATGCCTCCTGGCTCAGCAACGGATCGAGGTATACCAAGCACACATCTCCGGAGCCTTCAACAAGAAGGTTAAAATTAGAACATTCCAAGTGGACGATCTCGTTCTGGCAGTCCGGTGGCCAATGGTCATGATTCACAAAACCGCCGGCAAATTCTAGCCAAAATGGGAAGGTCCATTTATCATTGAGGTCGTATTCTCCAACGGTGCTTACCGTCTCGCAAAACAAAATAGAGACTTGCTCATGCTGCCCGTCAATGGCAAGTTCCTGAAGAAATACTATGTCTAAACGACATTTTCTAGATCGTCGAGTCATGTACCCGCCAGTACTACTGAACTCATATCATATTTTCCAGACTATTGAGTTACGTATCCGATGGTACCTCTAAACTCATATTCTAAAATTCTAGACTATTGAGTTATGTACCCGCCGGTACCGCTGAACTCATATTCCAAAATTCCAGACTATTGAGTTATGTACCCGCCGGTACCGCTGAACTCATATTCCAAATTCTAAATTCCAAATTCCAAATTATTGAGTTATGTACCCGCCGGTACCGCTGAACTCACATTCACAATCCCAGATTATTGTGTCATGTACCCATTGATACCGGTGAACTCATACCCACAAACTTCCAGATTATTGAGTCATCTACCCTCCCGTACCGCTGAACTCATAATCTTCCAGATTATCGAGTTATGTACCCGTAGGTGCCTCTGAACTCACATTCCGGTCACTCGTTCAGATAGTAAGTCATATATGACCATACCTCTGAACTTTTTCCTGAAAGAGATCCTCCCTCATGATCCACTACCCGCACTCCCAGTGCACAAAAAGGGTAACAGATCCACAAATTTCCAAAATGGCCATGTCCTCATTACCTCTGAGTCGTTTCACTTCCGCCAAAAACAAATCACCCTTTTACATAGAACTTCCATGTCCTCATTATCTCTGAGTCATTCTATGTACCCTCCTTTATTGAGCCCACTCCTGCCATGTCCTCATTACCTCTGAGTGGGAAGGCTCCGTCGAAGAAACCTTCATGCTTACCATGTCCTCATTACCTCTGAGTAAGTATGTTGATTCCCTTTCGACTTATTATCCGTACCCACAACCGGAGTACGCCAAGGATAATAGGTCCATAAATATCCTCCGTTGAGTCCACTCCTGCCATGTCCACATTACCTCTGAGTAGGAAGACTCCACGAAAAAACCCTCATACTTGCTAAGTCCTCATTACCTCTGAGTAAGTATGTTGGTTCCCTTTCCATCCTGTTATCCATATCCTAAGACAGGGTACGCCAAGGATAATAAGCCCACAAATGTCCTTTGCTAAGTCTCTTAGTACAGGCCCATCATTTCTCATCATGCCCCGGGAGCCCAGCTGCTCCATGGCATTCTATCTTTCGATACCCGGAACATCCACGACCACCTTACCGTGGAACTGATCTAGGTATCCCCAATCAAACTTGTTATCCGTACCTAAAACCAAGGTATGCCAGGGGTAACAGGTCCACAAATAAGTCCCCCATGCGGGGCAAATGCCACCATAACACCACAAGCACAACAGGCAGTACAAATAAAGGATGGAATAAAACATACTTTTATTTGGAAGCCAAAAAGCATTACATGTTGTGGGACCACGTCCCTCTCAAAAAAAAAGAGAACAGAAACAAAAGGAGAAAAAGGCCGACTATAGTTCGGCATTACACAATTCCAGGAGGCGGTCTGTCACCAAGGAGGTCCCCCGCTCAAGCCGCTGTCTAGCTCGACGTTCAGCCTCCTGGGACAACTGCTCCGTATCACCCAAGTGCATATATGCCCGTCAGTCATCCTCCATCTTCTTCAGGGCAAGTTCCAGATTGGCAGAAGCTCTACTAAGTCTGTCAGCCTCCTGTATAGCAAGCCCCTTCTCAGCACGGGCGGCTTCGAGCTCGGACTCCAGGAAGGCCAGCTTTCTCTGGAGCTCGAGGATCTGCTTCCTGGTGTCAATTACCCCACAGGAGGCAGCCGCCTCCTGAGCCGTGCAATCTTCACTTATACGTCTCCATTGATCGTGTAACTGAGACAGATCACGGCGGTCCTTCAGTATAGTCGGCTTGATCGACTCCCGAGTAAGCCTCACCTTCTCCATCGCGGTTGTGAGGAAAGTGCGCTCTTGATCTATCGCTGCAGACAGATCAGCTTGCTGTAACACATGAAACTGGGCCACAAGACGATCGGCCTCTAACAGCTTAGGCTCCAGAAGTGCAGCTAACCCCGCCCCAGCGTGGAGTGTGTAGAAGCATGGAAAATATCAGAATAATGGTCCATGCGGCTCTGGATACGAAGCCCATGCGGCTCATATGGGAGCTGTCTTATACAGTTCAAAGGAAGACTCTCCGTCTCATGCGGCTCGAGAGTGTATGCGGTTCAGCAGGAATATGCGGCTCGATCGATGCCACGTGTCCCCTTGTGATCCTTCCCTATAGCTGGCCCTTTGAATAGTGGCCTCATTTAATGCTCTGACACGATTTGACGACTGTGGCGGCTCTGGCATAAAGTGTTATAATGGCTCTGCCATAATGACAGACTCTTCGGGAAAAAAAGAAGATCTCTGACCCGATCCGTCAGAAATCCTAGGTTGCCACGTGGCAAATATCATGCGGCTTAAATAGAGAACAGCTTCATGCGGCTCACTGAGAAGTCACCCTATATGACTAGCAGAAATCAGCCATATGCGGCCCGCTGAGAGCTCAGCCCCTGCGGCTCAATACAACGCTAGCTCATGCGGCTCGCAAAGACTATGCGTATGCGGCTCATTGAGAGTTCGTTCCCTGCGGTTCGATGAAGCATTGTCCTATGCGGCTCAAGAAGAGTATCTCCCTGCGGTTCAAGTGTTGCCCATCCTATGCGGCTCTGGCAGGACCCACAATCAAAACACGTGGCATCGGATCAACCAATGATTTAACCGAATCTCAATAAATATATTTGACATCATCATCATAATTACTGAGATCAAGGCATATCATTTATCATCAAGCCAACGGGACACGTGGCGAGCAATCGGATATTGGTAGAATCCATCATGGAGATTTAAAGCAGTTAACAATAATTGCTCACAAGATTCGGTGTTATCCTCATTAATGGCCGAGATTCATTGTAATCAGGATCAAGGGTTCAGATAGATTGAAGGAGCGCCGACATTCCAAACCGATGATCATTAGCAAACCCTAATGATCATACCCCACTCTTATAAATAGCCAGTATCATTTCTTTGCACAGGGATCGACAACAAAAGAATAAAAATATACAAAGTCAGAGAGAGAATACACAGAGAGAGAGAGAGAGAAGCCAGGAGAGCAACAGTGGAGTAGAAAGAGCCTTTGTTCGTCAACGCCAACCATCTTTTCACAAGGAGCCAAGGCTGCATACCGATCGTCCAAGGAGTAAGGCAGGGCTGCCGTCGCCTTCCCGAGCCTCTATCGTCACCCCCCAGAATCTAAAATAAACAATTGTACTTAGATTGCTGTACCTAGGTTTTCGTCCCTAGGCTTTCTTTGTACAAGCGAGTTTGTATTATGAGTCTAAGTTCAGTCCTCCGATAATTGTTCTGTACTTTTACAATCAATGGCAAACACGATGGCGACTCTGCTGGGGACAAACTTCTCCACGGCTGAGGAGTTGGTGATGCAATCGGATGCAGCCAAACTTGGCTCCATGCAACAAAAGATGGTTGTCCGCTTCGACCAACAAGCGTTTGAAGAGATGCTCTCCGAAGGAAGCGCTGGTCCGGTCCAGAAGCGCACCCGCACGACAAAGGCTCGCAGAAAGTGGAGGCCAAAATCATTTGCTCCTCTCCAAGCCCCCGACGGTGTACCCTTTGTTGCTCAAGATGGTGAGAAGGACTCTTCTGCGGCCCCACTTCAGACCGTAGACAACACTGCTGTCTCCAAGTCCGGCAGAAGAAAATACTATGATACTGGACTTGCAGAGGCAAAGAGGAACTCTACGCGAACTGAGCCGCATAGGGGTGCTAGCCGAGTGAAAAAGGCTCATGCGACCACATCCGCTAGCCGCATGGACAAAGCCCATGCAGCCACAGTCGCTGGCCGTATGAAGAAGAATCATGCGGTCACATCTGGCAGCCGCATAGTTTATGCAGCTACAGTCGCCAACCACATGGATGAAACACATGAGGCTACAGGAGGCAGCCGCTTGAAGAAAACCCATGCGGCCACTATTGCCAATCGCATGCGGCCAGCCTACACGGTCGTGACTCCTAGCCGTCCAAAGACAACTCATCCGACAGCAGAAGATGACCGCATGCAGACAGCCTGCACGGTACCCAACTCTAGCAGCATAGCGTCCGTTCCACGCTTCTCTCGATCGGTCTTCGACCGTCTCTCATACGGTCCCGACCCTGATGATTCTTTGTACGATAAGCCAGACTCTGTGGCATTCAACTTGGACTCCTCCTATTACGCACCCACAAGTGCTAAAAGAAGGAAGTCTAGGGCAGCGCGGGCTCATCTAGCCCAGTCAGCTATTCCAACCTCTGACTATCAGAGCGTCCCGTTGACTATCACACGGGCCTCGGATGGAAAGTTGCATACAACTGTTCAAGTCCAGCCCCCCGCGGCGAACAGACAGAGTGGTTCCTCTGACCTGCGGGAGACGATCCTCCACAAACGCAAGGAAGGAGAAGGAGTATCGGTGTGCAAAGAGTCCTCGCTTGGACATCGCTGTACCCAAATCATCGTCAATTGCTGCTGCAACAACACGGCAATGACAGAAGCGCGGCCATCCGTCTTCCAAAGGCTACAACACCCAAACTCAAAAGATGAGGCACCTCCTGTTGTCTACTGCAATTCTGCTCAAAAAGTCCCCGTCGAAGAGAGAAGGAAGAAAATGAGCATCTCCAGTCAGAAGATATCAACCACTATAACTAAAAAACTGTCGTCTAAACGGTTGTCCTCCACTGGTGTATTCCAACACACCCGTTCAAAGACGAAATTTACTTCGATAGAAAATTCATCATCCACATCGCTGGCGGTTAAAGGAGCTGGAGGTAGCACTCCTCCGAACATCCGTAACAATCCGATGTTCCAGGGAACCGAGTCCGCACAAACGACTCTTCCATCAGGAGCAACGGACGCTGATGCCCCCGAGGACATACGTAACTCTCAAGACAAGGCAAGCTCTGAAGCTGGGGATACCATTCCCTCCGAGTTCGAGCCCGAAGAGAACATTCCCACCTATCCCGATGACTTCTCGGTACATGGGTACGACTCTGAGGGCACATCCTCCACCGTTCCTTCCGTCACTCCTCATGTAAGAACGGTGTTCATGACGGACAGTGATCAAGGTGGTTCCAGCGATCGCCAGAGCATCGACAGTCTCGAAGCCATACTACTTGCTTTGGTCAAGTCTGTAGACGAGATTAAAGCGGCCCTGCCTACTCTACAAGGAGGAGCGCCTGGTCAAACAAACATGGGCCCCGCGGTCAATATAGATTCGAACTCAGCGGCACCAAACCCGGGCAATAATCCTCCCGAAATAATAGCCCCCGCCGCGACAGATGAGACCCGAGAAGTAAGAAGAGAGGTCCAGGAGCTCCGTGCCATGCTTTATGCCCGAGAAAATGCTCAAGATCTCAGAATACAGCAACCATACCCTGCTAAGTGGAGGGATGTTCCATTCCCACCAAGATAAAAGCCGTTCAACATCAACCCATATGATGGCAAAACCTCAGCAAGTCGATACATCACTTACTTTGAGGTCACCACCGACCATCTGCCACATGAAGAAGTGATCCTCACACGGTTATTCATTGGAGCATTAGAAGGAGTCGCCTTCGATTGGTACCGCAATCTACCGGACAACTGCATCCATTCCTTCGCCGGCTTCAAGCGCATGTTCTTGGAACGGTTCTATGAAGTAGGATAAGACGTCACTATGTCCACTCTCATGGACGTCGTCCAAGGGGAGAAGGAGTTAACGAGGAACTACATTGAGCGGTTCCGCCAGACCGCCATGAAGCTGCCTTCCGGAAATCGGGATTCTTCTTTGATTGAAATCTGCCAAAAGAGATTGCTTCCAACGATCAGTCTCTGGATGGGCGAGTGTCAATTCAAAGATTGGAAGGCGTTCATCATCAGCGCCGCAAGCGCTGAAGAACGACTGAAGAAGGCCCGCCAACTGGGGTTGTACATCTCAGAAGGGGAAAACAAGGGCAAGCATCTCAACAACGATAATGGGGGTAACCCGTCCAACAATCGGGACAGCAAGGGAAAATAGGCTATGGTGGCCGACACGGCCCAGAAGCCCGAGCCACAGCCAGCAGACAAGCAATGGCCTCAAATCACTTACTCTTTCGAAGATGGCCACGTCAAGCCTATCTTAGACATGCTCATACAAGGAGGTAGAATTCAGCTTCCTTCCCCAAGATGGGAGCCTCGGCCGGCTGATTTGGAGAACCCGAAGTTCTGCCATTACCACCGTTATGTACACCACGCTACACATGACTGCTACCAATTAAAACGGTACATCCAAAGCCTCATCGATTCAAACGCTCTGGCCATCGACTTCGAAGAGGTAACCGTAGCAGCTAATATGGTGTCCGTACAGTTCGGCAACTTCCCTCCGACGAAGACTCAAGACGGGGTAATCCCCGTCCCTCTCGCGACAATGGAGATTACCAATCTTCCTCCGCCCCGAGAACAAGCTGCTGGTCTAGTACCTCTCACCACCTCACGAAGAGAGGTCATGTGGGTCCATCCAGACTTGGTGTCAGAAGTGACTCGGCCCACACCATCTCCCACCAACAAAAAGAGTAGAAAAATCAAGACCCGCCGCACAGTTTCAGCAGACAACGAGGAAGCTACAGCCGTCGTCACGCGGTCCGAAGCACAATCCCAACCTGTGGTTGATAGTCCAGCTGAAAATCATCAACCCACTGTAACTGATGCTCTGGGACCGGCTCAGCCTTCGACGACCGACAAGCCTAGGCCGAAGGAGACTCGCTTCGACAAATCTCTCCGAAAGGACGCAGCCCAAGGACTAGAGAGGCCCTACAACTTTGATATCTTAGCACAATTGGCTAACACTCCGGCCAAATTGTCATTATATGAACTCCTGAGGCTCTCCAAGGACGTTCGTATTGCATTGAGCGAAGCACTCCAAAATGTCGATGCCTATCTCGCTTAATCTAACCTCACTGGGGAGGACTCACCCATGGATCTCCAAGATAGTGCCTGTACGGGTGCAATGCCCAACATCGTCTTCACTCCGCAGGACATGCTTATCAAAACCAACCTACACGATCGCCCGCTATACTACACGGGATACATCGGCGACGTGAAGGTGGATCGGATGCACATTGATCCTGGCTCTTCCATAAGCATCATCCCGAAAGGTCTGCTACATCATCTCCGCATCCCAATGCATCGCCTAACACCTACAAGCACCGCCATTAGCGGTTTCAATTCGGACAGGAGCTACCCTATCGGGAAGATTCGTCTGAAGTGTCAGATTGGCGATCTCCAATCTGAGGTCACCTGATACGTCATAGATGCAGACACTTCTTACAACATCCTCTTGGGGCGCCCATGGATACACGATTATATGATTGTGCCTTCCACGCTACACCAGTGCTTCAAATATGTCGACAAACACGGCTTCGTAAAGACAGAGTTTGCCGACATCGATCCCTTCAAAGGGGTCGAATCTTACTACTCGGACTCCTATTTATACGAAAAGTCGAAGAGGCACCTGGATGAAGGAGACGCACAAGCTCATACTGAGACAGCCACGGGATCAGAAGGACCCCTGACGATCCACTTCCAAGCTCGTAAACCGGGCAAGTCTGCACCCCTCACCGCCACTCTGCGGAAGTACACGATCAGCCTCTCGGCGCAAGAGGAGCAGATGATAATCCAGCTGCCAAGGTCCGGCCAAGCGCCGAGACCCACTACGGAGCCACTAACAATCAGGTTACCAAGAGTCAGCCAACCACAAGCAGGGAAGCTCAACCCCTCGGACAGGCCCATGACAATACGCCTACCCAAGAAGGGTTGTCAACACGATGCAAGGTCTGACACTTCCAGCGAACCAGCCACTCCTCGCTCCACATCGAATGCCAAACTGGGGGTCGCCAGTCTGCCAACGACTCCACGCTCTGCTCCATCAACTGGACCACTGACGATCAAGCTTCCTAGGTCGTCCTCTCAGTCTTCGTTAACACAGGGGGTAGCCAAAGAGGAACTGGAGCTAGCCAAGTATGTGGCCGCCCACACTAATGTCCCCTCCGCTGATGATGTAATCCCCCTAGAAAAGATACCTTACTTCATCAATAAAGGGTTATCTTTGAACAACACCGAGCTCAATAAGCTATGTACGATGTATGCTATGGAACACGGTATAGGCGCTCACCTACACACACAGGTGACAAATGTGTACACCGCAATCCAGCTTACTCCAGTAGAAGACGCTTACCAAATACACAAGGAAGGAGATCATCCAGTCATCTTCGGCCAGACGAACAACCCTCATCCCCGTACCATAGAAGAAGACGACCTCGGGTCAGATGCCGGGAGACTGCCTCTGTATCTCTATAGCCCTCAATCCAAATATCTCATGCAGAAACAGGGGTATGATCTAAAGACTACGCCAGGATTGAACTATGGCACTGGGCGACGATTACCTTTGAAGCCGCCAGCCCCGGCGGGCAAACCATGGAACCACTATAACAAAACTCGATGCGGGTTAGGGTATGCAACGCCTACTACGACCCCGGAAAGTTCAGATGAAGAATACGACTGGCAGTCGCATTCAACCGGATCACCAACTTCCGACTCAGATATCAGCATCGGGGATGTATTCAGACAAGTCATGTCAGTCAACATGGCGTTCGCCGATGCTTACGAGAAAGACGAAGACATCCCCGAAATCCTCGAGCTAGAGCCATGGGCCCAGCAATTAGACGCACAATGGGAAAAGCGGTTCGAACTGAGAGAACTCCCTACTGAAGATGAGGTCATACAAGTGGATCTCGGCAGCGAATCTTCTCCAAAACCGATCTTCATCAGTAAAAGCCTCACCGACGAAGAATGGGAGTCGCTGTTAGAACTTGTCAGAGATTACATTGATGTGTTCGCCTGGAGCTATGAAGACATGCCAGGGTTAAATCCTGACATCGCTCTTCACAAACTTAACATTCGACCAGACGTAAAACCGGTCAAGCAACAGCAGCGACGCTTCTGTCCAGGCATCATGGACGCAATTGAAGCTGAAGTCAACAAATTGATAGCCAGTGGTTTCATTCGTGAGGAGCAACATCCTGAATGGGTCGCCAATATAGTACCCGTCCTCAAGAAGAATGGGAAGATTCGAATCTGTATCGACTTCCGCAACCTAAACGAGGCATGCCCCAAAGATTAATTTCCCCTTCCTATCACAGACATCATGATCGACAACACCTGCGGCTTCGAACGCATGTCATTCATGGACGGCTTCTCGGGGTACAACAAAATCAAAATGTCTCCTGACGACGAAAAGCATACGTCATTCCGAACACCGATTGGCACGTACTGCTACACAGTCATGCCTTTTGGTTTAAAGAATGCTGGCGCCACATACCAAAGAGCTATGAGCATCATCTTTAGAGACCACTTACGCAAGACGGTGGAGTGCTATGTTGATGATATAGCTGTCAAGAGCCGTAGCAAAGGAGACCATCTGCAGGATCTAAGGACGGTATTCGACCTAATACGAACGCACAATTTGAAAATGAACCCTACAAAGTCCTTCCTGGGCGTATCCAGCGGGAAGTTCTTAGGCTTCATCATCACTACGAAGGGTATCCATGTAGACCCTGAAAAGACAAAAGCAATCATGGAGATGAGTCCTCCGAGAAATCTCTGCGAACTCAGAGGCCTTCAAGGGCGATTAGCTTACATCAGAAGGTTCATTTCCAACCTCTCCGGGCGATGTCGACCATTCACGAATCTCATAAAGAAAGGAGTCGCATTCGTATGGGACGAGGAATGCCAGCAGGCTTTCGATAGCATCAAAGAATATTTGTCAAATCCTCCGATCTTGGTGGCCCCAGTCCCTGGAAAACCATTCCTGCTCTATGTACGAGAAATAGAACACTCCCTCGGTGCTCTACTGGCACAGAATAACGATGCAGGCCATAAACAGGCCATATATTATCTCAGCCGAATGATGATTGGACTAGAGCACCGATACACCGCTGTGGAGAAGGAATGCCTCGCTCTGGTGTTCGCCATTCAGAAAACGCGGCACTATGTCATCGGACAAACGATACATATGATCTCACGAGTTAACCCTCTCAGGGTCCTCATGACTAAACCAGGGGCACTCAGCTCTCGCCTCGCTACATGGGCAATATTGCTGTCCCCTTATCATATGATCTTCGTCCCCCAAAAGGCAGTCAAAGGTCAAGCCCTGACAGATTTCTTGGCAGCCCACCCAGGCTCGGAGTCCTCCAGGATATACAAAGAGATCCCAGATGAGGTCGCCGACTCGCATACAACCTCCCACGAAAATATATGGCGAATGTTCTTCGACGGCGCTTCGAGGACCGGACCTAAAGGAAATATAGTCGTCGGAGTCGGAGTAGTACTAATCTCTCCTTCCGGATTGGTGATTAATCGCGCTTATTCCCTCACTGAACCCTGCTCTAACAATGTGGCCGAGTACAACGCTCTGGTCATTGGCCTCCAACTTGCAAGAGAGCTGGAGGTAGAATACCTTGAAGCATACGGCGATTCCCAACTAATCGTCAATCAGATCCGGGGTTCGTACGAGGTCCGCCATGAAGACATGATCCCTTATCATCAACTAGCGATTAATATCATCTCGGCATTTGAGGGGTTCTTCATCGAGCACGTCCCCAGACTCCAAAATATTGAAGACGATGCCCTAGCTGGTATCGCCGCTTCCCTAGCAGTTCCGAATTATGATCGGCAATCAGTGGAAGTGACAGGCCATGAGCTGGTCTGTCCCAAAAATAATGTTCAATTCGTTGCAAGTTATTCCGCACAGACGATCGATGACGCCCCAGATTGGAGACAACCATTCATCGACTTCGTCGTCTACGACATCCAGCCCGAGAACCCAAAGGAAGCTACTTCCATCAGAAGGCGTTCCCTCAGATTCTTCTACGATACAGAGACGAAAATGCTGTATCGCCGCTCCTACGACGGATTACTGCTTCGGTGTCTGTCAAACGTAGAAGCCAAAGAAGCCGTACGAGAAGCCCATGACGGTGTTTGCGGGGCCCACCAGCCCGGCCCAAAACTGCAAGACCGCCTTCGTCGAATGGGCTACTATTGGCCCACAATGGTGGCAGACGCAATAGATTATGCTAGAAAGTGCAAAGCTTGCCAAGTCCACGCGGACTTCATCCACCAACCCTCCAAATTTTTACATCCGACAGTGGCGTCCTGGCCATTCGAAGCATAGGGAATGGGTATCATTGGTCCAATCACCCTACCTTCCTCCCGAGGACATCGCTTCATACTTGCGATCACTGATTACTTCTCTAAATGAACGAAAGCTGTCCCACTCGCAGAAGTCAAGACTTCAAACGTGATCAGCTTCCTTAAACACCACGTCATCTACCGCTTTGGACTGCCCCGAAGGATCATCCATGATAATGGTCCACAGTTTACAAGCCATGCATTCTATAGGTTTTGCGATAAGCACCGTATTCAGAATATCGCCTCGACGCCGTACAACCCGGCAGCAAATGGGTTAGCAGAGGCGTTCAACAAAACAATCATCAAACTTCTCAAAAAGTTTGTCTCCTCTAACAAACGTGACTGGAACGACAAGCTCGGCGAGTGCTTATGGGCTTATCGCACCACAGTCCGAACAGCCACCGAAAATACACCATTCTCCCTGGTATACGGAAGTGAGGCAGTCCTCCCCTTGGAGACACAGATCCCCTCACTTTGACAACCAATGATAACTACCGACGTCGACTGTAAGAGTTAGAGGCCTTAGATGAAAAGCGCCTCCTAGCTCAGCAAAGGATCGAGCTATACCAAGCACGCATCTCAGGAGCCTTCAACAAGAAGGTCAAAATCAGAACATTTCAGGTAGGCGATCTCGTCTTGGCAGTCCGGAAGCCAATGGTCATGACTCACAAGACCGCCGGCAAATTCCAGCCAAAGTGGGAGGGCCCATTTATCATTGAGACGGTATTCTCCAACGGTGCTTACCGCCTTGCAAAGCAAAACGGAGACTTGCTCATGCTGCCCGTCAACGGCAAGTTCCTGAAGAAATGTTATGTCTAAACAACATTCGCTACAAGGTCATCGAGTCATCTACCCGCTGGTACCACTGAACTCACACCCTCAGCATTTCAGATTATCGAGTCATGTACCGGCTGGTACCACTGAACTCACACCCACAACATTTCAAGATTATCGAGTCATGTACCTGCTGGTGCCCCTGAACTCACCCCTACATCCCCTTTAGATTATCGAGTCATATACCCGCTGGTGCCGCTGGACTCCCACTTTCTCAATATGTTAATTTACCGAGTTATGTACCCGCTGGTGCCTCTGAACTCAAATTTCGGTCACTCTTTCAGATAGTAAGTCACGTATGATTATACCTCTGAACTTTCTTCCTGGAAGAGATCCTCTCTCATGATCCAATACCCGTACTCCCAGTGCACAAAAAGGGTAATCGATCCATAAATTTCCGAAAAAGGACATGTCCTCATTACCTCTGAATCGTTTTCACTTCCACCAAAAACAAACCACCCCTCACATAGAACCTCCACGTTCTCCTACCTCTGAGTCGTTCTATGTACTCCCTCTTCATTGAGCCCACTCCTGCCATGTCATCATTACCTCTGAGTGGGAAGGCTCCGTCGAAGAATCCTTTATGCTTGCCATGTCCACATTACCTCTGAACAAGTATGTCGGTCTCCTTTCGACCTATTATCTGTACCCACAACCGAAGTACGACAAGGATAATAGGTCCACAAATGTCCGCTGTTGACCACGAATATCTTTCGTGAAACCTCCCCTGCCATGTTCTCATTACCTCTGAGCAGGAAGGTTCCACGGTAAAACCCTCATGCTTGCCATGTCCTCATGACCTCTGAGCAAATATGTTGGTTTTCCTTCCACCCTATTATCTGTATCCAGAACCATGGTACGCCAAGGATAATAGGTCCACAAATATTCCTTTGCTAAGCTTCTTAGCATAGATCCACTACCCCACCATGCCCCGGGAGCCCAGCTGCTCTACGGCATTCTTTTTTTTAAGCACCGAGAACATCCATGACCACTTTGCCACGACTGTTCCGGACATCTTGTCCAAACTTGTTATCCGTACTTAAAACCAAGGTACGCCTAGGATAACAGGTCCACAAATAATCCCCCAGCAAGTCCAATTCCACAGACGCCACAAGTACAAGAAAAAGATGATGAGTTGAAACAGGCTCATTTATTCAAAATTCAACGTACTACATCATTTGGGGATCACACCCTTCACAAAAAAAAAAAGAGAAGCAAAAGAAAATAGACGGCTGATCACTGCTCTGGGGCACATAACGCCCTGAGACGGTCTGTCAGCAAAGCAACCGACCGCTCAAACCTCTGGGAGGCTCGACGCTCTGCCTCGCGGGCCAGCACCGCCTTATCCTCCAGATGAGCGTGAGCCTGCCAGTTATCTTCAAATTTCTTAAAAGCCCGCTCCAGGCTATCGGATGATCGGGAAACCTTCTCGGCCTCCCGAACAATCGACTCCTGCTCTACCTGAGCAGCCTCCACCTCTGACTCTAAGAAGGCCAATTGCCTCTGGAGCCCAAGAATCCGCTCCTTCGTATCAGCAATTCCACGAGAAGCGGACTCTTCCCGAGCACGGCAAGCCTGACTCCTACAACCCAGCTGGTCATACGAAGCGGAGAACTTATCAAGGTCCCCCCGTACAACTGGTCCAGCAGTATCTCGGGCTAGCTTAA
Source organism: Iris pallida (assembly GCA_029216955.1). NCBI lineage: Eukaryota > Viridiplantae > Streptophyta > Magnoliopsida > Asparagales > Iridaceae > Iris > Iris pallida. Next base: position 4,682,156 of record JANAVB010019997.1, read on the forward strand.
TCCTATCCCGAGCAGCAATGAGGAAGCCACGCTACCGCTCGATCGCAGCAGGCAAGCCCGCCTGTCGTATCGCCAGTAGTTGGGTCACAAGCTGATCAGCCTCTGTCAGCTTAGGTTCCAGCAGTGCAGCCAATCCCACCCCGCCAGGAAGGGACTTCAAGGTTGCAATTTGACCCCGAGCGCACCAGAGAGATAGAGAAAATGGGGTCCCCCGTCCTATGGTAGCGTCTACACCCCTTTGCAAATGATGATAGAAACTGTCGACCACGTCCTGCGTCGTCTCGTTCAGAGTTTCCGTGGAGGCCGGTGTCAACGGGAGCGTGGCGGGCAGCACCGAAGAAGACACAACAGAATCCGCCGCCCCTGCCACAAGAGAAGCAAACTCCGCACGAAAGGACACTTGAACAGCGGCCAACTCCTCTTCGGCAGCCTGCAAAATTTGAATGCTCGGCAGGGTTGAGAGGTCGGCGGAGACCATCGCCAACCCCATTCCCATCGGCTCAGAGCTGGCAGGAGGCTCCTCGACGTGAGACGGCAAAGGAGAAGGAACACTCCTTTCTCCCATATCACGGCAGACCGGGCCTTCCCCAAGAACATCCACGGCGGGAAGTAAAGGGTCAGGACCTGCAGGGCCAAGGCAACCATGAATCGATTTGACCCGGAGGATATGTTGGTAGAACAAATAAGCCCCCTCACTAGTCAATATCTGGCTTATCTTACCAGTTGAGGAGTGTGGAGGCCGAGGTTCGCTTACAGCCACCGCAGCCTCTTCACCAACAGCTTCCGAGTCAGGTATAACAGACTCCTCCCCTCTTGCATCCTCGGGAGGGGATGCACCGAGATCAACGGCACCTTGTTGAAGATCAGCGATCTCGGAGACGGGTCCGAGGGAACCTTCGTCACTCCGGACCGGGACCTCAGCAACCTCGGAGCTTCCAGCCGCCGCTGAGAGAGCCCCCGCAGAAAGGACTGCAGCACACATGTCGCTAATCAAAGCAGCAAGGGCCAGATCAGCTTCAGGGGTGGTAGACGATTCAGGAGAGGTTAGCTCATCGGACGCCTACAAAGAAAAGTGATTAAGTCATATCCCCAAGAGAAAAGAAAACTACAACAAAGAGATGGCTACGACTTGGTCTTACCTCCAGAATAGCGTCTGTATCTTCACCCTTCTCGGTAATAAGTAATCCGCGAGACCTAACGGCAGCTCTTTTCACAGAAAAGGTCGCTCTACCGTCAGAAGACTCGTGTCTGACTCGTTTACGCGAGGAACCTGGCACAGCCGAAGGCTGTTCTTCTCTCACTGCTTCCTCTTGTGCAGTAATCAACGGATCTTCTGCCAGTTCATCGGGTGTGGGAAGCGGTTGATCCGTTACTTCTTCACCCCCACCAGAAAGGGAGTCTTCGCTATCATCATCATCCTCATCCTCAGCCGACTCGGAAGGTTCTGATTCAGGGAGGGGGACCTGGAGCGCCAGTTGCTTTCTAGCCTTAGCCCCTTTGGGCTTCTCCTCTAAACTGGTACCTACGATGAAACTGGTACTCGGATCAAAGTTAACAGGAGGCTTGTTCGCCATAACGTGATACAAAGCAGCCACGTACAAAATTTTCTTCGGCGCCTTAGCATCGGGAACCGAGAAGCTGGCCCGAGTATGATAAGCGTCATAATAATTCCACGCTCGGACGCCGTCAAGAACGCTGCCTTCAAAACCCAAACAAGGGTTCGGACAATCAAGGAACAACTGGCTATAACCAAACTGGCGTGAAAACCTGCTAGGTAGGTAAGGTTCCAAGTATACATTATCTCGGTTGCGATAAACCACATGCGCGGGGCGGATATTGCGCAACCAAGCAAGCATATCCGGAGACAGAAAATAAGAAGGTCCAGTACCATCAATGTGTACCTTCCTCACTTCCTCATCAAAAAATGGAGGAACAGACACAAAGAGGTCACACCCATCCACTCTCGCCAGCGCCCTCCGACAAGCTGGCATAGTATTGTATTCCCAAGACCGGTGATGGCATTTGAAGAGGAAAGCATCTTCGGCTGTAGCATCTTCCGCTATCCCAGGTCCCAGAAAAGACTTGTAGTGCATCGCCAACCACCCCATCAGGTAGTGGAAAGACAGTTCTACACGCTCAAAATCCAAAGTCTTCTTGCGAGCAATAACCTTGGACGAGAATGTTCGCAGACCATGGTGTATGCTGCACACCATAGCAGGAAGGAGGGCCAGTCTAACTCCGAATACTAGTTTAACGGCAGGGAGGATGAAATGACGACCAATCCTCTTGATAGAACCCGCTCCTCCCGAGACTACGCAGTTCCGTAGCCATATCATCAAAAATCCAGCCAGAAGCGCCTTCTCCGACATCTGCATGGTCCCGTAGTAAAAATAACTAAGAGAGTCAGCTTGACTCCCGAATATATCGCTCTTGGATCGCGACTTCTTGACACTTGACATCAGATCCCTTACCTTTGCATGCGTTCGAGGGGCTCGGGGAGTAACTTTGCCAGAAGGATCAACTCTAAAAAGATAATTAATCCAGGATGTGGTATGGGGAGCGGTCCCCTCGGAGCTATCTGTCGTTTTTATAGCCATCTGATGACAAGCACTATGGTGGCACAACAACTCCCGATACACCGCAACAGAACCCGGGAGTTGCCTGTCTGAGGCCTCGAACTCCTCATTCGACGGGGTATACACCTCGAAAGGCTCATTCCCCCATGAAAGTTTAGAGACAGTATACATCTCGTGAAGAGCAAGCCCCAGCTCCCCTACTGGTGCAAAGAATGTCCCCGTTCGCCGGCTATACATCTCCAAGAGCGCTACGAACAGTGGTTTATTAATGGGAAGCCCGTGACAAGTGCCCCGAATGGCATGGTAAAGCCCCACCTCCCGCAAGAATGTTCCATAGGTCTGCAAAACCCAAGTAGTCAACTGGGCCCACGTAGAGGTGGGGTTTATCCAGTTCGGCAGTGCCAGCCTACCAACAGGATAAGACTTCTTGCGAACAAGCCGATTCAGGAAAGTATCAGCTTGAGTAAGTGTGAAGTTGGGACCGTATACATTCATGAAATAGCCCGGGGCCAGACCCATCATATACCGGAGGACGGAATCCTTACCCGCATACGCTGACCGTATGTTCGGATTATAATGGATGTTGCCCATCAACATCCCTGATTGAGTAGGAGTTAAGTTACACACCATCTTCCTGTCCAGCAACACCATATTGAACCATGACAAAGGATAATGACATTCCATGAGAGGAATATGGATCACCACCCCATCCAAAGAAAAATCCCAGTTCTCGAAAATCTCTAAAACTCGGGGATTCTTAATAATTAAAGCATCACCAAAAAGGAACAAAGGCTTCAGGTATTTTTCATCCAGCTTTCCAGTATTCATCATGGAACGGAGGTAATGGAGGGTCTGATTCTCAATGGACTTCAACCTCTCCGAAGGCTCATCAGTAGGGAATTGATTCAACACATGCTTAATTAAGTCGTCAAGACGCACGCCCAGGGCAAATTAATTTGAACCCACTATAAGCTCCCCAGCAGGATTTACGGGCAGACTCACTGGAGAAAGACAAAAGAAACGAGGTTAGAAGATAGTCAAAGAAAACAGAAGCATTGGAAAGATCATTTGAGTCTATGCGGCTCGGGGCGTCACAGTCACATGCGGCTCAGCATTAGATACGTCCATGCAGTTCTGTGCACCGTAGCCGCATGCGCCTCCGAGTTAGCCGAGTCCATGCAACTCAAATTCAGACGAGCTTATAGACTCATGCGGTTCAAATTAAGCACGCCTACGAAGCCAGACCCACGTGAGCTGACGCAGATACAAGAAAGTGAGCTTATGCGGTTCGAAAGTGAGCGACGCTTACGCGGCCCAAATCGAAAACGCATATGCGGCTCAGATCGAGTATAAACAAGCTCATGCGACCCCAATGGGGGAAGAGCTTATGCACATCGATAAGCCTCGTACATACGGCTTGTGCATAAAGTATGCAGCAGAGCCATGGCAACAGTTAGGGTTTTCAAACGACCTTTACCAGCAATAGACGGGTGGACATCAGGGTGAAAAGCAGGCACGCCAGTCGGCGGAGGAGCCGCCACGTTCGCCGTCGCAGTCGATGAAGACGCGGCCTTCTTGCCCTTCGCAGCCGCAGAGGATGATGCGGCCTTCTTGCCCGCAGCAGCAGCAGCCTTCTTGGGAGCCATTGTCGATCGATAAAGGGAGAAGACGAAGAGCAAAGTCTGCAACAGGGGATTTGAGCAAAGAAAGAAGGTAAAGAAACCCAAGGGGACTAAAAGACTCTTATTTATAGGCGAAAGAGACCCATAAAATGAACAAACGTCTCGGATGACGCCTCGGGTTCCTCGCCGCTTCAAAAAATAAAGGCAAAAATGCTTCGGTCAAGGCATAACCGACCCTTGGGATCCTCCCCCAAAAGACGACGTTAAATCAAAATGAATCAAGAGCATTTAATGAAGATTTGCACACGTAGTCAGGACACGTGGCAAAGAGCCTATACGGACCGATGAATCTATGCGACTGGGACACTTATACGGCATGAACGGGACCATGCTTCTTATTCAAAGTGTTTCAATTTTGTAAATTGAAAACTTTGAAGGGGGTCCTGTAGAAGCATGGAAAATATCAGAATAATGGTCCATGCGGCTCCGGATACGAAGCCCATGCGGCTCATATAGGAGCTGTCTTATACAGTTCAAAGGAAGACTCTCCGTCTCATGCGGCTCGAGAGTGTATGCGGTTCAGCAGGAATATGCGGCTCGATCGATGCCACGTGTCCCCTTGTGATCCTTCCCTACAGCTGGCCCTTTGAATAGTGGCCTCATTTAATGCTCTGACACGATTTGACGACTGTGGCGGCTCTGGCATAAAGTGTCATAATGGCTCTGCCATAATGACAGACTCTTCGGGAAAAGAAGAAGATCTCTGACCCGATCCGTCAGAAATCCTAGGTTGCCACGTGGCAAATCTCATGCGACTTAAATAGAGAACAGCTTCATGCGGCTCACTGAGAAGTCACCCTATATGACTAGCAGAAATCAGCCATATGCGGCCCGCTGAGAGCTCAGCCCCTGCGGCTCAATACAACGCTAGCTCATGCTGCTCGCAAAGACTATACATATGCGGCTCATTGAGAGTTCGTTCCCTGCGGTTCGATGAAGCATTGTCCTATGCGGCTCACAAAGAGTATCTCCCTGTGGTTCAAGTGTTGCCCATCCTATACGGCTCTGACAGGACCCACAATCAAAACACGTGGCATCGGATCAATCAACGATTTAACCGAATCTCAATAAATATATTTGACATCATCATCATAATTACTGAGATCAAGGCATATCATTTATCATCAAGCCAACGGGACACGTGGCGAGCAATCGGATATTGGTAGAATCCATCATGGAGATTTAAAGTAGTTAACATTAATTGCTCACAAGATTCGGTGTTATCCTCATTAATGGCCGAGATTCATTGTAATCAGGATCAAGGGTTCAGATAGATTGAAGGAGCGCCGACATTCCAAACCGATGATCATTAGCAAACCCTAATGATCATACCCCACTCTTATAAATAGCCAGTATCATTTCTTTGTACAGGGATCGACAACAAAAGAATAAAAATATACAGAGTTAGAGAGAGAATACACAGAGAGAGAGAGAAGCCAGGAGAGCAACAGTGGAGCAGAAAGAGCCTTTCTTCGTCAACGCCAACCATCTTTTCACAAGGAGCCAAGGCTGCATACCGATCGTCCAAGGAGTAAGGCAGGGCTGCCGTTGCCTTCCCGAGCCTCTATCGTCACCCCCCAGAATCTAAAATAAATAATTGTACTTAGATTGCTGTACCTAGGTTTTCGTCCCTGGGCTTTCTTTGTACAAGCGAGTTTGTATTGTGAGTCTAAGTTCAGTCCTCCGATAATTGTTCTGTACTTTTACAATCAATGGCAAACAGAGTGTTCTAAGGATGTCGATTTGGCCACCGGCACACCGACGGTCCATAGCAAAGGGAGTTCCCTTCTCCACGGCTGCCTCGATCCCTCTCTTCAGATGGCGGTGAAAGCTATCGACGACGTCCTGGGACACTTCATCCAAAACTTCTGTAGAGGATGGCGTCAGAGGGAGTGTGGCCGGCAATATCGAAGGAGTAGCATCGGAACTTGCCATCCCTGCCACCAGGGAAACAAATTCCGTGCGAAAAGATGCACGAATAGCGGCTAGCTCTTCTTCCGCCGCCCGGAGAGCTTGGATACTTTGCAAGGCAGAAAGGTCAACCACCGAGACCATATTCTAGGAGGAGAACGCAGGAAGCATTGTTTCTTGCCCCGGCTGTGCCACAACTTGAGCCCCCGAACTTGAACCAGCTAGAGGCCCTTCAATATAGGTGGTAAGAGAAGGAGGTACACGTGCTTCTATCAGATCCCCTCCGGTAGAGTCCACCCCGACAATGTTCATCACCGACAATAAGGGGGCGGGACCTGTACGTCCAAAGCAACCATCAATCGACGTAACCCGAAGGATATAATGATAGAGCAGATAGGCCTCCTCGCAGTTTAAGATTCGGCTTATCTTACCAAGGAGAAGCATGGAGGCTGCAGCTCGCTCGCAGCTGGCATGGTCTCCTCACCCGCGATCTCCAAGTTAAATTCGGCCGGCTCTTCTGTCCCAGCTACCTCGAAGGGAGAGGCAACTCGATCAACATTATCTTGATAGAATTCAGCAATTTCAGGAGCAGGCTCACCGGAGCCCCCGTCATCCCGAGTCACGACCTCGACAACTTGAGATTCCTCTTCTTCTGACACCTACAAGAGGGAAGGAAGATGATTAAAATCAAAGCTAGAAGAAAGGAAGAACCGATAGCGACTTGTTTACCTCTGATGCAGGGTCAACTTCCTCGCCTCTTTTCCTTATAGTTAACTTACGGTGTCTGGTCACAGCCAGTTTTCGGGAGCGAGGAATACCGTCCACAGGAGAAATTTGCCTGCTACGCTTTCGTACAGGGCCTGGTGCAACGAGAGGCTGATCTGCCACCATCTCATCTGGCAAAACAGGCGGCTGATCCGCCCCAACATCTTCCAACGGAAGGGAAGAATCATCTGTATCATGCTCGTCGCCCTCATCATCCGAAGTAGTAGAGTCCGAATCTGGGACTTCGACTCTATTCTTCCTCTTCCTCGTCTTGGCCCCCTGGGACCTATCCTCCAGGCCGGTACCGACAATAAAACTGGCACACGGGTTAAAACCGATAGGGGGTTTGTTCGCCATGACATGGTACAGAGCCGCCATATACAAAATCTCTACCGGTTCCTTAATAGCAGGGACCGAAAAAATGGTACGGGTATGGAATATATCATAGTAGTGCCAGGCCCTGATGCCGTCAAGAAGGCTACCTTTAAAACCCAGACAAGAGCTGGGACTGTCTAGAAAAAGCTGGCTGTATCCAAACTGTCGGGCAAACCTGCTGGGCAGATAAGGCTCCAAAAAGACAGTATTGCGGTTGTGATACACCAGATGAGCGGGGCGGATGTTACGCAGCCACAGGAGCATCTGGCCGTCCAGAAGCTGAGGGGGCCCAATACTATCGAGATGTACAGCCGCTATTTCTTCAGCAATAAAACGAGAGACAGATACAAAAATGTTGTACATATCTGCCCTCGTCAGTGCCATTCGGCAAGTACACATGGTCTCGCACTCACAAGACTCATTACGATAACGGAAGATAAAAGCATCGTCGTCAGTTACGCCGTCTTCAAAGCCCGGTCTTATCAAAGACGGATAATGCATCAGCAGCCACCCCATCAGATAATGATAGGGCAGCTCGGTTCGTTCAAAATCTTTTGTCACATCGCGGACGATGACCTTGGACGTAAAAGTGCGAAGGCCACGGTGTATGCTGTACACCATGGCCGAGAGGAGAGCTAGCTTGACTCGCAAAACTAACTTCATAGCCGAAAGGATAAAATTACGACTGATCCTTTCTATAGAACCAGCTCCTCCCGAGACTACACAATTTCGCAGCCATACCATCAAGAATCCCGCCAGGAGCGCCTTCTCTGACAGTTCTTGGGTATCCTGATAAAAATAACCAAAAGAGTCGATTTTACTCCCGAATTTGTCACTAGTGGTGGCCACTCTCTTGGTCGACGACACCAAAGTTTGAACCGCCTCCCGGGATTGAGGACGTCGGGAAATAACTTGACCTGAGGCACCTATCGTGAAGAGATAGCGCACCCAGTCCTTGGTGTGGGGAGCATTCCCTTCCGAGCTGCTGCCCTTTTTGGCTATCTGCTGACATGTGCTATAGTGGCACAATATCTCTTGATAAATAGCCACGAAGCCTGGATACCGTCCCTTCAATTCTTCGAACTCCTTATTCGTGGGAGTGTACGCCTCAATAGCTTCGTCCCCCCAAGAAAGCTTGGAGACCGCGTGCATTTCGTAGAGCGCAAGCCCTATTTCCCCTACGGGTGTATAGAACGTTTCCGTACGGCGGTTATACATCTTCAGCAGAGATATGAATAATCTCTTGTTTATGGGCAAGCCATGCCTGGTGCCCCGAATAGCATGATAAAGACCAATCTCACACAGAAAGGCCTTATACTTTCGGAAGATCCACATAGACAGATTGGTCCATGAGGGAATGGGGTGTATCCAACTCGGGAGCGTCAACCGGCCAATGGGATAGGAGCCCTTCCGAGCAAGTTGGTTCATAAAAGTGTCGGCTGTAGAAAACATGAAATTGGGACCCGGCACATTCAAGAAAGTACCCGAGGCCAATCCCATTACAGAACGGCTGGTGTACACCTTGCCCGCACACACTAACTTCATACTGTTGTTATAATGGATGTCTCCCACAAATATCCCACATCGGATAGGAGTTAAAGACTCCTCCATCTTTCGGTCCAGTGGGAGCATATTGAACCAAGATAGTGGAAAGTGACGCTCCATTTGGGGGATGCGGATCGCCATCCCGTTAGAAAAAAAACTCCAGTTCTCTGACACATCCAGAACCTGACTGTTCTTTACAGTCAAGGCGTCTCCGAAGAAGAACGCAGGCTTCAAGTATTCCCTTTCTAATTTCCCCGAGTTCATTATAGCATTGAGAAAATAGAAAGGCTGGTTCTTGAGGGCATTCAATCTCGCCGGAGGCTCGTCACTAGGAAACTGGTCCGCCACATGCCTAACTATATGGTCGTACCTATAGCCCAGAGCAGCTTGGGCACGACCTACCAGGAGTTCTCCAGCAGCATTAACTGGCAAATTCACTGAGACAAAGACAAAAGAAATAAGTTAAAAAGATGATTGACTAGTGCCCTCAAGCCTATGCGGCTCGGATTCAAAGAAGCCTCAGGCGGCCCAACTAAAAAAAAAGATTATGCGATTCCGACTAGTGGAGACTCATGCTACAGTGACTAAACATAGTTATGTGGCTCTGTTCAAACACAGCCTCATGAGACAGAGTTCGAATAAGTTTAAAAGGCTCAAACGACAAGACGAGTTCAAGCGAGCATATGTGGTCCAAATCAAGTAAGCTTATGCGGCCCCGTGAGAGACACGCTTATGCGGCTCAAATGCAGATAAGTTCATACAGTCCAATTCGAATAGGCTTATACGGTCCAAATCAAGTGAGTTTATGCTTAGCTTATGCGGCCCCGCTAGAGAAGTACTTATGCGGTCACAACAACAAATCTCATGCGGCTCCGACATGGAATATACCCCATGCGGCTTGAGACGTGTATGCGACACACAAAAAGATGGAGGCTCCCGCATAAAATAAACGACGTAGCCATGATAGTCAGGGTTCCAAACTCATATAAAAGGTCCTTACCATCGATAGCGGGATGGACGTCGGGGTGAACTATGGGTACATCAGCTGGCAGTGGAGTTGCCACATTCGTCGCCGCAGAAGCAGCTTTCTTACCCTTCGCCGTCGATGAAGACACTGCCTTCTTCGCTGCAACAGTCTTCTTGGGAGCCATTACTATGATAAGAGAAAGAGGACAAAGACAAGAGTGTTAGGGTAATAGCATAAAGAAAAAGAAAGTCTTTCCCAAACACCCTGTTATTTATAGGCATAACCCCAATGAACCGACGCCTCGATCCACGTATAGTAACCGACCCTTTGGTTCTCAAGACGAGCCGGCTGACATAAAGGCCAAACTCTTGGGATCCTTCCCTAAAAAAGCCGCCTTAAAACTGACGGCAAATCAACAGCAATTAATGAAAAAGATTTGCACACGTGACAGGATGACATGGCAAGAAGCTCATGCAGCCAAGGAGCTCATGCAGCCAGACAGCCCATGCGGCCAAAGGGTCCATGCGGCTGATTGACCAATGCGGCTAAGGAGGCTATGCGGTTGGGACATCCATGCGGCAAGACATCATATACGGCCAGAAGAGTTTATACATAGCCATGCTTCTTATTCAAAGTATTTCAATTTTGCAAATTGAAAACTTTGAAGGGGTCTTGTAGAAGCATGGAAAAGGATAAAAAAAGATCGATACGACCAAGGATCCCCATGCGGATCAGAGAGCACATGCGGCTCAAGGATCCCTACGGCTCAAGCGTCTATGCGGCTCGAATAGTTCCATGCGACCCAAAGAGGAGCCACGTGGCCCTCAACAGCTCTTCCCTTTGTCTTCTACTGCATTTAATTTCTTGACGGCTGACAGCTCTGACCAATGACAGAAAGATGCAATAATGACTCTGTCATAATAGCAGACACCTAGGGAAATGAAGGAGATCTCTAACACAATCCCCCAAAACCCAGAAACCTTTATGCGACCTTGATATGTGGACAGTCGCATGCGGCTCAAACAGAGACCACCCCATGTGGCTTAGGCCGAAGCTATCCCATGCGGCTCACGAGAACTACCCCATGCGGCTCATGCAGAGGCTATCTCCATGCGGCTCACGACGACTATCTCCATGCGGCTCACGAAGAAAGCACCCATCATGCGGTCACCTACGCTCATGCGGCTCAGATGACCACCATACGGTTCAAATGTTCAGGGGCCACTCCCAAGCAGCCTTGACACGTGGCCAGCCTTATGCGGCTCAATAGGGTGCAGTCCTCATACGGCTCAAATTTTCTAAGTGGCTCACGGTTAAGACACGTGGCATGATAATGGGACACGTGGCATCAAATCGACCGAAATCTATTAACAAATCCCAATAAAATATTGGGATCAAATCAGATCATTTGCAATCAAGCAAATCAATGACACGTGGCTATAAATCTGTTATTGGCATAACAAATCATGGGGATTTATGTCAATCATCATTAATTACCTACAAAGATTTGATGCAATCACATTAATTGTCCAGATCTATTATATTTAAGATGAGCGGCCAGATTCATTGATCCTTAGCCGCCGGCTTTTGAGAATGGACAATAATTGCAACCCCTAATGATGCCCCCCACTCTTATAAATAGTAAGGTGCCATTCTCTTGCAAGACAGACACATTGAAGAGAAAGAGCAGAGAGACAAGGTCAAGCACAGAGAGCATCCTGAGAGCATTTCTTCCCCGGAGCCAAGGTTGCATCCGATCGTCCAAGGAGTAAGGCAGAGCTGCTGTCGCTTTTCCGAGCCTCTACCGTCACCCCCAGAATCTAAAATAAACAATTGTACTTAGATTGCTGTACCTAGGTTTTCGTCCCTAGGCTTTCTTTGTACAAGCAAGTTTGTATTGTAAAGTAAAAGTCCAGTCCTCCGATAATTGTTCTGTTCTTTTATATTTTATGGCAAACACCAACGAACTAATTCTGATTTAGAAATCAGAACTAAAATATGCAACAATCGAATCCCATATCGGGATCAAGACCGTATCATCATCGACTCAACGGAAGGGACACAGGGACACAGAAAAATATACCTCCGATGCTTGGCTAGAGCTCTCAGGTACAAAATAGGGAAATAGAAAATCCACGCGAACTCGAAAAACTTCAGAAGCAATCGGACAGCGCTGTAATAGCGTGAACGCGGCCATGGGGAGAGAATCGGAACACGCAAGGTGCTGCGGACAACGGATCGGGCACGGGCGGCCGGATCGAGACTCGCGGGGTGCTGCAAAAAGAACAGCAGCGGTGGGAGGCCGCTGGGTCTGGACGAGGTGGCGCCGTACAGGGGCGGTCAGCTGGTTCGAGAGGCGGGCGCCGCAGCTGTGGGGGAACAGCGGCGGAGGGCGTCGCCCTCAAGCAGCCGGGGGTCACCGGAAGGGCGCGGCCAGAGAGTCGTCGAGAGGGGCACGGCCGGGTCGGCTAGGGCATAGGAAATTTGGAAAAATGGGTTTGAGAGGAGTTGATGAAGATTGGAGAAGAAGATGGGGTTATATAGAGGTGAGAACCTGGGGGTTACGGGAGGGGAATGGAGAGGTCTCGGCAGTTAGAAAGAGGAGAGGTCGGCCGGCGAGCGTTCAGGAACGGAAATGAAAGGAACGGTTCTGGTGTTTTAGGAAAAGAGAGAGAGAGAGAAAGAGAGAGAGCTTAAGAGTTGTATAAAGTAAGAGAATTTCTTCTTTTTTTAATAATAAAAATAGGATTTGTGCATATAATTAAATACTAACGGACTTAAGGGTTTATTTCGGAAAAATCGAAATTGGGTTCGAGACGGGTTCGGAAAGGGTTCGGGACGGTCAGACCAAACTCTAAAAATTCTAGAAATAATAATTTTTCTAAAATATAATTTTTCCTAAATTAACAATTAATAATAATTTATAATAATAATTTAGTTAAAAAATTATCAAATTAATTAACAGAAATTTTATGGGTTTCACAGTATTGCTACTCTATCTGCTCCATAAGAATGATCATATGTTCCGTTACTAAGTATGCTTGAAAAATGTAGACATGTACAGATGAACTTGTATGTATTAAGATGAATAAGAAGGCATGAAATAAACGTATCATATATCTGGGCATCAGTCCAAATCTGTCTTATCTGATAGAACTGCTAGAGCATGCATTTGGTCTCGGACAACTTGTGCACAAGATAATATTTGTCTCTCGGGTGGTATCTGGGGCGCTTGGAACCACTCGGTCTATTAGAGATTAGGGCCTCCATGTGAAAAGGGAGTCGATATCTGAGTCCTTAGCGACGAGCTGAACCGGAGAGTCACAGCGACTAATCATTGGAATACCCCATGGACCATCATGTAGAATAGGCCACCTGCATGATCCTAATTACAAACCTCAATATCTGTAAGAATAAAACATGGATTATTCGTTATGCAAATTGTGCTAAGATGTCTTATGTAGGGATAGCTGTCGACGATGAAAAGTTTGGTTATGAATTATTCTACTATCATGTTCTTATGAATTGTTAAAAAGAACCTAGACAAGTAGAAAGATCACTAGTAAAATGTTAGCTCCACATATTGATTTAGTACAGAGATTTGCGAGTTCGGCCAACAGCCGCTCGCCTGTACATGATGTAAGCTAACCCACGTTGTGGGCAACCTTTTCAGAAAGCAACAGGGGGATTTCAAGTGAGGCACCGACGCTCGTATAACACAGTAGAGCTCGTAGATTGTCTCAAGCTTCATTTCATTTCCAGTCAAGTTACAGGTTTCTTTTCCTTTAAAGGTCTCTTTACATTTCCAGCATGTAATAAAAGGATATGATGTATGGGTATTGCGACTATTTTCAAAAAAGAGTTTAAAAGATAATCATGTAGCCAAGATAAGGCAATCTGAGTTTGCAAAGCTTTGTACTTGTATTTCTATCAAGTTTATCAATAAAAGAAGTATTTCCATTTCAAATCTCTGTGTCCAATATTTGGTTTTCTGCAATAAATGGGTGCGTGTGTGTATTTTACTTGACTAGTTATTTTGTGCAGGTACTTGGCCTTATGCGAGCGAAACTTAGGCTTGCACGGCATCACGCCTTAGCGAGGACGAACGATCTCGCAGGGATCCAGACAAGGCAAACGTCCCTAGTGGGATCGAGGCGTGACAAGGATCTGGCTATACCATTTGACCGGCTATGCGCAAGTAGTATAGTAGTGTAGAGGATCTGGCCAACAAAAATAGAAAGCTATGCACAAGTAGTATTAGGTCAGGCTACACCCTATGTGTGGTGAGGATGGAGCTATGCACAAGTAATAAACTAGTGGAGGTAAGGATCACATAACCTTTAATAACTCCCCATCCCCGAGTAGTATAATAGATCCAACCATGACACGTCATGACACGGGTTTTAAAGAGCATGGGGCTAGCCCACTACCAAATTGTGTCTATACAAATACAGAAAATAGGATCGAACAATGTACCGACACACGAACCGCTCGCAACAATGATCAGTCGAATGTGTAAGCTCATGCCAACATAATGAATCCTCACTCATAGTGTCGTGTAATGTCTTGTGTCAAGTCATAGGAGTTCTTGGAATAACTTCACAGTTTCCAAGTATGGCTACTAACTCTAAGTCACACACGCATGCACCAATAATATCGATGCCATCATCGATAAAACCCAAGTCATCCTCGGATACACCCTACCAGTGTCATAAACAGACAACATAAGAATAAATATGAATAAACATAACAAGTATGGCAAGGTATCTTGCTTGAGATGAAGCAGTAATCCGATGATGTCATGCAGGCAAATCGTCACGTCCAAAAAAGGTAGAAAATTAGGAGTCTCCATGAACGTCGTCAGATACTGAAACAAACACTACCAACGTTTTCGAAATAAGAAAAATAGTTAAGATATACTACCCATAAGTCCAATTCTGGATACAGGGGCAAAATGATAATTTCAAGTCAAAATATGGTCCGTCATTGGACACACTTACAATAAAATTTGTGTCAGGGTCAAGTCATTAAAATCTAGGAAACTATATGTCTACAACTCCATAATGACAATACGAACCCAAAGGTATATCCAAAATTGGATTCCGATCAGCCGATCTTAAAATGACCCGTTGACCCGGACGTTGAAATTCGGTTTGCAAAAAAATGCATGCCAGAGCCAAAACTACTAAACCTAACAAAGTATATGTAAACGAGTCTAGAATGATGATACGAACCCAACGGTATATTCAAAATTGGATTCTGATGAGCCGATCTCAAAATGAGCCGTTAACCCGGATTGTGGGATCCGATTTGCACAAAAATGCGTGTCAGAGCCAAAGGCCACTAACTCTAGCAAAGTATATGTCAATAAGTCCAGAATGACTATACAACCCAATGGTATATCCATAATTGGATTCCGATGAGCCGGTCTCAAAATGACCCGTTGACTTGGACATTAGAATTCGGTTTGCACAAATATGCGTGCCAGAGCCGAAGTCTACTAAATCTAGCAAAGTATATGTCAACGAGTCCAGAATGACGATACTAACCTAATAGTATACCCGTAATTGAATTCCGGTGAGTCGATCTCAAAATGACCCATTGACCCGGATTGTGGGACCCAATTTGTACCAAAATACATGCCGGGACCCATGTCCTCTAAATCTAGCAAACTATATATGAATTTGGGACAGAACGATGCCACAAGTCTACTGGTGGTGTCAGAATTGAATTCGGAGTCTCGGGTCCAAAATTAATATTTTACAAGTTGGGAATTACGAATTCGGACAACCAACTTTGGCGTCGAATTCAACCAATCAAACGAGCTCACAATGAAACAAAATTTTAATGACTAGAATTTCGTTATACTAGTAGTGCAAAAGAACTGGTGGCTCGCCAAATGAAGCTATGTCAATGGAGAAACAAATCCATGAAGTTGGCTCCAGAAAAACTATCTAAATTAAACACAATTATTCGGGCAACTTGGTGGCCGATTTTGACTTAGCAAATGACAGAATTAACGGCTGAAATTTAGGTGAAGGTAGAGTTATATACCATGATTGCAACGGAGGAAAGAGTTCGACGATCCAATGGTCGGATTGCCCAGAAAACATGCATGAAGATGCTGTCCCAAAGCTAAATTTTTGAATACACAATTCGTGCGTCTCGACGAGATTTTGATTCCACGTTGCAAGTAACGCTACAACGACTATCTGGGAGGTCGATGCCACGTCGAGGGTACTGTCAATGTAGTGCACGATAGCAGGTTGTACTATACGACGGTGGACGATGTGCGAGAGAGGCGCTACCCGGGAGTCGCAGCCATGGCACTCTCGAACGGGAAGCATGCAAGGATGGGTCCGGTTGCTGCGGCAGGGAGGTGGCCATGGAGGGCAGTGCATGGGTGGCACGTGGCTCGTGCGATGATGCACGACGCCAGAAAATGCCGAGGAGGTAGCTACAACAGCCGTGCTTAGCTGCTACAAAGCAACCGTTGGTCGGGCGCACTGCTGCCGCATGGTAGGCAGGAGGCTGGGCTCGTCGAGGGGCGTACGGCTGCACGCGATCGATGTGTATGACATTATGATACTACATCGGCATATGCGACAGTAGCAGCAGTATGAGAAGAAGAAAAAGAAGAAGGAGAACATAATGATGGTAAAGGAGGGTTGGAGTGGAGATGAAGAAGATGAAGTAAGTATTGAGAAGGAAGAGGAGGAGGACGATTAGGGTTAGGAATGGAATAAGGAAAAGAAGAAAAAGATGGAGGAGGAGGAGTATTTGGCCTGCTATGATCGGCTTGGGGGGTTCTCTGTAGTAGTAGAAAAAGAGGGGGATTTGTATTTGAATAGCAAAAGAAGAGATGATTTAGTGTGTGTGAGGAGAATCTTTTCTAATAGGTGGTGATGTATGAGAGGGTGATTGGTCATGGGATGGATTTGTCATAGGTTACTTTCCTAAAGCCACCATTTGGCTTGGCCAAAAATGGTTAGCATTGAATTATGAGAGGTGGAGTGTTTTATGAGGTAATTCTTATTTAGCCTTTATGAACAATGGTTTTGTCCATTACGTTTTAGGGGTTGCCTTGCTTGGTGTTTGGTATTTTGTATGAAATGAATGATGTTGTATGTGTGTGGTTGGTCATGAGAGAGTCATAAGTAGTTTGGTTTAGGTTTATTTTGGTTAGGTTGGGTCAAGATTGGCTAGGTGTGATCAATGGCTACAAATTAAGTCATTTATAATCATTAATGGAATAGTAGCATGCGGGAGCTCAATTAGATGGCACGTAAGTGGCATGTGTGTTGTAGGCTCAAAATAGGTCGAAACCATATATTGGATCAATTAAGTTGGACCGATGTCGAGCCCCGAAATTAAATTGGAAGTTAGATCATAATTTTCGGCAGATGATCAAATGGCCTAAATTGACCCAAAAGTTGTGCGATATAAATAGAGTACAAGGAAACAAGTTTGAGTGAGACATGATATATCAAAATGAAGATAAACTTGCCTAGATCAAAACTTATGAAAGATGTTTGGGGAGATTCACATCCCTGGCACTCCAAAAATCAAAGTCATGGAAAAGTATATTTAATGATCAAAGCTATTTATAATAAAATATTTACTGAAAATAATTCAATTAAAGTTTTAAACAAACCCTAAAATCTAGGGGGCTTACAACCTACCCACCTTATAGAATTATGTTCTCAAAATTACACTAAGATATAGTATAAAAGATTAGAAGATTAAAATCTAAAGGAGTCCACACGACTAGTCGTAAATGCTGATGCCACTAGTATCTAGCTGACATATCCTACTTATAAAGCAATAACAACCATGGTCGTGATTCTACGAGTAAGGTTTTTGGGATAACATATTTCCTAAGAGTGGATATGAGAATTTAGGTATTACAGACGGCAAAAATCTAAGGGAACTTAGGTACTATCATGGAACTATTGGTCAATAACTCTACAAGGGATTACTATCAATTTATTGCTACTTCTATATGGACAAGGGTTTTAATAAGTTAGAGGGAATTGACCTGGTGGTCATAACTGGAGTGGGGTGGCACAGAGGAATTTATAAGGTCTTAGTGAGGAAGCAAGTTTAGGAGAATTGCTAACAGAGGGGTTACAGATCATTGTAAGGAAAATTTGGATAAGTCCTAGGAGAAATTTTTATAGGAATGGGGCACGACTTAGGTAGATACTTGATCAGGAATTTGGAAGGAATGGAATCTTAGGGTAATATAATCATTAAGCAGAAGAGGTATGAAATCAAGGTTTTGGTTTAAAATCAAGGCATGGCTAGGGAAGAATAGGTTCATCTTAATCATATTTTTAGAATAATAAAAAAAGCCTAAATCACGCAACCATGATTTACGAGCTTGGAAATAGGAAAGAAAAGAATATGGATACATCTAAAACAGATACTGGAAGTCACTTAGAATGATCCAAAAATCAAACGGGCTGAGGTAATTGCATACCAATTCATACTATGATATAGCCTATCTATCAGGTTCCTAGGACAACATATGGTCCCTCAAATAGGGCAAGCTAATCTTAATCCATAATCAAATTCATATTATTCGAAAGTCCTTGATATCATCCTATTTTCACTAGTACACTCTATTTCATGACTTATCCTTTTTAATTAAAATTTCTGCTATCACAATACCAAGTTGCCCATAATATGATCTACCGAGGTCTTTAAATATCCTCTATCCTCGAAAATACATAACATTTAATTTCTAACCTCTTTCGTCTTTATATAAATTCATCCTTTGGAATGTGTCACCCATTATGCACAACTCTACTCTCGATCCATCTTATCAATCTATTTAGGATTACTCTACCTTTCTACTTTGAAATCCTTTCTTTTCATCTCATGCCATAATCTTGGGTAGGTGCTTATAATACTTCATTGTATGATTTTCATATCAATTTATTTCCTTGTCTCTTTCTGTCATAAATTTTATATCATCTATCTTCTCGGGAAAGTCTCATCGTTCTTTATGGGATCTCGATTTTACGATCTTGCTTAAGGTATGGTTCTATCTGTAATCCTTGTTATGTCATCGTAGATAATCATGGTCATAATCCTCATCTCGATAACTTTTTTTGAAATTTTAATCTTATTCATCTTTATTTATTCTGACCAAATATGATGTTCCTTATAATTTTCTCTTCTTGTGTACCCCACATAATGTTCCAGTTGTCACTCCTCTAGTGGTTATAACTAGCCTGCAACAACAGAGGGTTTACTAGTCTGTCTCTTGAGGTATAGTTCTAACTCTATTCCTATATCCTTGGCTACGATTAATCATAAAAGATTAAGATCTATTCTTAAACTTAATCAACCATGAGACTCTAAGCTATACTTTTACAAGCCTTAACTCATATCCAATAACAGCATAACCAATGATCTAACCATAAGCAATTATACGTTTCTTACAAGCATACCTAACTATTTTACTATGATTTGCTAGGGAAGGTTTAAGGCTAGGTCAAATAATTACTTATATCTAATACATCTATTATAGTCTAACTCTATTGATCAATCTTCTAGTTCCTATCTCCAATAGTTTATTCAAGGTTTGACTCATCCAATATAGAGTTGGTTGACTAGTCTAACTTAGTCTTATCTATTCCTAGATCACATTTCTCTCTAATACCTAATCTTTCTAGGAAAGTCCCTCATTATCCAAGAAAATTTCTTTGTCCGTTATATCATATTACGGAATTCTATATCCTTTATGTAAAAATTCTACAACATAACTCCAAAGGTTTATATCTAGTCATGATCATCATGCTTCATAAGTTTGTTTTCTCTCATCGGTATCCTCGGACACTATTTTATACCTTCCTTCAGGTTTGCACTCTTCAATCTACAATCCAACTGTGTTTTCCTTCAAGTCGTATTCCTACTCATCTCATCCTTTTTAATCAAGGAATCTTCATGTTCTTCTAATCATCCCAGGTGGATCATGTTAACTTCTATTCCAACTTAGGCTAGCCAGGATAAGGGCGACATGGTTTAGTCTAATGATCCTCATATTTTCTGTTAAGGTTAAGCCTGGTACCGTACTTTATTCTATATCCTATCTTGGTGGAGTGTCTATACAAACCTACCCACCTTAGCTAATCACCTATTCCTGTCAATCATGAGTTACTATATCTTTAAGTAAAAACTTTCTAACTTAATGTGATAATTCATATGCTGTCGTCGAGTCACCAATTTGTAATTCAATGAATCATTCGACTAGACAGATTTTCCTATAGGAACTAAACCTCAATAGAATTGCCATTCTTATCGTATCGGTCCGCCTAGTAGTGACGTCTATCCAAACCTCTACATACCCTAAATAATCACCTATGAAATATTCTATCTGTCTTAGTAACAATCAATAATAAGATAATAACGAAGTGACCGTCAACACAAATGTTCATCCTTTCGATGGAGGAAAGATGGGAATTCATAAATCGGAATTCAAGAATGGTATGATTGAGCACAAATACAAATTTTCAAGGGTGATAGAAGTCAAAAGAATTTTCAATAGTAGTAGTAGATTGAGATTCTAATATATTATCCTAAAGCAGGCTCATTCGATACAGTAACGTAACTAAAACAATTTATCTTGATCTGCATGGCCACCACAAAAAGATGTCTCGCCCTAGTTTTAAAATATACAGGAACTTGAGGCACGAGCATGCCATCTAATACGATCTAGGGTAAGTTCCTAATTTAATGGACTTATCCCTAGACGTACTATGATGTCAATGGTACTAAAGTAACTCATCATCTATATCTCAATCCACAGTAATGAAGCGAATATCAAGAATGAACATAATATATTAAAGTTGGCCACTAGTAATATATATGTTCGAGCAAGCTCGAGAAAGGAATAAGCTTGTAAATAATAGGCTACGTAGAAGCATGAATCAAATAAAAATAAAATGTATACAAAAAAGAGTAAATGGAAATACCAGAGAACACACATAAATATACTAGAAACCTCGGTGCATCACGCAGCACCTGCCCAGCTACTCTGTACTAACTGCTCAGCAAATACCTGGAGAGATCACCAGATCCTCAGCAGGACGTAGCAAGATACAGAAATACATGCCGTAATATAAACTAAATAAAATGAATAACCCAAATCATAACATGGTCCAATATCCAATTATCAATCATTAAACCATATCTCTGACCAATCATGACCAATGAATGGCATATCAGCCCATGATAAGTTACTGTCCTATGACACGGTTCAATATAGGTACACGAACTAACCATTCTATGTGAATGCATGTTGAAGACGACCTTGGAGCGTTTGGGTAGGTAGATAAGAAAGTGGCATCGAATCACTGGCCGATGTCGGATCATGAGCTGATGTAAACATACATCTACTAGTATACCTCATGATCGTACCTAGCGCATAGCTAGTGGCTGTTTGCCATTGATTGTAAAAGTATAGAACAGTTTTATGGGAGGACTGAACTTTAGACTCACAATACAAACTCGCTTGTACAAAGAAAGCCTAGGGACAAAAACCTAGGTACAGCAGTCTAAGTATAATTGTTTATTTTAGATTCTGGAGGGTGACGATAGAGGCTCGGGAAGGCGATGGCAGCCCTGCCTTACTCCTTGGACGATCGGTATGCAGCCTTGGCTCCTGTGAAGAGATGGTTGGCGTTGATGAAGAAATGCTCTTCTTGCTCTCCCTCTATTACTCTTTTGGCTTCTCTCTCTCTGTGTATTTTCTCTCTGATTATTGGGAAGGGGGTCTCTCTGTATATCTCCTCTCTGACCGTCTCTAT
This sequence comes from Iris pallida, assembly GCA_029216955.1. Classification (NCBI taxonomy): domain Eukaryota; kingdom Viridiplantae; phylum Streptophyta; class Magnoliopsida; order Asparagales; family Iridaceae; genus Iris; species Iris pallida. Next base: position 4,703,793 of record JANAVB010019997.1, read on the forward strand.
TTTGCAAGGGAATGGCACCCTGCTATTTATAATAGCGGGGAGGCATCATTAGGGTTTGGCTGATTATCCATTCTCAAAGTGGCAGCGGTCTTATGCTTAATCAATCTAGACCATTCGTTCTAGGCGTGAAGGATCTGGGCCATAAATAGGGGTAGCACTAAATCTTTCGAATAATTAATGCTGATTGCTTTAAATCTTTATGATTGATTGTGTAGCTTGGATCTCCCACCACGTGTCCCATTGGTTCGATTAGGAATGATATGACCTGATCCCATTAATTATGAGGATATGGTCATTGGGATCTGGTAAATCTTTACATCTCATAATCATCTTTGCTACCAGCTGTCATTGAATCTCCGCCACGCATCTTGATGATGGACTCTGCCAAAGCCGCATGACATCCGTGAACCGCATGTGACAGCGTCTCGGCGAGCCGCATGAGATGGTTCCTTGGTGAACAGCATAAGGGTAGTAACTGCGAGCCGCATGGGATGGCTTTTTGGTGAGCCGTAGGAAAACGATCATTGCCAGCCGCATGAAGCTGTTCTTCACTAGAGCCGCATGGGAGTAGCCACGTGTCAATCTCGAATCGCGTCAGAGATTTTCTCCTATTTCCCAAGAGTCTGTCATTATGGCAGGGCCATTATGATACTTTATGTCAGAGCCGTCAGCTGTCAAATCATGATAGAGCATTAAATAGGCAGACTGTTCGATGACCAGCTGTGTGAAGGGGGTCTTCGTGGGTACACGTGGCATTGAGCCGCATATCTCCGTGAGCCGCATGTACTTTTGAACCACATGCGGCTGGCGGACTCTTTGAACCGCAGGACTGTCCCTATGCAAGCCGCATGGACTCTCCTGTCCGAGCCGTATGAGACTAAGAGTCTCTCTGAACCGCATGGGACTGCTTCTGTATGAGCCACATGGGGTTCTCCTGTTCTGAGCCGTATAGATCATCGTTCTGATATTTTCCATACTTCTACAGTGGCCACTGCCAGACATATCCCTTGTATGTATAGCCTATAACCGGGTAACCATGCCCATAATCGAATCCCACTAAGGCTAAAGGAAAATAACTGTCTGTTCCGTACACCTACTGATTGTCTTCTCCGCTCATAAACTATGCAAGTCGTATCCACGACTCAGACAATCCGTATCTCAATGTGAGTCTCTAACCTAGACACCATCTAACTCTATATATACTGACATACGAACCGCTAGCACCGATGATCAGTCGAATGCGTAAGCTTGTACCAACATAATGAATCCTCACTCATAGGGCCGTGTAATGTCTCGTGTCAAGTCATAGAAGTTATTGGGATAACTTCATAATTTTTGGGTACGACTACTAACTCTAAGTCACACACGCATGCACCCATAACATCGATGCCATCATCGATAAAACCCAAATCGTCCTTGGATAAATACTACCAGTGTCACCAACTGACTATATAAGAATAAATATGAATAATATAAACAGAACAAGTATGGCAATGTATCTTGCCTAGGCTGAAGCAGTAATCCGATGATGTCCTGTAGGAAAATCATCATATCCAAGAAAGTTAGCAACATAGGAGTCTCCATGAACGTCGCCCAATGCTGAAACAAACATCACCAACGTTCCCAAAAAAAGAAAAATAGTTAAGATATACTATCCATAAGTCGAATTCTGGACACATGGACAAAATGGTAATTTTGGGTCAAATTGCGGTATGCCGTTGGATCCACTTGCACCAAAATTCGTGTCAGGGTCAAGTAATCAAAATCTAGCAAACTACATGTCCACGAATCCAGAATGACAATATAAACCCAATGGTATATCCATAATTGAATTCCGATGAGCCGATCTCAAAATAACCCGTTGACCCGGACGTTGGAATCCGATTTGCACGAAAATGCATGACAGAGCCAAAGTCCACTAAATCTAGAAAAGTAAAAGTATATGTCAACGAGTTCAGAATGACGATACGAACCCAACGATATATCTAGAATTGTATTTCGATGATCCGATCTCAAAATGACCCGTTGACTCGGACTGTGGGATCCAGTTTGCACAAAAATCTGTGCCAGAGATAAAGTCTACTAAATCTAGCAAAGTATATGTCAAAGAGACCAAAATAATGATACAAACCCAAGGTTATATACATATTTGGATTTCGATGAGCCAATCTCAAAATGACCCGTTGACCCGGACGTTAGAATTCTGTTTGTATGGAAATGCGTGCTAGAGAAAAAGTCTACTAAATCTAGAAAAGTATATGTCAACGAGTCCAGAATGACGATATAAACCCAACAGTATATTCTGAATTGGATTCCGAAGAGCCAATCTCGAAATGACATATTGACCAGGATTGTGGGACCCAATTTGCACCGAAATACGTTCTAAGGCCCATACCCTCCAAATCTAGCAAACTAAATAAGAATTCGGGGCAGAATGATGCCATGAGTCAACTGGTGGTGTCAGAAGTAGAATTTAGGGTCCCGAGTCCAAAATTAAAATTTTAGGAGTTGAAAATTACGAATTCGGACGACCAACTTTGGCGTCGAATTCAACCAATCAAACGAGCTCACAATGAAATAAAATTTTAATAACAAGAAGTTGGTTATGCTAGATGTGCACAAGAACTAGTGGCTCGCCAAATGGAGCTACATCGATGGAGAAACAAATCCATAAAGTTGGCTCCACAAAATTGTGCAAAATAAACACAATTATTCGGGCAACTTGGTGGCCGATTTTGACCTAGCAAATGACAGAATTAATGGCTAAAATTTAAGGTAAAAGTAGAACTATATACTGAGATTGCAATGGAGGATAGAGTTCAACGATCCAACGGTCGGATTGCTCACAAAACACGCATGAAGGTGTTGTCATGAAGCTAAATTTATGATGTCACAATTCGTGCGTCCCGGCGAGATTTTGATTCCACGTTGCAAGAAACGCTACGACGACTATCTGGGAGGTAGACGCAATATCGAGGGCACTGTTAGTGCTGTGCATGATAGCGTACTGTGCTCCACGACCGTTGGCGATGCACGAGGGAGGCGCTACCCGGGGGTCACAGCCACGACACTCTCGAACGTGCAGCAAGCGAGGATGGATGTGGTTGTTACGGTAGGGAGGTGGCAACAGAAGGCAACGTATGGCTCGTACGGTGATGTGAGACACCAGGAACCGCCGAGAAGGCAGTTGTAGCAGCCATTCTTAGCTGCTATAGAGCAGCCGTTGGTCGGGCACACTATTGCTGGCGCTTGGTGGGCGCGAGGCTGGGCTCACCGGCGATTGGCTGGAGGACGTGTTGTTGCGCATGATGGGTGCGTATGACGTCACGGCACAGCAGCGGTATATATTGTAGTAGCAGTAACAACAATATGAGAAGAAGAAGATGATGATGGTAAAGGAGGGTTGGTGTGGAGATGAAGAAGTGGAAGTAAGTATTAAGAAAGAGGAGAAGACGGAGGAGGATTAAGGTTAGGAATGGGAGGACGAGAAGAAGAAGAAGAAGATAGAGGAGAATGAGTGTTTGGCCTGCTATGATCGGCCCGAGGGGTTTTGTTTAGTAATAGAAAATGAGGGGGAGTTGTATTTGAATAGGAAATGGAGAGAGGATTGAGTGTGTGTGAGGAGAATCTTTTCAAATGGGGGTGATGTGTGAGAGCGTGATTGGTCTTGGGATAGATTTGTCATAGGTTGCTTTCCTAAAGCTATCCTTTGGCTTGGCCAAAAATGGTTAGCATTGAATGGTGAGAGGTGGACTATTTTATGAGGTAATTCTTATTTAGCTTTTATGAACAATGGTTTTGTCCATTTGGTTTTAGGAGTTACCTTGCTTGGTGTTTGGTGTTTTGTAAGAAAATAAATGGTCTTGTGTTTGTATGGTTGGTTTTGAGAGAGTCGTAAGTAGTTTGGGTTAGGTTTATTTTGGTTAGGTTGGGTCAAGATTGGCTAGGTGTGATCAATGGCTATAAATTAAGTCATTTATAATTATTGATGGAGTAGTAGCATGCGGGTACTCAATTGGATGGCACGCAAGTGGCATGTGTGTAGTAAACTCAAAATAGGTCAAAACTATATATTGGATCGATTAAGTTGGACCGATGTCGAGTCCCAAAATTAAATTAGAATTAGATCATATTTTTTGGTAGATGATCAAATGGCCTAAATTGATCCGAATGTTGTGCGATGTAAATAGTGTACAAGGGAACAAGTTTGAGTGGGACATGATACATCAAAATAAAGATAAACTTGTCTAGATTAAAACACGTGAAAGGCGTTTTAGGATATTGACATCCCTGGCGCTCCAAAAATTAAAGTCACAAAAAAAAATATTTAGTGATCAAAACTATTTTTAATAAAATATTTATTGAAAATAATTCATTTAAAAAAATCTAAACAAACCCTAAAATCCAGGGGGCTTACACTGAGACTCATCCGCTTCCACAATCCTCTCCTTTGAGGTAGCTTGGGTACAATTGGTCACAACTATTTAGACTAATTGTTGTAGGGTGTGTAACTATTTTTGTTGTCTTAAACTGCTTTGCATTCTACATCTGTTGCGCCTCCATCGCAGCCAATATCCTTTCTATTGTGCCGGTTGAGGGTACCGCTATGGAACTACTTGGGTTGCCCGCTCGCTTTTATCATTTCTACAATGAAGAGAAATCTTATTTGTCCAATAAAATGTTTATGGACTTATTATATAGAATATCTCATTTTGCCACATCATATCATGGTTTTCAAAATCAATAAAATTCGTCTTTCCAAAATCTTTAAAATAAAGAAATTTCCAAAGAAGACAAGTTGTGCTCTGGTACCATTATGTCACACACGGATTCCGTGAAATCGATAATTGCTACTGGGCGTGATGTTGTACAAGTCTAGTTTGTACTTGTACATGGCGTGCTTGTATTCATTTTTAAAAGAAATACTTTATATAGAATTCACTGCGGATCACAAAAAAGTTGAATAACATATATTTGAACTGAAATAATTTTTTATTGATAACATTTGTAGTAGATACATAAGGCTCTTAATAAGCCAAGTGTTTGCCATGAAATATAAAAGAACGGAATAATTATCGGAGGACTGAACTTTTACTTCACAATACAAACTCGCTTGTAAAAAGAAAGCCTAGGGACGAAAACCTAGGTACAGCAATCTAAGTATAATTATTTATTTTAGATTTTGGGGGGTGACGATAGAGGCTCGGGAAAGCGACGGCCGCTCTGCCTTACTCCTTGGACGATCGGGTACAGCTTTGGCTCTGTAGAAGAACTGCTTGGCGTTGATGAAGAAATGCTCTCCTTTCAGGCTCTGTATATTCTCTCTCTGGCTCTCTATGTCTCTTTTTTTATCTGAGAATCTCCTTTCTCTCCGTATGTCTCTGTGTATCCTCGCAAGGGAATGGCACCTTGCTATTTATAAGAGTGGTGGGCATCATTAGGGTTTGCAATGATTACCCATTCTTAAAAGTCGGCCGCTAAGGATCACTGGATCTGGGCCGTTCATCTTGAATATACGAGATTTGAGCAATAAATGTGATTGCATTAAATCTTTTGTGGGTAATTAATGATGATTGACATAAATCCTCTCGTGATTTGTTTATGCCAATATCTAATTTTCCGCCACGTGTTATTGTTTTGCTCGATTGCAAATGATCTGATTTGATCCTAATATTTTATTGGGATTTGTTGATGGATTTTGCTCAATTTGATGCCACGTATCCGACTATCATGCCACATGTCCTAACCGCGAGCTACTGCAGAAATCTGAGCCGCATGAAGGTTGCTACTCATTGAGCCGCATAAGGCTGGCCACGTGTCAAGGCAGCTTGAGAGTGGCCCCCTGAACATTTTAGCCGTATGGTGATGATCTGAGCCGCATGAGTGTAGGTGACCGCATGATGGGTGCCTTCTTCGTGAACCGCATGAAGATAGTCTTCGTGAGCTGCATGGGGATAGTCTTCATGAGCCGCATAGGGATACTCTTCATGAGCCGCATGGAGATAGTCTTCGTGAGCCGTATGGGGCAACCTTCGCTTGAGCCGTATGGGGTGGTCTCAACTTGAGCCGCATGCGACTGCCACGTGTCAAGTCCTTATGAAGGTTTCTGGATTTCGGGAGATTGTGTCAGAGATTTTCTTTATTTCCTTAGGAGTCTGCCATTATGACAGAGTCATTATTGTATCTTTGTGTCAGGGCTGTCATGTGTCAGAGTTGTCAGCCGTCAAGGAATTTAATGTAGTAATGGACAAATGGAAAAGCTGTTTACAGGCCACGTGGCTCCTCTCTGAGCCGCATAGAACTTGTTTGAGCCACATAGACGCTCGAGCCGCATGGATACTTGAGCCGCATGAACTCTCTGAGCCGCATGGGACTCTCTGGCCGCATGGATCTTTCTTTATTCTTTTCCATGCTGCTACATGACCCCCTTCAAAGTTTTCAATTTGCAAAATTGAAATACTTTGAATAAGAAGCATGGATGTGTATAAACTCTTCTGGCCGCATATGATGTTCTGGCCGCATAGATGTCTCGGCCGCATGGATGTCTCGGCTGTATGGATGTGGCCGCATGGATGTCTCGGCCGCATGGATGTCTTAGTCGTATTGAGTCAATCCGCTGCAGGGACTTTCGGACCGCATAGCTCCTTGCCACGTGTGCGCGCCATTAATTGTCTCAAATTCGTTTTAGTTCCGCCTTTAGGGGAAATCCCAAGGGTCGCTTCATTAAATCTTTGGATTTTATGCCCTGGGTGAATCTCCTTTATGAGAGAGGGGACGAAATTCGAGGAGTCGGTTTCGTCTTTTCCGAGGCGGTTATTAGTCTACGTGTTCCCCCCTCTCTTGTCCTCCTATAAATAAGAGGAGTTTAAGAGAGAAAGCTTCTTTACTTTCTCCTTTACTTCGAACTTTCCCTACCCCATTGTCATCCTCTTCTTCAATCACCAATGGCTCCCAAGAAGACCGTTGCGGCGAAGGGCAAGAAGGCGGCGTCTTCGTCGTCTACGATGGCGAAGGGAAAGAAGACTGCCTCTACTTCGACCGCGGCTGCTCCTCCGCCGGTCGAAGTGCCCGTAGCTCACCCTGACGTCCATCCCCTATTGCTGGTAAGGACTTTATGTGGGATTAAAGAACCCTAACTGCTATGGCTACGTCGCATGCTTTATGCACGAGCCTTTATTTTCATGTGAGCCGCATGTTCGTCCTTTGGCAGAGTCGCAGCCGCATAAGAATAGCCACTGTGGCCGCATACGTGCTTCGCCAACGAAGCCGCATAAGCTACACTGAGCCGCATAGATTCGCACTCATTTGTCTGTCACGTGGTCCGTATGAACTTATCTGATCCCTACGGGCCCTTATGAAAGCACTACCGCATGACCCTTCACTAAATGGAGCCGCATGAATGTTCTTCTGAGCTTGAGCCGCACGAGACTTCAGTAAGTTGGAGCCGCATAAGTGTTCTCCTGAGCCGCATGAGGCTTCAGTAAGTTGGAGCCGCATAAGTGTTCTCCTGAGCCGCATGAGGCTTCGTTAAGTTGGAGCCGAATAAGCTCGAAAGCAATCATTAGTTAATTTTTTGGTCTATCTTTTTACTTATCTTTTTCTATCCTCTTCACAGTGAATTTGCCGATTAATGCTGCCGAAGAGGTCCTGGTAGGAAGTGTCCAAGCTGCTCTAGGCTATAGGTACAACCATATAGTCCAGCATATGGCGGACCAGTTTTCGAGTGACGAGCCTCCGGCGAGATTGAATGCCCTCAAGAACCAGCCTTTCTATTTTCTTAACGCTATGATGAACTCGGGGAAATTAGAAGGGGAATACTTAAAGCCCGCATTCTTCTTTGGAGATGCCTTGACTATGAAGAACAGTCAGATTCTGGAGGTGTCAGAGAACTGGAGTTTTGTTTCTAACGGGATGGCGATCCGCATTCCCAGATGGAACGTCACTTCCCTTTATCTTGGTTCAATATGCTCTCACTGGACCGGAAGATGGAAGAGTCTTTAACTCCTACCCGAAGTGGGATGTTTGTGGGAGACATCCATTATAACAACAGCCTGAAGTCAGTGTGTGCGGGCAAGGTGCACACCAGCCGTTCTGTAACGGGATTGGCCCCGGGTACTTTCATGAATGTGCCGGGTCCCAATTTCACGTTTTCTACAGCCGACACTTTTATGAACCAACTTGCTCGGAAGGACTCCAATCCTATTGGTCGGTTGATGCTCCCTAGCTGGATACATCCAATTCCTTTGTGGACCAATCTGTCTATGTAGATTTTACGAATGTATGAGGCCTTTCTGTATGAGATTGGCCTTTACCATGCTATTCGGGGCACCAGCCATGGCTTGTCTATAAACAAGAGATTATTTATATCACTGCTGGAGATGTATAATCGCCATACGGGAACCTTCTATATGCCCGTAGGGGAAATGGGGCTTGTGCTCCACGAAATGCATACGATCTCCAAGCTTCCTTGGGGGGACGAAGCTTTTGGACGTATACTCCCACGAATGAGGAGTTCAAAGAGTTGGAAAGGCGGTATCCAGTCTTCGTGGCTCTTTATCAAGAGATATTGTGCCATTATAGCACATGTCATCAAATAGCCAAAAAGTTGAGCAGCTCGAAAGGGAATGCCCCTCATACCATGGACTAGGTGCGCTATCTCTTCACGACGGATGCCTCAGGTCAAGTTACTCTCCGACGTCCCCAATCCCGGGAGGCGGTGAAAGCCCTAGTATCGTCAGCTAAGAGGGTGGCCACCACTAGTGACAGATTCGGGAGTCAGACTGACTCTTTCGGTTATTTTTATCTAGACACCCAAGAGTTGTCAGAGAAGGCGCTCCTGGCGGGATTCTTGATGATATGGCTGCAAAATTGTGTAGTATCGGGTAGAGCAGGTTCTATCGAGAGGATCAGTCGTAATTTCATCCTTCCGGCTGTGAAGTTAGTTTTACGAGGCCGGCTAGCTCTCCTTCCGGCCATGGTGTGCAGCATACACCGTGGCCTTCGTACTTTCACATCCAAGGTCATTGCCCGCGATGTGATAAAAGATTTTGAACGGACCGAGCTGCCCTATCATTATCTGATGGGGTGGCTGTTGATGCATTATCCATCCTTGATGAGACCGGGCTCTGAAGATGGCGTAACTGATGACGACGCATTTATCTTCCGCTATCGTAATGAGTCTTGGGAATTCGAGACCATGTGTGCTTGTCGAATGGCCCTAGGGAGGGCAGACATGTACAATATTTTTGTATCTGTCCCTCGTTTTACTGATGAGGAAATAGCGACTGTCCATCTCGACGGTATTGTGCCCCCTCAACTTCTGGACGGCCAGATGCTTCTGTGGCTGCGTAACATCCGCCCCGCTCATCTGGTGTATCGCAACCGTAACACTGTCTTTCTGGAGCCTTATCTGCCTAGCAGGTTTGCCTGTAAATATGGATATAGTCAGCTTTTTCTAGACAGCCCCAGCTCTTGTATGGGTTTTGAAGGTAGCCTTCTTGACGGCATCAGGGCCTGGCATTACTATGACACATTCCATACCCGTACCATTTTCTCAGTTCCTGCTATCAAGGCGTCGGTAGAGATCTTGTATATGGCGGCTCTGTACCACATCATGGCGAACAAGTCCCCTGTCAATTTTAACCCGGGTACCAGTTTTATCATTGGTACCAGCCTGGATGAGGGTTCCCAGGGGGCCAAGACAAGGAAGAGGAAGAACAGAGTCGAAGTGCCAGATTCGGACTCCGCTGCTGCAGATAATGAAGGCGACGAGCATGATGGAGATGACTCTTCCCTTCCGGTGGCAGATGTAGGGGCGGATCAGCCGCCTGTTTTGCCAGATGAGATGGTGGTAGATCAGCCATCCGTTGCACCCGGCCATGCACGAAAGCGTAGCAGGTAACTTTTTCCTGTCGGCGGCATTCCTCGCTCTTGGAAACTGGTTGTGACCAGACACCGTGGGCTAACTATAAAGGAAAGAGGCGAAGAAGTTGACCCCGCATCAGAGGTAAATAAGTTACTACCGGTCCTTCCTTTCTTCTAGTTTTGATTTTAATCATCTTCTTTCCCATTTGTAGGTGTCAGAAGAAGAGGACTCTCGAGTTGCCGAGATCGTGACTCGGGATGACGGGGGCTCCGGTGAGCCTGCCCCTGAAATTGCTGAATTCCGTCAAGATGATGCTTATCGAGTTGCCTCTCCCTCTGAGGTGGCTGGGTCAGAGGAGCCGACCAAATTTAATTTGGAGATCGCGAGTGAGGAGACCCAGCCAGCTACGAACGAACTGCAGCCTCCATGCTCCTCTCCTGGTAAGATAAGCCGAATCTTAACTTGCGAGGAAGCGTATCTGCTATATCATCACATCCTTCGGGTCACGTCGATTGATCATTGTCATGGACATGCAGGTCTTGCCTCTCGAGTGCCGAGGATGGATATTATTGAGACAGACTCTGCCGAAGGGGCACTGGCGGAGAGGAGCATACCTCTTCCCCTTCCGGCTCGTCTTGATGGGCCTCCTGCGGGCTCGAGTTCGGCAAGTCCGATGATGGGGCAACCGGGGCAAGGGACGATGGTCCTTGTGTCTTCCTCTGCTCGGGCGGCCCCGAGAGTCGACCTCTCCGTCCTGCCAAGTGTCCAGGCTCTTCGGGGGGCAGAGGAAGAGTTAGCCGCTATCCGTGCATCGTTCAGCTCGGAAGTTGCCCCCCTGGTGACAAGTTCTTGTACCACTCCTTCGATGTTGCCGGCCACGCTTTCTCTGACGCCATCCTCTACAGAGGTCCTGGATGAAGCGTTACAGGACGTGGTCGACAGTTTCATCGTCACTTGAAAAGGAGGATAGAAGCTGCTGTGGACAGAGGGTGCTCTTTCGTCTTGGCCCGGCAATGCGTCCAGGGTCAAATTGATATCCTTAAGGCCGTTCCTGGTGGGGCAGGGGTAGCTGCACTTCTTGAGGCAAAATTACTGGAGACTGATCAGCTGGTGGCCCACCTTCAGGTACTACGGCAGGTTAATCTGTCTGCCGCTATAGATCAGGAGCGTGGCTCCCTCATAACTGCTATAGAGAAGGCGAGGACTGCTCAGGATAAAATCAGGCCTGCCATTCTGAAGGATCTTCACACTCTGTCTGATCGATATGATCAATTGAGCCATGAGAGTGAAGATGTTATGGCTCGGGAAGCGATTGCCTCCTACAGGATTACTGACACGCGAGAGCAGATCCTTGAGCTTTAGAGGAAGTTAACTTTCTTTGAGACTGAGCTTGAGGCTGCCCGGATCGACATAGGACTAATTATCCAGGAGGCTGACAAAGTCAATAAAGCTTAAGCTGACTTGGAAGTGGCTCTAAAGAGGTTGGACGACGTCTGGCGGGCACTCATTGACATGGATAATAGGGAGCGGTTGTCCTAGGAGGCTGAGCGCCGAGCTAGACAGAGGCTTGAGCGGGGGACTACCTTGGTGAGAAACCGCCTCTTGGAGTTGTGTAATACCGAACTATAGTCGACCTTTTCTTCTTTTGTTCCTGTTTTTCTTTTCTTTCCTTTTTGAGAGGGACATGGTCCCCACCATATGTAATGCTCTTTTGTTTTTCAAATAAAGAGTACTTTCCATTCTACCCTTTATTTGTATTGCTTGTTGTGCCTGTGGTATTATGGTGATATGTGCCCCGCATGGGGGACTTTGTCTGTAGACCTGTTACCCCTTGGCGTACCCTGGTTCTAGGTACGGGTAACAAGTTTGATTGGGGATACCTATAACGGTTCCATGGTTATGTTGTCGTAGACGTACCGAGTATCGGAAGAAGGAATGCCATGGAGCAGCTGGGCTCCCGGGGCATAATGAGGAATGATGGGCCTTTACTGAGAAATTCAGCAGAGGATATTTATGGGCCTATTATCCTTGGTATATCCTGACTTAGGATATGGATAATAGGATGAAAGGGGAACCAACATACTTACTCAGAGGTAATATATACATGGCAAGTACGAAGGTTTTACCGTGGAGTCTTCCTACTCAGAGGTAATGAGGACATGGCAGGAGTGGACTCAACGGAGGATATTTGTGGTCAACAGAGGACATTTATGGGCCTATTACCCTTGGCGTACCCTGGTTCAGGGTACGGATAATAAGACGAGAGAGGACCAACATACTTACTCAGAGGTACTGAGGACATGGTTAGTATGGAGGTTTTACCGTGGAGTCTTCCTACTCAGAGGTAATGAGGACATGGCAGGAGTGGACTCAGCAGGTAATATTTGTGGACCTATTATCCTTGGCGTACTCCGGTTGTGGGTACGGATAATAAGTCGAAAGGGAATCATCGTACTTACTCAGAGGTAATGAGGACATGGCAAGCATGAAGGTTTCTTCGACGGAGCCTTCCCACTCAGAGGTAATAAGGACATGGCAGGAGTGGGCTCAATGAAGGAGGGTACATAGAACGACTCAGAGGTAATGAGGACATGGAAGTTCTATGTAAAGGGGTGATTTGTTTTTGGCGGAAGTGAAACGATTCAGAGGTAATGAGGATACGGCCGTTTTGGAAATTTGTGGATCTGTTACCCTTTTTTGTTCACTGGGAGTGCGAGTAGTGGATTATGAGAAAGGAGCTCCTTCAGAAAGAAAGTTCAGAGGTATGGTCATACATAACTTCTCCAGAAAGAGTGACCGAGATATAAGTTCAGGGGTACCAGCGGGTACATAACTCGACAATTCGGGAATTTTGGAATCACAGTACAAGTTCAGAGGTACTAGCGGGTACATGACTCGATAATCTGGAATATTGTGAGAGTGAGTTCAGCGGTACCAGCTGGTACATGACTCAATAATTTGGAAAATGTTGTGGGTGTGAGTTTAGCGGCACCAGCGGGTACATAACTCAATGATCTGGAATATTGTGGATGTGAGTTCAGCGGCACCAGCGGGTACATGACTCGATAATCTGGAATATTGTGGATATGAGTTCATCGGCACCAGCGGGTACATAACTCAATGATCTGGAAAATGTCGTTTAGACATAATATTTCTTCAGGAACTTGTCGTTGACGGGCAACATGAGCAAGTCTCCATTTTGTTTTGCGAGGCGGTAAGCACCGTTGGAGAATACAGCCTTAATGATAAATGGACCTTCCTATTTTGGATAGAACTTGCCGGCGGTCTTGTTAGTCATGACCATCGGCCTCCGGACTGCCAGAACGAGATCGTCCACTTGGAATGTTCTCATTTTAACCTTCTTGTTGAAGGCTCTAGAGATGCGTGCTTGGTATAGCTCGATCCGTTGTTTAGCCAAGAGGCGCTTTTCATCTAAGGCCTCCAACTCTTGTAGTCAGCGATGGTAGTTATCATCCGTAGTCAATTGGTAAGTAAGGGCGACGCGGAGAAAGGGTATTTGGGTCTCCAATAGGAGAACTGCCTCACTCCCGTATACCAGGAAGAATGGTGTGTTCCCTGTGGCCGTTCGGACTGTGGTACGGTACGCCCATAAGCATTCACCAAGCTTCTCGTTCCAGTCGCGTTTGTTGGACGATACGAACTTTTTGAGAAGTTTGATGATTGTTTTATTGAATGCTTCTGCTAACCCATTCGCTGCTAGATTGTAGGGCGTTGAAGCAATATTTTGGATGCGGTGCTTGTCGCAGAACCGATAGAAGGCGTGGCTTGCAAACTGCGGACCGTTATCGTGGATGATCCTTCGGGACAGTCCAAAGCGATAGATGACGTGATGCTTAAGGAAGCTGATCACGTTTGAAGTCTTTACTTCTGCAAGCGGGACAGCTTTCGCCCATTTGGAGAAGTAATCTGTGATTGTGAGTATGAAATGATATCCTCGGAAAGAAGGTGGAGTAATCGGATCGATAATATCCATTCCCCATGCTTCGAACGGCCAGGACACAACTGTCGGATGTAGAAATTTGGATGGTTGGTGGATGAAGTCCGCATGGACTTGGCAAGCTTTGCACTTTCTAGCATAGTCTATCGCATCTGCTACCATCGTGGGCCTGTAGTAGCCCATTCGACGAAGACGGTCTTACAATTTAGGGCCAGGCTGATGGGCCCCGCAGACACCGTCATGAGCTTCATGTACGGCTTCTTTGGCTTCTGCGTTTGACAGACATCGAAGCAATAATCCATCATAGGATTGGCGATAAAGCATTTTCGTCTCTGTATCGTAGAAGAATCTGAGAGAACGCCTTCTGATAGAGGTGGCCTCTTTTGGGTTCTCGGGCAGGAGGTCGTATACTACGAAGTCAAGGAATGGTTGACCCCAATCTTGGATTTCGTCGATCGTCTGAGCGGAATAACTCGCCACAAAATGAACGTTGTTCTTGGGACAGACCAGTTCGTGGCCTATCACATCTACCGATTGATGAGTATGATTTGGCACTGCTAGGGAAGCGGCCAGGCCTGCTAAGGCATCGGCTTCGATATTTCAGAGTCTGGGAACATGTTCGATGAAGAACCCCTCGAATGATGAGATGATGTCGATCGCTATTTGGTGATAGGGGACCATGTCTTCGTGGCGGATTTCGTATGAGCCCCGGATCTGATTGACGATTAACTGAGAATCACTGTATGCTTCAAGATATTCTACCCCTAGCTCTCTTGCAAGTTGGAGACCAATGACCAAAGCGTTGTACTCGGCCACATTGTTAGAGCAGGGTTCTGTGAGAGAGTAAGCACGATTGATCACAAACCGGAAGAAGAAACCAGCACCACCCCGACTCCGACGACGATGTTGCCCTTGGGTCAAGTTCTCGAAGCACCGTCAAAGAACATTCGCCATATATCATCGTGAGAGGTTGCATGCGAGTCGGGGACCTCATCTGGGATTTCTTCATATATTCTGGACGACTCCGAGCCCGGATGGGCTGCCAAAAAGTCTGCCAGGGCTTGACCTTTAACAGTCTTTTGTGGGACGAAGATCATATGATATGGGGACAGCAATATTGCCCATGTAGCGAGACAAGAGCTGAGTGACCCTGGTTTAGTCATGAGGACCCTGAGAGGGTTGACTCGTGAGATCACATATATGGTTTGTCCTGTGACATAGTGTCGCGTCTTCTGAATGGCGAACACCAGGGTGAGGTATTCCTTTTCTACGGCAGTGTATCGGTGCTCTAGCCCAATCATCATTCGACTGAGGAAATATATGGCTTGCTCATGGCCTGCTTCGTTGTTTTGTGCTAGCAGGGTGCCAAGGGAATGCTCTATTGCGCGTACATAGAGCAGGAATGGTTTTCCAGCGACCGGTGCCACCAGGACTGGGGGGTTCGATAAATATTCTTTGATATTGTCGAAGGCCCGCTGAAATTCTTTGTCCTATACGAATGAGACGCCTTTCTTCATGAGATGGGTGAATGGTCGACATCGCCTGGAGAGGTTAGAAATGAACCTCATGATGTAAGCTAGCCTTCCTTGAAGGCCTCTGAGTTCACGGAGATTTCTCGGGGTCTACATGAATAGCCTGGACGGTGATGATGAAACCTAAGAACTTCCCGCTGGATACGCCTAGGAAGGACTTTGGGGGGTTCATTTTTAAATTATGCTCTCGCATCAGGTCGAATATCGTCCTCAAATCCTGCAGATGGTCTCCCTTACAGCGACTCTTGACGGCGATGTCATCAACATAGCACTCCAGCGTCTTGCGTAAGTGGTCTCTGAAGATGATACTCATGGCTCTTTGATATGTGGTGCCGACATTCTTCAAACCGAAAGGCATGACTATGTAACAGTATGTGCCAATCGGTGTTCGGAATGATGTATGCTTTTCGTCGTCAGGAGACATCTTGATTTGGTTGTAACCCGAGAAGCCATCTATGAATGACATACGTTCAAAGTCGCAAGTGTTGTCAATCATGATGTCTGTGATAGGGAGGGGGAATTCATCTTTGGGACATGCCTCGTTCAGATTGCGGAAGTCGATGCAGATTCGAATCTTTCCATTCTTCTTGAGGACGGGTACTATGTTGGCGACCCAGTCTGGATGTTGCTCTTCTCGTATGAAGCCGCTGGCTATCAGTTTGTTGACTTCGATTTCAATCGCATCGATGATGCCCGGGCGGAAGCGTCGTTGTTGTTGCTTGACTGGCTTTACATCTGGCCAAATGTTGAGCTTGTGAAGGGCAACCTCGGGGTTTAGTCCTGGCATGTCTTCATAGTTCCAGGCGAATACATCGATATATTCTTTGACAAGTTCCAGCACCGATGCTCGCTCTTCGTCTGTTAGGCTTTTACTGACGAAGATTGGTTTTGGAGAAGATTCGCTACCGAGATCGACTTGTATAACTTCATCTTCAGTAGGGGTTCTCTCTGTTCGAACCGCTTTTCCCATTGTGCATCCAACTGTTGGGCCCACGGCTCTAGCTCAAAGATTTCAGGAATGTCTTCAACTTCTTCATAAGCTTCGGCGAATGCTATGTTGACTGACAGGACTTGTCTGAATATGTCTCCGATGCTGGTATCCGAGTCAGAAGTTGGTGACCCGGTTGAATGTGAATGCCAGTCACATTCTTCATCTGAACTTTCAGGAGTCGTTGTGGGTGTTATATACCCTAATCCACATCGAGTTGTGCTATAGTAGTCCCGTGGTTTGCCAGCCGGGACTGGTGGCTTTAGAGGTAATCGTCGTCCGGTGCCGTAGTTCAAGCCTGGCGTAGTCTCCAGATCATACCCCTATTTTTTCATAAGATATTTGGATTGGGGGCTATAAAGATACAGAGGCAGTCTCCCGGCATCTGATTCAAGGTCGACTTCTTCTATGGTGAAGGGCTGCGGATCGTCCTTTCGGCCGAAGATGATTGGGTGGTCCCCTCCCTCGATTATGCAGTAAGCGTCTTCCTCAGGGGTAAGCTGGTTTGTGGTGTAAACATTCGTCACCTGTGTGTGTAGGTGAGTGCCTATACCGTGTTCCATAGCATACATTGTACAAAGCTTATTAAGCTCGAGGTAGTTCAAAGATAACCCTTTATTGATGAAGTAAGGTATCTTTTCTAGCGGGATTACATCATATACGAAAGAAATATCAGTGTGGGCAGCCATATACTTGGCTAGCTCCGGTTCCTCTTCGGCTATCCCCTGTATAAATTAAGACTGAGAGGACGACCTGGGCGGCTTGATCGTTAGAGGTTCAGCTGGTGGAGCCGAGCGTGGGGTCGTTGGCAAACTAGCGACCCCCAGTTTGGTACCTAATGCGGGGCGGGGAGTGGTTGGTTCGCTAGAAGTCCCAGGCCTTGCATCGGGGTGACGACTCTTCTTGGGAAGGCGTATCGTCATTGGCTTGTCGGAGGGATTGAGCTTCTCCATTTGCGGCTGGCCGACTCTTGGCAGCCTGATTGTCAATGGCTCCGTTGTGAGTCTTGGCACTTGGCCGGACCTTGGCAGCCAGATTATCATTTGCTCTTCTTGTGCCGAGAGGCTGATTGCGTCCTTACACGGAGTGGCTGTAAGGGGTACGGACTTGCCTGGTTTGCGAGCTTAGAGGTAGATCGTCAGAGGTTCTTCTGATCCTGTGGCTGTCTCGGTACGAGCTTGCACATCTCCTTCACCAAGGTGCCTCTTCGATTTTTTGTACAGGCCGGAGTCTGAGTAGTAGGATTCGACCCCTTTGAAGGGATCGATGTTGGCAAATTCTGTCCTCACGAAGCCGTGTTTGTCGACATACTTCAAGCATTGGTGCAGCATGGAAGGCATGATCATACAATTGTATATCCAAGGGCGTCACAAGAGGAAGTTGTAAGAAGTGTCTGCATCTTTGACGTAACAGGTGACTTCCGACTGGAGATCACCAATTTGACACTTCAGACGAATCTTCCCAATTGGGTAGCTCCTGCCCGAATTGAAACCGCTGATGGCGGTGCTTGTAGGCGTCAGACGATGCATAGAGATACGGAGATGATGTAACAGACCCTTCGAGATAATGCTTATGGAAGAGCCAGGATCAATATGCATTCGATCCACTTTTACGTCGTCGATGTATCCAGTGTAGTATAACGGGCGATCGTGCAGGTTGGTTTTGATGATCATATCCTGCGGAGTGAAGACAATGTTGGGCATCGCTCCCGTGCAAGCGCTGTCTTGGAGATCTGCAGGTGGGTTCTCTCCCGCGAGGTTGACCTGAGCCAGGTACGCATCGGCATTTTGGAGTGCATCACTCAAAGCCGCGTGAACATCCTTTGAGAGTCTCAGAAGCTCGTATAATGACAACTTGGCCGGTGTGTTGGCCAATTGTGCCAAGATGTCGAAGTTGTAGGGCTTTTCCAGCCCCTACGGTGCCTCTTTTCGGAGGGATTTATCAAAGTGAGTCTCCTTCGGCCTAGGCTTATCGGTCATCGGAGGCTGAGCAGGTCCCGGAGCGTCAGTTGTAGCGGGCTGATGATCTTCAGCTGAGTTATCAGCCACGGGTTGGGATTGTGCCCCAGACCGAGTGACGACGGCTGTAGCTTCTTTGATATCTGCCGAGATTGTGCGGCAGGACCTGACTTTTCTACTCTTCTTCTTGCAAATAAAAGATAGTGTGGGCTGAGTCACTTCTGATACCAAGTCTAGATGGACCCACATGACCTCTCCTCGTGATGTGGTGAGGGGCACTAGACCAGCAGCCTGATCTCGGGGAGGTGGAAGATTAGCAATCTCCATTGTCGCAAGAGGGATGGGGACCTCACTGTCTTGATTTTCCGTCGGAGGGAAGCTGCCGAATTATATCGATACCATATTGGCTGCCACAGTTACCTCCTCGAAATCGATGGCCAGAGCATTCGAATCGTTGAGATTTTGGATGTACCATTTTAGTTGGTAGCAGTCGTATGTAGCATGGTGGACGTAGCGGTGGTAATGGCAGTACTTTGGGTTCTCCATTTCTGTCGGCTGTGGTTTTCATCTTGGTGGAGGAAGCTGAATTCTGTCTCCTTGTATGAGCATGTCCAAGATGGGCTTTACGTGACCGTCTTCGAAGGAGTAAGTGATTTGCGGCCATTGTTTGTCTGCCGGTTTTGACTCAGGTTTCTGGGCTGTGTCGGCTACCATAGCCTGCTTGCCCTTGTTGTCCCGATTGTTGGTGGAGCTACCCCCATTGTTGGTGTTGGTGTTGGCGTTGGGACACCTGCCCTTGTCCTCTCCCTCTGAGATGTGCAATCCCAGTTGGCGAGCCTTCTTCAGTCGTTCTTCGGCGCTTGTGGTACTGATGATAAACATCTTCCAGTCCTTGAATTGACTTTCGCCCATCTAGAGACTGATTGTTGGAAGCAATCTCTTTTGGCAAATTTCAATCAAGGAGGAATTCGGATTTCCAGATGGCAACTTTATTGCGGTTTGGCAAAACCGCTCAATATAGTTCCTTGTCAGCTCTTTCTTCCCTTGGACGACGTCCATGAGGATGGACATTGTGATGTCCTGTCCTACTTCGTAGAATCTCTCCAAGAACATGCGCTTGAAGCCGGCGAAGGAGTGGATGTAGTTGTCTGGCAGGTTGCGATACCAGTCGAAGACGACTCCTTCCAATGCCCCAATGAATAATAGTGTGAGGATGGCATCGTCATGGGGCAGATGGTCGGTGGTGACCTCGAAGTAAGTGATGTACCGACTTGCGGAGGTCTTGCCATCATACGGGTTGATGTTGAACGGCTTATATCTTGGCGGGAAGGGGACATCCCTCCATGCAGTAGGATACGGTTGCCGTATTTTGAGGTCTTGATAGTTTTTTCGAGCGTGAAACATGGCTCGGAGCTCTTGGACCTCTCTTCTCGCTTCTCGGGCCTCATCCACAGCGGTGGGGGCCATTACTTCAGGAAGATTGTTGCCCGGATTTGGTACCGCTGAATTTGAGTCCGCATTGACCGCGGGACCAACGCTTGTTTGGCCAGGCGTCCCTCCTTGCAGGGTTGGAAGGGCCGCTTTGATCTCGTCTACAGACTTGACCAAGGCGTACAATATAACTTCGAGAGTGTCGATGCGTTGGCGATCACTAGAACCACCTTGGTTGCTGTCCGTCATGAATACCATCCTTACGTGAGGAGAGATGGATGGCACGGTGGAGGACGTGTCTTCCGAGTCATACCCCTGTAATGAGAAATCATCGGGGTATGTGGGAATGTCTTCTTCCGGTTCGGACTCAGAAGGAACAGTACCCCCAGTTTCCGAGTTTGCCTCGTCTTGGGAGTTGTAGACGTCCTCGGGGATGTCGGGGTTTGCAGCATCTGATGGGAGAGTTGTTTCGCCCGGCTCGTCTTTTTGGAACATCGAATTATCGTAAAGGTTCGGAGGAGTGCTACCCCTAGTCCCAGTAACCCCCAGGGGTGTGGACGACGAATCTCCCACTTTAGCAGATTTCGTCTTAGAACGGGTACCTTGGAAAACTCCGGTGGTGGGCACCCATTTAGATGACAGTCTCTTAGTCATAGTGGTTGAAATCTTCGGGCTGGGAACATTCGTCTTCCTCCCTCTCCCATCGGCGAAGACTTTCTGAGCAGAGTTGCAGGAGACGACGGAAAGTGCCTCATCCTCTGAACATGGTTGTTGCAGTCTTTGGAAAATGGACCGCCGGTCTTCTCGTATCGTCGCGTTATTGCAACAGCAGTTGACGATGACTTGGGTGCAGTGACGTCTGTGGGAGGACTCTTTGCACCCCGATGCACCTTCTCTTTCCTTGCATTTGTGGAGGATGGCCTCACGCAAGTCAGATGGGTCTGGATCGACCATGTTTGTTCCCTGGATTTCGAAAGACTTTTGGGAGCCTCTCTGTCTGTTTGCCGTTGGGGGCTGGACTCGAGTGGTTCTGTAAAACTTCCCATCTGAGGCCCGCATAACAGTATGTGGGACGCTCGGATGGTCAGAGATCGGATCAGCGGACCAAACTTGCCAAGCTCATGCTGTCTTAGACTTCTTTACTCTAGTGTGTGGGGGCACATATTAGGAAGTGTCTAAGTGGTGCTGGAGAGAATCAGACATATCTTCTTGGGAGCATAAGAGATCAGGACCATAGGAGAGGCGGTCGAAGACAGAGCCACGTGGAGTAGGCGTCATGCGACTGACATCAATAATCTTCATGCGGCTAGCAGTTGTGGCCGTATAGGCTTTCTTCATGCGGCTGGGAGTCACGGCCGCATGAGTTTTCTTCATGCGGCTGGATGATCTGGCCGCATAAACCTCCTTCATACGGCTGGCAGATTCAGCCGCATGAGCATCCTGCATGTGGTTGGCAGATTTAGCCACATGAGTGTTCGGCTTCTTCTTGGGGCACATAGAATCACTCTTTGTTCCTGTAAGTCCAGCATCGTAGTGCTTTCCTCTGCCGGACTTGGGGACAGCAGAGTCCTCTATGGCTTGAAGTAGAGTCGTATGAGAGTCGCCTTCGCCGTCTTGGGTAACAGAGAGTACTCCGTCCAAAGCTTGGGGAGGAGCAAATAATTTTGGCCTCCACTCGCTGCGAGCTTTCTTTGTGCGGGTTCGCTTCTGGATCGGGCTAGCACTTCCCTCAAAGAGCATTTCTTTAAACGCCTGTTGGTCGAAACGGACGACCATCTTCTGTTGCCTGGAGCCAAGTTTGGCTGCATCCGATTGCATCACCAACTCCTCAGCCGTAGAGAAATTTGTCCCCAGCAGAGTCACCATCGTGTTTGCCATGAAATATAAAAGAAAGAACAATTATCGGAGGACTGGACTTTTACTTCACAATACAAACTCGCTTGTATAAAGAAAGCCTAAGGACGAAAACCTAGGTACAGCAATCTAAGTACAATTATTTATTTTAGATTATGGGGGGTGACGATAGAGGCTCGAAAAAGTGACGGCCGCTCTGCCTTACTCCTTGGACGATCGGGTGCAGCTTTGGCTCTGTTGAAGAACTGCTTGGCGTTGATGAAGAAATGCTCTCCTTTCAGGCTCTGTATATTCTCTCTCTGGCTCTTTGGATCTCTATGTCTCTCTTTTTTTATCTGAGAATCTTATTTCTCTCCGTATGTCTTTGTACATCCTCGCAAGGGAATGGCACCTTGTTATTTATAAGAGTGGAGGGCATCATTAGGGTTTGCAATGATTGCCCATTCTTAAAAGTCGGTGGCTAAGGATCACTGGATCTGGGCCGTTCATCTTGAATATACAAGATTTGAGCAATAAATGTGATTGCATCAAATCTTTTGTGGGTAATTAATGATGATTGACATAAATCGTCTCATGATTTGTTTATGCCAATCTCGGATTTCCTGCCACGTGTCATTGCTTTGCTCGATTGCAAATGATCTGATTTGATCCCAATATTTTATTGGGATTTGTTGATGGATTTTGCTCAATTTGATGCCACGTGTCTTAACCGCTAGCCACTGCAGAAATCTGAGCCGCATGAAGGTTGCTCCTCATTGAGCCACATAAGGTTGGCTACGTGTCAAGGCTGCTTGAGAGTGCCCCCCTGAACATTTGAGCCGCATGGTGATGATCTGAGCCGCATGAATGTAGGTGACCGCATGATGGGTGCCTTCATCGTAAACCGTATGAAAATAGTCTTCTTGAGCCGCATAAGGATATTCTTCGTGAGCCGCATGGGGATAGTCTTCGTGAGCCGCATAGAGATAGTCTTCGTGAGCCGCATGGGACAGCCTTCGCTTGAGCCGCATGGGGTGGTCTCTACTTGAGCCGCATGCAACTGTCCATGTGTCAAGTCCTTATGAAGGTTTCTGGATTTCGGGAGATTGTGTCAGAGATTTCCTTTATTTCCCTAGGAGTCTGCCATTATGACGGAGTCATAATTGTACCTTTGTGTCAGGGCTGTCATGTGTCAGAGCTGTCAGCCGTCAAGGCATTTAATGCAGTAAAGGACAAATGGAAGAGCTGTTTGCAGGCCACGTGGCTCCTCTCTGAGCTGCATAGAACTTGTTTGAGCCGCATAGACGCTCGAGCCGCATGGATACTTGAGCCGCATGAACTCTCTGAGCCGCATGGGGCTCTTTGGCCGCATGGATCTTTTTTTATTCTTTTCCATGCTTCTACACCAAGTAGAAATATCGAACTTGGCTTACAACTTGCAGAAATATTAAAATAGGATACAACCATTCCATATATCATATCCCATATTAAAAATGACAATAAACCAAATTCAGCAAATGATTTCTTCTTCTTCAAGTGGAAGCTTTAAATGAGTGCAAAGCATCTAAAGAGTCGGACAAGAAGCCTTCAACATCCTTGGTTATCCACTAGGTTTTTGGCACCTGTGGAGACGAGGGTCAGTACATCAGCGTGTACTAGGTAGCGGCCATAACCAATCTCACCATAAATCAACAGTAGCAAGTTATGTATAAGTAACATTATTGACTTTTGACCTTGCTATCTTGTCTTACGGTCCATTAACAATTCATATGATAGGAACATAAGCAACTCATATTGTTCACAAATTCAGTAAATCTTATCCACGGTCGATGTCCCTTCCTGTACATGTATGAATAATACTAACTCTAGATGGATAAGACATTAGTTAGCTTTGATACATGTCTATATGAAGGTCACTAGTGATATGCTACCTTAGACTATATTTGTTATTGGTATAACGACGCCCCTTGCAGTGTAGGTCGCTAGCATCACTGAAGGTCACGAGATACCGATGCCAGTACATCAACACCAATCCTTGTTCCTCCCGAGGTCGAATTGGGTCTGTGGTCCTGTAGTACCGTTCGAGAAACAAATCCTTGTGCACAAGTTGTCCATGACCTTACATGTAAATACAACTTAGCTATAAAGAAACATAACATACATGATATTAGAAACTCCAGTACATAAATCATAGTTCTCGTTTATATTGCAACATTATCTTGAGTTGTAGCTCGCGTACCCACTGCCCATTCCAGGGAATTATTAACTATGCTACCAGATATCCTTCGAGTTATAGCCTTATATACTCACGGAACAATTCTTGAGACTTTGCTTCACATATTCAAAATTTATTGTCACAATATCCAATTCAACGTTTATTTCATAATAAATTCGCTAGCTATGTGATTAATTATCTTTCATTATCTTTTTGTGTTTTTACTAAGCATCTTTTATTGGCACCATACGCAATAACAAGCCATCCTTTGTTAAGTGTGATGATTAAGGATTGTCGAACGATTAATGCCACTTACGTATCGGTGAATTGTCGAGAGAAAAAAATCTTTCACGCGACGTCAAGCTCCCTTCACTTGGTCACCTGCATTTGCACCAACAACAATTTAGAACAATTATTCTCTTTCTTTCGGTGGTTTGATTTGAATGCGAAGACAATGAAAGTAAGTCATGAAAACACACAATCTTGGGATATCGACCCTTATATAGAATTATTTCCCTATGACATGAGCCACTACATCTTGGGCACCATTTCTAAAGAATTTGGTCCATAACGAGAAAATGGTCTCAATTTATTGTCCTGATACATCGATCACGGTAAAGTTTCCCCATTACCTAATTCCAACTCGACCATTACAGTCGCTAGCCCATATAATGCTCTACAACAGGAACATGGTCCTATAAAGCCAAACCTTGTGCATAAGTTATCTACGACCATGCTATTGCGTTAGCAGTTTAACTATAAACATAAACATGGTATAGAAACTGAAATAAAGAAATATAAATCTCTACTTATACAATAGTTCATTCTTATGATTAAATATCATTTTAATTGGTGACCCATTGTTCCCAAACCACTCTGTCTAATACCGAGGAACCATGCCACATCAATTCTACTTTATATATGAAGCTCTTACTATATAAGTCTCATGTATAAGTACACTTAACAGTTATAATTCTTAGTGTGATGATATCTTTAGTATTACAACATACAAGTTATTTTTATTTATCTAATTTAATCTACCATGCATTATCGATCTAAGGATGTTGTAAAAATAAAGAAGTCATTTGCGTGAAAGAGTAGAAAAAAGAGTCGGAACCACCCATCGAACGAAGAATGTGCTAAAAAAAGAGAATCACTTCGCAGTAATCAAGCTTCAGCTGCGCATCCTCCAACATTGGCACTAATAGTGAATCAATATCTTCTTCTATCCTTCCTCTCAGAATTCCTAAAAATTAATGCATAAACCGATAAAAGTAGGCAATAAAACAAATAATAATAAATAACACAAAAATGCATTCATAAAAAAAGTAGCAAAAACATCCAAAAAACTATAATAGAAAGGTATACGAAGAGACTCTTATATAGATTGCATTCGCCAAAAGACAATCCACTATATTTTAGACTCTTTTTAACAGAAGTCAATCCATAAATTGGAAAGGTTCTTTGTACTCAGCTCCGATTGATTAAAACTAGCCACAAGCCTAATACATAGTGCGTCGTGTAGAGTAGGACGCTATAGGTTAGAACTGATCAATGGTTATGATTTGAAAATTCCATAAACACATTAAGAAGACTTAGAGAGCATGGGTATTGAGTTCCGAGTTCGCGATTGGAAGGCACATTTAGCTCAACTACAACTTGAGCTGACATTGTGAGAAAAGATAAAGACCACAAAAAATTATAACCTATTCCTGCAGAAGATACATAAGTTGATTGCAATAGACAAGGCAATCGATTTCGTGTAGCATGAGGATGGAATGCTGTGAGTAAACGAAAGATTATGCATTCCTAAAGCCGAGGAGCTCAAAGAGAAAATAATGACAAAAGCATATTATGTGAGGTACTCTTTACATCCGGGAAGCACGAAGATGTTTAAGGACCTGCACAGAACTTTTTGGTAGCAAGGTTTGAAGAAGGATGTGGCACTCTTCATGTCATAATTATGTATGACATGTCAAAGAGTATCAACAAAAAATCAGAGGTCTGGAGGGAAGATCCAAAACCTTGACATCCTAGAATGGAAATAGGATCACATTATGATAGATTTATTTTGGGCTTGACAAAGACATAACAAAGGAATGATGTGATTTAGGTCATTATTGATCGATTGACAAAGTTGGATCATTTCAACGCGATCAAAGTTTAATAGAGCATTGATCGGTTTGATCAAATTTACATCAACGAGATTGCTTAATTGCACGGAGTTGTAGCTTTATATTATGTATTACTAAATCATCAGTCGTACATATCTGAAGATATTCCTATCATGTATTGTTAAATCTTATAAAGATTTAGAATCATGTCTGAATTCATTTAATACAGTAATCATATTATTTTATTTAGAAAATAACCAATTTTATTACATTGTCAACAAAAGCTACCGAACTATCAGTTATACCAACATGGACTGCCCTTACATTTCTTTCAACGCCTCTTGGTATGTTATCATTTGTCAACAACCATAAGTAAAATTAATAGAAATTACTAACTATAGTTTAATTATATAGTAGCAACAAGAAAGAGATACTGATTCTTTAACCTCATCTTACTTTCTAATTCTGATATTAATTCCAACAGTTCTTGTCCCATAGATGTTCTTCGTATCAGCTGGTCCACTGGTGCCTATATTGATTTTAAGCTCAAGATCATGTTTATATGAATGACTAAAGGGTAGAAAAGATAGAAGCAAACCATGCCACTCCACGGTCGACAGAGCTACGCTTTTATATATAATACGTTAAGGGACATTTTCATAAACAGATAGAGTACGTCGTCGGGGTCTGTTATCATGTATATCAGCAAACATCATGTTGACTTCACCTGCTAGCCGATGTTGATTTGTCTCAGCCCTCCTAATAGGTCGACATAGGGAGGGGCCTTTGGCTAGGCGTAAGGGAAGTTACCTGGTTATTAAAATTATCGAAGAAGGAGGATATGAGGATGCGACGGTGGCGTATCCGGCAAAATAGTAGTCCTCTAGAAGACATCTTGCCCTCCCATGTCATCTTTTGCGGACTCTATTGATCGAAGCTTCCAAAATCTAAAAGTAGAGCCACTTTTCTTATCGGTCGACGTCAACGGAGCGGTCGAGGTCGATAAGGAGAGACTCGATACGGACGTGGTTCTCGATGACGGAGCAAAAAGGGAAGAGAGTGGCGACATATCAAGGAGAAGAGGACAAACAGAGAACTTTAGGGCTCAGTAAGGAAATGAGATTGGAAAATCGAAATACTTTCGCTAACACTTCATATATATCACGTTAATGATATGTGAGTCGAAGTTTTATTATTATTTTATTTTATTAAATTTCCTAACGATTTTAAGTGTAATAAAATAAATATACTGCATTACTAATATTAAAATTTATTTTTTTGTTTTTTACTAAAAGTTTTTTTGTTCGTAAATTTTTTTTTACTGTTGGTAATTTGTAATGGCAAAAACTGTTAGCAATTAAAAAATAAATATGTTGGGAAATCCATGTTATGGTGTAGTGAGTTCCAGATCGGGATGGAAAATTCTTGTCGCAATTCTGGAATAGTCTTTAGTATGCGATAGGAACCATCCTAAAGTTTAGTTCTACATATCATCCTTAATCTGATGACCAGACAGAAAGGATGAATTAAATTCTTACCGATATATTATGACTTTGTGCATTAGATATAAAGATAAGCTTGGATATACACTTATTGGAAACAACATTTAAATATAACAACAACTATAATTCGGGTATTGAAATGGCCCCATATGAGGCACTTTACCATAGGGAGTATCGATCACTGATATCCTAGGATGTGATTGGTGAATGACAAGTACCTGGACCAAAATTGGTGCAGCAGGCCATCGAGATGTTCTGTATGATTTATGATAGGCTTCGTATTGCATAAAGTCGATATAAGACTTATGTTGATCCTCATCGTCGACTATTAAGATTTTTTAGTGGAAGACAACTTATTTTTTAGTCCAATGATTATATCATGTTTTTTAATATGGCTAATCAATTAAGTTAAATATTATCATATCACTAATAGTCATAAAATCACTACACGTCACCACTTTTTACGTAATCACCAACAATACAGGGATATTTGTCTAGAGTTTATTGACACAGATCATCAAATGACAGACTAATTCACAAAAATACTAGCTGAAGATCGTTTCAACTATCTATGTCGAGAGATAGGCATACTTAAATTTTTGGAGTCGTAATGAGTTATATTTAATAAAAATAACTTAAAACTTAAGCTTCAGCAATTTATTAATTGAAGTTATTTTCGGTACAAGTCGAAAGGGTCTTTTTGTCAACAAGGAATAAAATCCTAAGGGACATGGTACCAAGTGTCTTCGGACTACCGCTAGCTGGGATCCGACCCCTGCACTAACCCAAAGTGATGAATATTAATTAAAATCAAAGAATTACAAGTTTATAGGTTATTTTTATAATTTATTCCTCAAATATGACCTAAAAATACAAGTGGCCGAACTCGGACCAAGTTCTAACCGAGTTCGGGCCGAACTCTATGGATACTTTTTATAAAAGCAGCTCGAACAACAGGCCCCTTTCTCCTATTCTTCATCTTCTTCCTCAAGGATAGCTGCCCCAAAAGCTCTGAACCCTAACCTTAGATCCTAGAACACCTATTCTCAAGTCTCCAAACTCTATTTTTCTTGGATTTAAGGTTCTCAGAAGGCGTTCTCTACTATTTTTTTTTATCTCTTTTGAGGTATACTTCTTACTTTTCTTTCTCAATTCCTTCAAGGCTCCTATAATTTTTAAGAGGAAGAAAACTAGATACACTGCCTCATCTTCTACATTGGAATATAAACCCATCAACATGTTCAGTCCCTGTAAACCCCCAAAATTTTGACTAAATATTTTTATTTAATGTATTCCTCAGTGCAAAAATATAATATTTTGTTGAACATTAAGTTATATGAACATATAGATTATGGTGATTCTTAATGCCCACGATGAAAAATGAGTTCCAAAAATCGAGAAAACTCAATTTTGGGACGATTAGAAACTGTTCCATTCAACCTTGTTTGGGGCAAAATCTCGGACAACCCATTGTTTGTTACCCAAAACTTATTAAATGAAACTAGTAGACAACATAAAGGAGATGAAAACCTTTCTTGTAGATTAATTTTTTATTTTTTGTACAGAAAGATATCTGATTTCAAAGTTTGCCCAAAAATAGTTTTCAAAAATTAAAAATTTAGAAAAATTCTCCGATACGACGTGCGCCCCGATAAACCAGGCAACATGGTCATGAACCGAAAGCATCAAAAGGTCCCTATCGACTTTGCAGACATGTGGACTTTGACAAAATTCAAATTCGTTGCGTGAGCGCACCGAATTTGATGCGTATCAGTCAAAATTCACAATATCGAACTATTTGCAAATTTTCCAATTACTTTGTGCACGTTCGTCAAATCGAGACGAAACTTGCGCCAACAGGACTGTATCATTTTTTTTGTCCTGTATGCCAATTTTGGTTCGATTCTGAGAAGGTTGATCGGAACGCCTATTTGGCGGCCCGCGACCCGCTCCAACGGACGAAATTGTGTACAGCTCGCCGGAATACAAAATTGGACATTCCATTGGGTTCGTCTCCTTAATCTGGACATATAGACATGTAGTTTGACGACTTTAGAGACCGTAGATACTGGCATACTTTTCGGTATAAAATATGTCCAACGACGGACATCGTTTTGACCCAAAATTATGATTTTGCCCCTGTTCCAGAATTGGACTTTTGGATAGGCGTTTTATAGACATATCTTATATTTCGAACATGTTTGTGGTGTTTATTTCAGCATCCGAAGATGTATGCGGGATTTGGCTTCATCGCTTCACTATTTTAACGGTTCGAGCTAGTGGACGTCGCCCTATTGCCCACAACCTCAGGCAAGATACCTTGTCATATTTACTGCTTATATTTAGTCTGCATATTTGTCATTGCATATCATTGTTTACTTATTTTTAGTTCTTGTAGCTGAACCATTATTACAGTTCCTGATTTATTGTCTGCTAAGTGATAATAGCTTTACTTTACTTATTATCCTTTGACTGCATATGGACCTAGAGTTAAGGGACTACCATTTGTAGTGTATAACGTAAACCTTGAAACAGTTCTACCACGAGGTATGTGTGAGATGAGTAGCATATAGAGGTACTTGCGTGATGGCTGATCACTTATGCGCATACGTTAGGGCTTACTGCTAATAGAGGTATGTTAGGAGACTTGGCAGTTAGTAGAGGTATAGGAGTCATGGATGTGAATCTACTTGGCATTGGGTAGGAAGAACAGTTCCTTAACGTATGGACCATGTATGCACTTTCCTATTATTGTCGGCTATCTCCGCTGGAGATACGGTCCTGGATCCTGATACCTGATTTCCTGCTGGCCTCTGACATTTGATGAATGTTATGCTTTGAGGTCCCTGGTACCCTGTAGGACCGTACCTGATTTTCCTATAGCCAGAGTAACCATGCGTTGAAGGTTTGTTCTTAACTACATAAACACATTAGAATGGTCAGGTAACCCTCGTCAATGTCATATCACCCCGTTCCATTAGTAGCTTGGGACAATGTCGTATCGCGGTATAGTGTACTGCCCCTTGTCCTTGTTTGGTTGTAGGGGTAGTCCACTCTTTCGATGATGATGTATTGGATCTTGTTACGATTAGGACTATTTACTTTATTTATGATTTATGACACATTATATATATTCAGTTATATGGCATGTTCTTTATGTATCTTGTTACGTCTATTTGAGGACCTGATTATCTCTCTAGGGGTGTGCTTTATGACTTTTGTAGGTGTTCTAGCCAAGGCTGCGATCTTCTCCATTCCTTCGAAGATGATTGGTCTTGGTTCTTCTTGCCATTTTATTCGATCATTTCTTTGTATATTTTCTTTCATTTAAAATAGTTGGTAGTGGATTTGTCTCCGCCCAACTACACGTATAAGTGAGAAATTCTTGAGTTGATTTATATTATTATTCATTTGATTTTATGGATGAGATTTAGTTATCATGGTTGTACTATATTTTACAGCTTATGTACACATACGAGAGTTCCATACATTGGAGTATACTTCGTATGTATATAGCTGGCATGTCTACATACTTCGTCCTAAGTATTTTGGGACTGGGGCGTTACATATTTTTGTGGTGGCCCATGCAGGTCAAGTTTGTAATATCGGTTACGTTACTGTACCGATATGAGCCTGCATATAGGATTATAATAAAGGAATCTCATCCACATGCTTGATTTTATCCCTTGATTCCAACTTTGAACACTCATCCGACTACCTTGACTTCCTTCTGCTTGATTTCTTTTCTACCATAAATCTTAATTTTTTCTTCATGCCTGATAGAAAGGTTAGGAAGGTAACTCATACCAGTTACACATGTTATATTTCTCAATCACTCTATTAGTTGACTTTTATAAGTTGGATAGTATGCCTCACGGTCTATCACCATATATTCTTATAACACATTAATGAAGTATAACCGGGTGACACTGAATATATGCTAGTGCAGAAAGATATGATTACCTAGAATATAGAGATTTTGTAGCCCATACCTCATTGGTCAACTAAGGCCTGATACAAGAGACAGTAGGACGACTGTATAACCAGAAATATCGGACCGGACCAAGGTCCTTATGAAACTTGAACTATTTATAACTGTTTTCATCAGTATCTTCCGTACTTATACTTTAAACTACCATAAATGATGACGCTATTTATAGCCTAGTTTTACAAGATTATTCTCTATTGAGCTTGTTCCGGACATATGTATACTGGGGACGCCCACAAGCATATTGTCTAATTAGAATCAATGTATTTTGGTCTGATCAACCATAATGCATTTTGCTCTCTCTTCATTTGCCTATCCCACGTGGATCGAGAAATCGAGATATCTATGATCTCATCCGCGACTGTATTGACAATTTCTCTTGAATTATACATTCGTCTTTGAATCACGTAATTGTATTCGATGAAATCTTTCTTGAACTCTTATTTGCTTTTGTCTTTTACTGATTGGAAAGACGTACGTTTGTATTTGATAGGTAGATTCAGCAGGTGTTATTCTAGGTATAAAATTTTATTATTAAAGACATGACTTAGCATTAGAACAACACCTTCACCAGCTTGGACAATATCTGTAGCATAACGCTCCATCATATTGACTCACTAGTTATCAACAGCAATGCATGAGCACTATGTGCAACACCATCAGGAATCTTATAACTGTAGTCTGACCAGCTTAGCAGCAATAGAAGTTTACGACTTAGCCGGTAGAGATCTTTCATAGGACGTGTCTTAGAGTTCGTAACCCCATCGATAACTCTCGTATACTACGGAATAGTAGTTCATTATATTTTATCGAATCATGTATCATTGTACGCACTCATTTCCCATTTATTAGAATCGAGAAACGATGCTTGAACTTGATTCATATCTACCATATTACGTTACGTCGTACCTTATTCTTTATTATCAAGAGTCGAGATATGATATCACAAC